>OX421970.1:95146599-95746599 GCA_949128135.1 Parasteatoda lunata | reverse complement strand
TTCTTCGTATATACATTAATATAATGCACTGGTAGAAAAAAAAGCGCAGCGTAACATATATATATCTTCAGGCCTTGCAGCTTTTAACAAATGTTAATTATGTTTTAAATTCTGTGTCTGAATTTAAAACATAATTTCATTTTTTTTATTGCCTCTGAATTTAAAACATAATTAAAAAAATAAAAAATCAGGCTTCGTAATTCGTTTATAATTTTACTTATTTAGATTCCTTTACAATCTCGCATTTTTAGAGCTAACCGTATATCCACAATTCGGTATATAAAGACACGGACAGACGCACACAAATTCTACATTTTATCTCATGTAGATTATTTGTTACCCTATTTGTTGGCACACACACACACACACACACACACACACACACACACACACACACACACACACACACACACACACACACACACACACACACACACACACACACACACACACACACACACACACACACACACACACACACACACACACACACAGGTACGCAAGGACCGGCAACCGGGGACGTGTGTGCCGGTACCCGCGATCGAGGACGTCCGTTAATAATGGGTGTATTTTGATAAAATTTGGGTATATATATTCTAATACGTGATAGATAATAGTTTAATGTTCAAATTTGAAATATTTTTATTTTTTCGAAGTATGCAATTTTG
This sequence comes from Parasteatoda lunata, assembly GCA_949128135.1. Lineage (NCBI taxonomy): Eukaryota > Metazoa > Arthropoda > Arachnida > Araneae > Theridiidae > Parasteatoda > Parasteatoda lunata. The sequence continues at coordinate 95,745,931 of OX421970.1, read as the reverse complement.
CAAGGTAAGCGAGGACTTCTATACACAACATACACACTTTACACAGCCAATCGAGGACCTTCAAGTAGAAAATGTCGCCTAACATGTATTTTTACACAGTTACTCTGTTCCAAGTTATTTAAATTTTAAAAGATCAAATTATAAATTAAAGATGTTTATCCTTTGAGTTTTACATTTTATTAAAATGTTATTGGAAAAAAATTTATATATTTCGTGTTTAGACGCTGAATTTTTTTTATACCTTTTTGGTCCTAGAAATATGGCAACTCAAATGAAAATTAATAACCATACGGCAAAATAGACTCTACTTTATAGCTTTTTAAAAAATAAAATTTTTTTAAAATTTAAAATACTTTCCTTCAACTCTCAAATACTATAACTTGTTTCAATTTTTCTTCTTCATTATTTTGCTTATGTTAGGGCACTAACTTTAGTTGCGGATTAAAGCTCATCCAGCTTCAGATCAATAAAAATAAACTTGTTAGGGAAGTAAAGGCGGTCGGCGCGCAATGCAGACTACGTTGCCAGAGCAATTCCTATAAAATTGGAGATACTTGCTCATCATGGATATTTTGTTCTCATAAATTTCGAGTTTTTTTTTTTTTAAATTTGTTTATGCTTGCCACTTTTTTAAATAGTTTGTTAAGAAATCTGTTTAATTTTTTATTGATGAAACTTATAACATGCTCATAACTTAAATTGTTTTCAACTGCAAAGTAGCGAATGAAGAAAGAAGGAAAACGAATGCTTAAAGTATCAAAATCAATGAAACTCTCAAATATTCTATTAATTTCTTTTCTGAAAGCTAAGTATGTGAATGAAAGCCTTTCAAAATATAAGATTTTTGTAAGTCAGCAACCAATGTGGTACTGAAAACATATAGAACAATGTAAATACTTCTAATAACAAGAACAATGAACAAAAACTACTTATACATTCATTCAACTGTGTATTTCTGATATACACACCGGCAACTGCGGACTTCTGTCATACACCCCGGTAACCGCGGACTTCTACTATACACCCCGGCAACCACGGACTTCTGTCATACACCCCGGCAACCGCGGACTTCTACTATACACCCCGGCAACCGCGGACTTCTGCCATACACGCTGGCAACCGCGGACTTTAAAAATGCATTTTAAAAATGCATTTTTAAAAAATACTGGAACAATTTCATGCGAACAATCACAGTGCTATTCTAACTGAATAAATGCTGTATGAGAACCAAAAGCCACAGATTAACTAAAAAAAATGATTTTTTTTTTAAATTCTTTTTTCAGTGATTAGTCATTAATTGTGTTATATTTCTGCTTTGAACGATCCCAAAACTAACGCAACATATTTCCAATAACAGGTGGACAAAAAGATTATACCATCTGGCTAGTCATGAGAGGTTTCTTTCAAATACTTTCGCATAGCATCCGCTTCGAACATCTATTGTATAGATCCTTTTTAAAAAGTAAATCTAAGTTTTAAAAGCAATGAAAATCAGTGTTGAACGAATGAGCCAGAAGTTAAAAAACTAAATATAAATAAATGATATTTTCGGACATATTTTGGAATTTTCAAAGAATTATTAAAAAAAAAATTAGAAGTAAATTCAGATTAATATAAAATAATTTTAAAATCAGATATTTTAACAATCTGCATTGAGTTGGCTACGAAGATATTAAGGAAGGATACTATTAAGAAAATTTCAGTAGATCTCATAAATAGCTAAATATACTTTAAGGTAAACACTAAATTTGTATTTTTATACCATGCTTGAGTTAGAACAGTTTAGATTCTGATTTAGATGTTTAAACAAAAATCAGTATTTATAAATATTATTATAATATTCAGTCATAATGAATTTAAACCTAAAATTGAAATTTTTTATGGAATATTCAGTTATTTCAATTTATTTTAAAAACTACATTCATTAACTGTTGTTTCAACGACTAAACTATAATTTTCAGGTGATGTAATTAGAACAAGTTTAGAACATTCTAGTTAGCTTGTAATTATTATCTAAGTTGCCCATTGCGACTCAACTTAGTGAATTTATTTAGCAGAATTAGTTATAAAAAAATTTTAAAAACCTTTGCGAACGCTCATATACGTCCGAAGATTTTCATATTTATAGTCTTTCTATTTATATATTTTTGAATTAATTCAATATTGAACTAATACGCTTATTCAATGATTAGCTTATGCACAGATTCACTCCTTCACAACCTTGCCCAGTGCGGGTCACTGATCCCTCTCCGATTCAGAAATAGATCATTAGAAATCAATATAGTTAATCATCGCACAAACATCTAAAAACTTTGCAATTTTTCAACATGAGACAATATAATTTTTAATCTAAATATTGATTATCAAACAAATTTAAAATGAGAAAGAAGAGCTTTCACAGGCACATATTCCAAGAGTATACTTACTAAAGAGTATGTATACGTACTATTACAATATGTAATAAGAGTCTAACGCATTGAAATAAATTCTTTGTGATTTTAAGCAGCTAGAGTGAGAAAATTTTGATACTGTGGTCAGTGAAGGGAGAATCACGCGATTACCTTGAGGGGTTAATAACAATATAAGAGAAGATCTCACTAATTTTATCATTCAATAGTTTGTTGTTTTTAACTTTAGAGAATCACATACCAATACTTAAAATTGTCTTATTAAATTATCCGAAATTTAAAAATTATTTTTACGATCATCATTCAACTATAATTATTTGCATCTTATTAATTAGTCAGTGTAATTTATAGATCGCGAAAAACTATATATTATGGCAAAATTTGAAATTTTAGCTAATTATTATTTTATAGCAAGATCACACGATTTTAACCCAGGTTTTTTAGCAATACTATGCGAACAAATATTAAATAAAAAAGATTGAAGGATTAATATTAAATAAATTAAAATAAAAACATGAAATAAAACAATAAATTATGTTAGTACTAAGTTCATTCAAGAATTTAATTTAAGAAGGCCTGCATACTAAAAGAATTTTAAAAAGAAGATACAGATACTTAAGATACTCGTGAAACAAAAACAAGCTTAAGAGCAAAATAGTAACAATGTTTAATGCTTTAATGAAAAACATCAAATTGTCTTTTGTTCTGTGGAGAGCATTCTGGAATATTCGAGAAAAAATATTAAAATCTGAGTCTCAATAATATAATAAACAAATTTAATAATATCCAAAAACAAAGTGGGAATATATATAAAAACTTCAAGGAGAACAAACGCTAACTGAGTGCGGCTGGACCGTATCGCACCTAGCTGCGTACCGTGTGCTGTTCAGGCCTGTATCATTTAGTATAACTGAGTTAATTTTGTATTTCTTTCTTTCTTTTTTTTTTCTTCTTCTTTTTTTTAAAAAAAAAATAATGGTGTTGAAGTTAGCATAACAACATTTCCCTTTTGTCACTAGCAATTATCTGCAAAAAGTATGAAACAAAAATTTTACGTCAAGGGTTTTTCAAATTAACTTTCTTTTAAAAACCCATAAAATATTCAATTCAACTTTATCGCTTACTTCTAAAATTGCTAAAGTTTCAAGCTTCTATGTTAGAGTATTTAAGAAAATATAAAGTAACGTAAAGTCATACATCAAAAACAGAAATGATTATTGAGATTTTCTTTTTTCAATTCCCACTTTGGTTAACATTCGTCAATTCAAGCGTATTAAAGCATATTTGTTAGCCAATCTTTCAGAGGCACCATATAAGAGGGAACAACGTTTTTCCCACAGTATGGACAGTTAATATAGAGAATGAAAGAACATCTATGCTTTGTCCGGGATTCGAGCTCAAAACCTTTCTGATTTGAGGCCATAGTTTTTAATATAGCGAGAAAAAAAATTTTTTATACGCCCTTTGACGCAGGTGGGTCTTATAAATATATATTTTTTGACCCTCTAATCACAAACAAAAAAAAAAGTTTTTGGTATTTTTAAAGTATAAAAAATAGTCTAATATTAGTTACTAAAAAAACTGTTAATTTACTGTTAAGACCCTGATATTTCATGCTGTTTTTCATAACGACAAATTATTAAAATGCAAGATATAATATTTTTCACTTACTTTGACCTAAATTAATACGAAATAGAGAAAAAACTATGAAATTATTGAGCTCAGCACAAAAAAGAACCCTGGTTATCTTATTGTAGTTTGTAATGCGATAATTTTATAGAGAGAAAGCTTTAGCATTTCAATTGATGTATTATATATTCTTATTTTTTATTAAATTTTCTCAGGATTTTAAAGTTTTCTTTGCCCCGTAAGTGGACTGATCGTAAAAACACGGTTCCCAATAAAACGCCAAAGTCGAGAATCACTGGTGGCAGTCAGTAAGCGGGTGGATGGCCACTTTGATCAGCCTACGTAGGGACCGAGGGTGAGCGGTATCGGTCCATCGGTGCTCGTTAAACTGTTCTGTCGTAAAGTCCTAGGCTTCGCTCGTAAGTCGTCGGGCTGCCAAAGCGGAGGAGCCATCCCTCTGCAAAGGATCAAAATTGCGATGGCATGTCTTTGAATAATGTTTCCAGACCGTCGTGTGACGCTCTGGTGTGACGTAAATAAAATATCTACCTACCTCAAATTTTATTCATATATGCTTTACATTATTTAAACGTTTGTATTGTTTTAACAGTAGTTGCTAAATAGCAATTGGATTATGCCTGATTATTGGAATGTAAAAATATTATTATTATTACTTGAATTTTTACTTCCTAAGAACGTAAAACGCAAGGCTTAATGTACACACTGAAGTTTTGCTGTAACTGTAAATGTATGATGTTTTTCTTTTTCTTTTTTTTTGTTGAAATTATATATTATTTCACTTAAAAAATTTTTTTATTCTAAATAATATCTAATTTTTAAGACTTTTTATGAGAAAATGCAAGTTTAGAGACAAAAATATAAAATTACATTTTGTGTACTTTTCTGCTTATAATGGTAAAATTGTTTCTAATTATTTCGTTAAGGTCTATTTTTCATTTCTTTGTGAGAAAATTTTGACGTACTTATAAATACGATATTTAAGGTAAGATATAAATAATATAAAATACAAGAGATTTTAAGAAATAATACGATAATTAAACCAACGTTTATTTACCTTGCCTACAAAGTATAGATGACGGCATTTTCTTTTTAACTAGTATTTTTTTTAAAATTATTATAATCTACGGTATAAAGGAATAAACTAATGATAAATTGAAATATATAATGGTGTGGTTTAAAAATAAAACGTAGAAGTTTCTTTCGGTTCAAGAATTTTAATAAAAAGAATAAATAAAATGAAAAAAACTAAAACATTGATAAATACTGGCATTTCTTATTTATTTGTAATTTTAAACGATTGGAAGCATTATTCAAAATAAATTAATAGTTATCAATTAATACAATGGTAACAATTAATGGTAATTAAATCAATCATTGTAATCGAGAATTGTTGCTATTTGCATTTCTGCCAGAAAGGTCACTGTCCTTAGAACATTTATGAGCTTGACCATGGTCTTTGTCGGTTCATTTTGAAAAGAGAGCGACCCCCCTACTATGCATTGGGGGCAACAGGAAGGTTGGGGCCTGATAGTCATATGATAGGGAAGCAAGATGGCCCCTTGTGCTAAATGTCCCCTACCTAATTGGTTAAAAGATGATACCGAGAATTTTTTACCCGCGCATTTTCCATTCCCGCGCTTTTTGTAAAAATAGAACACATGTACTGCACCCTTTGGAAATGCATTTTAGAGGAACTTCAGTTGTACTTTCATATTACTTAAAACTGTGTGAATAAACATATATTTTCTTATTTGATGGTAAAATAAGAAAATCACACTTTACGCTTATATTTGTTTACTCGAATGCATTACTTTAATGCCGCAATGAGAACAAAAATAAGAAAAGAAACAACAAATTCCAGCTCATGTAACAAGTAGACATTTTAAATTTCAACTTCAAAAATACATTAATAAAATGCCAATTTAACTACTTCAAAAATAAATTGAATTATTAAAATGTCTTAAAATTGAATTGTTGAAACTGTGTTTGAAATTTACAATATAATCAGGAACGCTCAAACTCAGTCAACATAATTAAGCTAAAAGTTGCCATTTTTACTTTATTCTATGCTAAAAATTTGTAAACTTATTAAATCAATCTACATAGGATATTAATGTAAGGCAGAATACTGCTCTCATTGAATTGATTCAGCACAAGTTTTTCACAACGCAAGAAATGTTAGGTGCTGGCATGCTCTTTGCAATTCTTTTTATTATTTATTTATTTAAAATATATTTATTTATAGTTTATTTATTTTACATATGCTCGCATTTAAATTGAAGGAACTACAAAAAAAAAAAAAAAAAAAAAAAATTCCTGCGGCAGCAAGTGCATTTTTAGGGGGCTTACATTTGTTTTTTTCAAGTAATATATTTGAGTGGTTAAATATTGACCAATGCTTCTGAAAATATCAGCAACAGTAGATTTTTTTAAAATCAAAAATTTGACCTTTGACGTTATAATTGATTTGAAAATTGAAGTAATAATTTGAAAACTGAAGAAAAATTTTTTTTCCCTTTGTGTTTCATTTATTTGTGCAACCGTGTTTTAGAGCTTATTGCTCTTCTGTTTAAAATAATTTCAAAATATACGTAAAAATTGCTGAAATGATCTGTTAACTTATTATTGTCGATCATTATTTACTCAGATTTCATACAGAATATTTTTGAGTTACATTGAAGTTTTTTTTCCTAATTAAAAAATAATAATAATAATTTTAGCAGATTTTTAAGCTTTGAAAAAAGAAATCATAGATAATTCTACAAGATATAATTTTAAAAGTACGGAGTATAAATAACAACTCACATTTAGAGTCGCATACTTTTCTTCGAATTGAAATGTTTAGCCTATTTAAATATAAATTATTTGATTTGAAAGTATTTAGACCCGACTGATCAGAGTATATAAATATTTTTCAAATTTTTATAATTCTGAAAAGTTGTGCCACGCATAATCTCTACCCCAACTGATTGTGACACTTTTCCCCAATAGTCTTGCCATTCTTGAACTGCATTGCAGCAGGATGAATAAATTCTTTTAAAGAAACATAACTTTATTGTGGATTACATTTTAGCTGGCTGAATTTAAAGCTTGGTGAAAAAAAGCTGAAAGGGGTTACGCTGTATCAAACGTCTGATAAAGAATCATATCAAGTAAAATAAAAGGAAAGACCATTGAAGTATTTTGAACTTTATTTACGGAAATCCTTCAGGGTACAAATGCTATTTTCGTGGGAGCGATTAAAATTTCAATGAGTTTCAATTCAAATAAGTTTCAAACTATAGTAGAAATTTATACGTTGTCTCTACAAAATTTTCGCGTTTCACATAAAAGTTTCCTTGTTTATAAAACTAGTCATTTTTATATAATCATGTTCATAATTTAGGAAGTTTTAATTCTTAACAGTTTAACTAGAAGGAATAAAAATAGTAGTTTTAAAAAAATAATATTACTAAAAAATTATTCTATAGTATTTAGTATAAGTTGTAATGCTTCAGCATATATTTTAGGAAATCTCCAGCCTACAATTTTCTGTATTTTAAATAGATTGGGGAAAAAATGATTACGATAGAATTAGAAACTATTATTATATTTTATTAAAACGGGTTAACAAAAAAACCAATTATGCGATAAATTAGTAAGAATTATAAATGTGCGTAAATACTTTGATACTATGTTGATAGCAAAACACTTTATTTTTTATTCATTTATTTATTTTTGATCTTATAAAAAGTACACATAGTTTATTGTTTCGTTATACATAAGTTAAAAATAATTTTTAGATTAAAAAAAGGCTAGTTAAAACGTTAAATAGAAAAATAATAATAATATTAAAACAATATTCTCATAATCTTTTTCCGGTGTTCCTTAAATTCAATATTTTAGAAAATAATTCTTACATTCCTTATTTGTTAACAAATACTATACTTTACGGATATTAAAAAATATTAGTAGAAGTCTACTTTATAATTAAATTTATTTGATGCTTATAGCTTTCAAGATACAAGTTCTACGTTTTTAAAAATTAACAAAAATATGGCTTGTACATGTTTTATTGCTACAACGTTTGTAGCAACGCAACAACACTCTAACACTTTTTTGTAAAAAAAAAAAAAATTATAATAAATAAAATAAGACCAGTTTTATTGGGCTATTTAGGGATTATGGCTGATATGCAAAGTTATACTGTCTAAATCGGAAATAAGAAAAGTAAAAAAAAATAAATAAATGTTATTTAATAAGTCATTTGGTTTTCAAACATAGTTTTAAAAAAATAAAAAAATCCATTTTTGGGGAATAAATCACTTGCAAAGATTTTTGGGGATTACTTCAGGGTTTTATTGGGGTTTTCAGGATTTAAAAAAAATTTTTTTTATAACTAATTTCTTTTTTTTTATTCTTTAAATAAGTCTCTTAAAATAAGTCTTGCTACATTAAATAAATTGGAATAATTTAACCGTGTTAATTTTGCTACATTAAAAAAATCATTTAAAACAGTACGTAACAAGATTTACAATCGGGGAAACAGTATTTAATATATATTTTTTTTAAATTATTCATCCATTCAAGTAGGTTCTTTACAAAAAACCACTTAGAACTTTTTATTTTGCGTAAAATCATAAAAGACTCTGCTTTCAAATAAAGTGAAAATGATGAAACACAAAGCTAAATATATATATATAAAATTTGTAAGAATCAAAATTCACTACACTCTTTTTTTTTTATATAAAACTACGCGAAAAATTCATGGGCTAGATAAACATTAAATTTGTTTATCTTATCAAAATGTTTTGAAGAAATTTTTCTAAATTTGCGTTTTTTGTGAAAATTCTCCCGAGTTCTACCTGTATGATAGAAGTTTTGACAGCTTTTAATTTTAGTACAGAAATGAAACTTAAGAATACATTTTTTTTTTTTTTTTTAATTTCATCACTCAAAAACGATTCTGCCGATTTCGCTCAAAATTTCGTATTTTATGAACAATAGTAACGTTCTTTGAAATGATGTACAAATTTGTATACCTTATGATTTTAAACAATATTTGACCGTCAATAAGAGTGTGCAAAGATATTAAATAGTTCACGAAATATGACATACTATGCAGAAAGGGAAATTAACATCAATGGACTTAAATTTTCGTTCGCTCTCTACAATATATTTTCTGAATTGCGGCTACTTTCCTTCATAATAATGTGATGATCAAGAGTCCGAAATTGTAGAAGAAAAAGCATGTTTCTTCAGAGAGAGTACGTTTTTGCTTTTGATTTCATAACTTAATTTATCTCCCACGTAATCTAATTATCATACCGGTTTTTAGCCTCATGAAACATTGTGACTGCATCATAGCACGTGATACTGTACCTTTAACAATTTGCAATTTTATACGCGGGGTCGAAAATACAAACCTAATGCTAGAAGGTTTATAGGGGCTGACGCAGATGCTACATCGCACACCCAGGCGGCAGCGATTGTCAGAGATCGAATGATATTGACAATAAAGTAGGAATCCATCAGAAATTCAAACCAAACCGATGATCTTGCTTTAAACAAGCAATGATTTTTCTGAGTAGTAATGAAATTACAGTAAGTTTCATAACTGCTCAGTGAGCACTGCTTAGAACCTAGAAGACATGTCAACGCGTAGGCAGGAAGACATGCCATTGCTTGCCTCATCATCTGAGATTCTGAGCACGACTTAATGCCCATTCCCTAAGCATTTAGTTTCTCATCATGCATGTGAAAATCTAGAAACTACTTCAAGAAAAACTTCTTGCTTGTTGCAATAGGTTAATCGCATGCAGTAAGAATGGCCCCTTAAATATGAAACTTCCCCTTAAATATTAAAACTTAAACAGGAAAATGGTATTTTATTTTAATCTTAGCATTTTTAAACTTCATCCTAAATGAATCCATATTTACCCTTTCAAAGGTAGAATCATAGTTTAATTTCAATTCGAACAGCCTTTGCGCGTGACTGTCGACTCAGTACCTGCGTCAGACTCTAAAAAGTATCTAGTTAGGATTGCATTTCCAATTAGCATTGCTATTTCATCCAAGTTAACCTTCCAAGTTATTATTTCTTCTAGTTTTGAATAACTTTGTATAATTTCAAAATGACAAAAATACTTTAATAGGGCGCAAAAATTCATATTAATAACGACCAGTTAAGAAATCGTTTCTTTTGATTTCAATATATTTCTTTGCGAAACTTGCACTTTTACTCAATAATATTACTTTATATGGGAAAGAAATTAGGATATTTCGCACCCAGCTTACTACTTTTACAAACCCGCTTGATTGCTCAACATTCAACATTGTTTTTTTCTCTACAAACAATAGAAATTTTGTAAAAAAAAAAAATTAAAACAAATTATTACTATTCAATTCAAAAGTATTTGTAGTATGTTAAAATTAATTACACTGAAATAAGCGATTACCTAGATTCGAAAAACAATCAACTCTACTTGAAAATAAAAATATGGACTTAGCAATATAGAACAGCAATATGAACTTAGCAATTAGATGTAATTTGATTCATGGACAATAATAGCGATAATTATAACAGTTCGAATTGAAAAAGATTTTTTTTCTGTAGGACAAATTTTTTTTTATTTTTACTTTTAAAAATTTCAATAAAAATATTGACATTTATATCAGGCTAACTTATATGTTCACACACCAAGTCGTATGTGAGCTTATAAAATAAAAATCTCGAAAAAGCGATACAAAATTTCTTACAACAATAAATAATTGTGTATTAAGCAAAAAAAAAAAAAAAAAAAAATCACCACAAAGTCATTTATAATTAATTACATTAAACTTCGAAAAAATATAAATAAAAAAAAAAGAGCTGTTAAGTTTACCAAAATATTGAAATTACAACTATGTATTAGCATTTCTTAGATCTGCAGAATGCCTCACTTGGTATTTCTTTATAAGTTTAACAGCTAATCATTCTTGAGCAAACTGTCTGTAGTTAATTTTTTTTCAGTGAATCGTATTGCTTATACATTTTTCGACTAACTTTCTTATTTTCAAGTTTGCATGTCTTACAGGTTTTATGTCACAAAATAAAATGGAACGAAAAGTTGAATGCACAAAACAGCGACTATTGCTAATTTTTACTATAGAGAGTGATTAATCTTAAAAAAAAAAAAAAAAAAAAAATACGCGAACTTCCCTCTCTTTTTAATGTTGTAATTCATGCTACCCATTGTTTAAAAGAATTAGAATATTCTATTTTTTTGGAGGGGGAGGGAATGTAATATTTTGCATGTAAAAAATTACATTTATGTAATATTTTGCATACCTATGTAATGTAAATATTTTGCAGTTGGCAGTAGGCATAAAAAAATAATATTGTTTTCTTATTTCAGATAAGATATAAGTTTTACTCAGGGAGAACATTAATATTTCAATTGATTTATTAAATATTCCTTTTTAATTGAATTTCCTCACTGAATTTTAAATTTTCTTGCTATTGTCATGCACTGTGTTAATGCCATTATTTTTTTTTAAAAACAAAATCTAAAATTTTAACCACTTCAGTTTAATAATTTCTTATAATTTGAAACTAAAAACTAAAAGGAATTTCTTACTTTTTTTTTAGAAAATTTACATATTGTCTTATAAATTAAATATAATGCTGTATAAAAAAAAAAAAAAAAATCCAGCTAATTGTTTAAGATTTAAAAAAATTACTTTTTTCCACTGACTTTTATAAACCTTCAAAGTATGAATTAGGATGTTATTTCATTGTGAACTAATTTTTTAAGTTATTTTAATACATGGTCTATAGAAGTATATAATGATAAGAATAATACAAAAAGAATAATATGACTTAAAAAAAAAAAGTTGGAGTTTTCTTCAGTGTTTTTTATAATAAATAAATAAGCCAAGTTAGGTATTTCAAAAAATTCAATTGTAAAAACCTCAATAAACAATAAAATTTTATGTCTTATTTATTGATTTTTATAAATTTTTTAGTTTCAATTGAATCGAAATATTGTCATTAATAAGAGTAAAATAAATTAAAAAATATACGCAAATAAAAAAAATATATAAAAGGTGTCCTGAATATGATTCATTTTTTTATTAATTTAACTTCTATCTGAGCGCCAACAAAGCTACTGTCAAAAGACTATTCAAGGGCTTGACCATTTCTTTTGTTGTCTCATTCTGAAGGGAAGATGGGAGCCCTGCCCCGGGTGGTCTTCCGATCTGGCGCAGAAGATTGCCTATGCTAAATCATCCTTACCTAATTACTGTAAGATGCTACTACTGAGAATTTCCCGCGCTTTTGCAAAACATAGAACACGTGTAAAGTTCCCTCCTTGTATTATTGACTGGGTGTTTAATTTGGAAATGGATTTTTATTTTGAGGGACTGATAACATGTATTTTTTTTATTTCCTTCTAATTCCACTTAAATTGAAAATCATAAAAATGGATATTTGTGTAAAAATCACTGTTCATTCTAATATCTGTTTGGCCGAATATAATTCCTAGAACACTGTATTGAAAAAGAAGAATGAACAAATAAGTGATTTCTAACAAGTTAACAAGGAGATATTTCCAATCACGGCTTCAATAGTTAATAAATTAATAAAGTTCAATTTAACTGCTCCAAATAAATTTAATTGTTGAAAGGACTTGAAAGCTTGAATTGTAATAAATGAAATTTACAAGGCAAACAGGAGCCCAATCTACATAAATGGAACATCTACATACGGAAAATCGTTATTTGTAGCTCATTTAATGCTACTAAGTATATGAACTTAATAAATCTGTATAGAAACATTATGAAAATATGTAAAAAAACGGTTCTTGTCTCAATAGAAATAGTTGAACACAAGCTTTAAAATTTTTTAGTCGTATTAAAAGCTAATATATTTCTTTCATTCTTCATATTACTTATTTATTAAATTTGTTATTTACATACTCGCTCATTCAAAATGAAAAAACTGAAAAAAATGTGCAGCTTGCATATTTTTGTGATTGTTTTCGTTACGGTAAATGTTACGCTTTACGTGAAAAAATTTAATCAGTTTAGTATTGACCAATGCTTCTAAAAATGGCAGAAGAGTTTGATTTTATAATGAGATTCTGTTCTATTAATAATATAATAGAGAGTAATTTTTCTTCCTGTTTAACTCTTGTTATTAGAGCAAAAGTACAATAGATGTTTTTATTTTTGTTTTTTCATTAATTTCAAAACGTATATAACAATTGTTGAAAACTTAATGTTCATCATAATAAAGTTTACTTAAAATAGTATTTGTTAGCTGTATAGTAAATTGTTTTTTCACCTCTTTATTTAAAAAAAAATCCTAATTTTAGTAGATTTTTTTGAGTTCGAAAAAAGAAAATAATTTCAAATAGATTTTAGAAGCTTGTATAATTTTAAAAATAGGAAGTAAAAATGTACTATGACCTGTTAGAACATAATACTTTTTTTTTTCTTAAATAAAATATTTAGTCCAATTAAATATAAACTATTTAATTGAATAGTCATGAAAGCATACAGAAAACATCAAACAGAGCATAAAATGTATAATTTAAAGATCATCTATTAAATTAGTTCTATTGATCATCTATAGATTTTTCCTTCATATCTATTTACAAATAAAGGGAGAAAGGAAGTAAAAAAAAAAAAAAAAAAAAACAAATAAATAAAAAAAAATAAAATTTCGCAATTTCACTTTGCATCCGACCCTCTGAAAGAAAAACATAGCAACTCAAGAACCAGATTTTACAGAACATTAAAAATAAAATTGTTTTAAAAAAAACCCAAGTAAGTTAAAGTATGGTGAGGCCTGCGATTGGAGTACTAATGCCAACGCAGAAGTCTTGTAATTTTGAACCCAATCCAGAAGACAAAGGAATTCCTGGATCAAGTATTGGGAGAAATTTGCCTCCAAGGAGGACTTTTTTATGGAATTAAAACGCCTTTGCGTTGCATGGAAAGGAAAACCGCGAAAGCCTTTCACGGCAAGCATGACGACAAGGGGACTCTAACCAATGATCCCTCTACCCCTGAGGATATTTTGCGCCAGCACTGCGGACGGTGTGATCCGGGTGCGGAATTCGTATCGACCAGGATTTGAACCTGGTCCATCTCATTGGGGGGTAAGCGCTCTGTCTCATGAGCCACCACGGCTCTGCAGATGGTTATAGAAAATTAGTTTGAAAGACAAGGCTTCCTTGGCTTCAAACAAAAGAAGATTGTAGATAAAATTAGGAAGGTGGATAAGGGTGCAGCTGAGAAGTTTTTCTCATCGGATGTTAGTTTTACAACGATCTTTTATTTAGAAAAGCATTTATGATACATAATTTTTTTTTTTTTTTTTGGGGGGGGGGGGGGGTTCTCCAAAATTAACAATAAATTTTTTTTTAAAAAAAGGCATTTTAATTACTCAATGCAAGGACTGTAAAAAACACGCAGTGAGAATTTTATTAAATTTTTAGAAAGATCACAAAAACCAATTTTGTCCTCATTGCTTAAGCTAAATTAGTATTACTTTTGTGTGATTCGAATTGAGTAGTTTATTTTTTACGTATAAGCTTTAAAAAAAACTATTTTCCATTCTCAACTTTAAGTAGAGTTAAGCTTAAATTTTAGCATTTTTAGGCAGTGAAGTAGTTTTTCTGATGGTGCAACATTTTCTCGTATGATCTAGCACAGAGATGAGGCAAGTCGGTGTGAGACGAGTCTAATAATTTGAAGCAACGTTGCTTGGGTGCCGTTGAAAATTGTTAAATGGTTGTCCGTTATATTTGGTTGATTGTATTGTTTTTAGAAAAAATTTTTATTAAAAAGCCTCACTAATAAAAGTGAGTCAAGTGTTGATTTTTTAACTCTTAAAACAGTCAAGCATTCTTGAAACAGCCCGGAGTGTGAAAGAGGTTAAGTTTTAAAATTTTGAGTCTAATCATTTCAAACTGTACATAACAAGATTTACAGTTGGGGAAATAGTATTTAAAATATATTTTTTATTAATTATTCATCCACTCAGGTAGGTTCTTTAAAAAAAAAACACTTGGAATTTTTCAGTGTGAGTGAAATCATAACTACCATAAAATAATCCTGCTTTCAAATAAAGTAGAAATGATGAAATACAAAGCCAAAGAGAGATATTATTTGCAACTGTATTTATTTGATAGAAAAAAAACAACATTTTTCTTCTATCTGTAGAATGGCAGAATGAAAGATATCATTATCCCTGATAAATTTACATATTTCTTCTGCTTTTAAGAATAAGTTAACTGTCTCAAGCAAGAATTAAATTAATTAATTCTTAAATAATTCTCTTGATTATTACGGCCATGTTATTAAACAAGAATTTTAATTTTGAAAGCACTAAGGAAGTCAAATTTTTACTCTGTGAATCGTTATTGTTTTTCAACAGTGTAGTTTTTACACATAATATAATTTTAAAAAGGCATTACACATAATTTTAAAAAGGCATTTTGTTGCGATTCTGATGTAGATTAACAAAGCCAATTCTATGTTTTCTAACAATATTTTTGATACACTCATGAAAAAAAAAAAAAAAAAAAAACAATCCACGTTTCCCTTTAAAAATATTTTTTATGTCCAAAATAGTACTGAAGTCAAAGATTTAAATTAAAAAACAGCTATGAAACCCATTGTTTATTCTAGCTTGTATGTACCCCACACCGTAAATACATAAAAGTAAATTTTATATATTACATTATCAGACGCTTTAAACGAAGCTTTTTTACTATCTATCAAGTTTTAGTTCATAATTAGCATCTGTGTTGACTTATTAATTGATATGGCTTAAGATTGCTCGGAAATGTTTCGTAATAGATTTGCTTTTAATTATACATTACTTTTTTCTAAATTTTTCTTAAAAGATGAAGCTTTAGAATAACAAAAAAGTATATTATAAATTTAAATAGCATAATAAATTAGTATAAGGTAAAATATTTTAAACAAATTATAGAATTATAATTAAAATTTTTAAAAAATGCTTCGTAAAGCAAAATGTTTGTTTGTTACTCTTTGATAAGAAATTAATTTTTAAAATAAGTCACGGGAACAAATAGTAATTTTGTTTATGAATTTATAAAGGTATTTTCTACATTGAATGTTACGCTACAACTCCTTACTAATAACCTTATGGTAAATGAAAAAACTTTTTTCAAAATTTGTTTATTTTAATAGTTTAATTTTTTTACTTTAAAAATAAATTAGGTAATTTTTTAATTAATATTTTAAAAACGAAATCTACAAGAATTCTATACAGCAAAGAATGCTGACGATCTTCACATCCACCCTCGAAAGAAACACTTGACTGGCTCTAATCGGTCAGTAGACAAGTGACTAGGATCGCGCTCACATAAGAAAAGGGTCGAACTACCTGCTCCTCGCTTAAAAAATGTGGACTCTTATATTTTTCGAAAGGAAAACATTCACAGACCCTCTTCAAAATTTGAATTATTTTTTTTTTATAGATTTTTTAATATTTTCAATTAATTTATACCCCTAAGAAGATTAAACGAAATTTTAAATTATTCCTTTGCTTCTTCAGATCTAAAAAAAAAAAAATTACAAATTTATTACTTATGTTTCACAAGATATGTGAAGTTTCATAATCATGTTAAAAAATTTATCGAATAGTCAATTTTAGTTGTTCAATAGAAAGTAACATATATCAGTTTCGTTGTAAATTTTTATTACAAATCGTCATATCATTTGGTAACATCATAAAATGAAAGCAACAGACAATTTAATTTTGTTTATAGCATGATTTAATTTTTTTTACAAAATATTGATTCGATTTTTTTCAGAAAAAAATCACAGTTGATTTAAAAAAAAAATTTAATGCTCTATTTTGATATTTTAGACTTTGAAATTTATTATTTATCAAGTCAATTAAGCATTTCAGCAAGGAGTTGCACCAAAATAACGTAAAGCATCTGTAATTCTTTATAAATTATCTGTATATAAAGCATTTTGAAGCAATTCATAACTATTTTTTTGGTATGTTATATAAAACGTAATCCTGTTAATCATACATCAGTAATATTTACAAGCATTCTTCTGGAAAATATTATAATATTCAACACAAATTTTTTTTGAATTATTTTTATTTGTATTTGAATATTTTTAAAATGACTCAATGCTTTACCACCGTTGTATAGTTTAGTAAAGCTTGCTTTTCCAAAACGAAATTTTAGTGGATCTTATTCCAGCAGTTTTTTAGCAAAAGAAAAAGCATGCATTTAGTGATCTTATTGTAATATTAAAAAGTGACAAAATAATTGCCTCAACAACCTTATCTCTCTAACTATTACTTTTAAAAATCGCAATTACAACAATTTAAAGTTAAATTTATACTCAATATCTATCTTTAGATATATCGATTCTTCAGACATATTTATTCTATTTCTTGTATGTATTTATACTATGTTTCAACTATTGTTTATTATTTTACCACCTTGGTGTTCTTCCTTCGTCCCGTAACAGCTTTATTCCGGAATTCTTAATTATGATTTAGGTTCAAAATTAAAAAATATCTCGTAAAATATGAAGATCAATTTTGTCATGATATTTTTTTAAAATTCGATAACCATATTCCCTTTTCGAAACTGATCACTTCAAATATGCCAAAAAATGGATACAAATATAATATTTTTTGTACGAAAATAAAAATAGTAATATAAAGAAAGTAATAATGTGAAACAAAGTAAAAATAATAAAATACCAAAAATAAAATAAAATATGTAAAAGTAGTATAATAAATGACAAAAGCATCAAAAATTTAAAAAAAAAAAATAACAGGATAATCATTTTAATATATATTTTTATTCCCTTAGTTACATGCTCTTGGACCGGTCTCCAAAGATTGAGACTGGTGTTCAAAAGCTAGAAGGCTTTTGGAAACAATTCTTAGGGGGCGGGGGGTCAAGAACCTGTTTTACTCTTCCCTCAGTGAGAGTTATGTCATACTTCCATGTCGTTGTAAATAGTCAGAGAAGAAAAAGAAAAAAAAAGTAAACGAGCCCGCTTTTGCTTAGATCGTTAACATTTTTATTTGGAAAAGTATGCATGAAATATGAAGAATTTGCTTGAAATACATTTAATAATGATAATATAATAACCCTTTAAAAAAAATGAACTGAAAGCTGAATATATAATAAATATATATATATATATATATATATATATATATATATATATATATAGCCACACTCTTCAGAGTGTCAGAGTAGTTTGGAATAAGAATCAAGCAAAAAGAAAAAATAAATGAATTAAAGAACTACGATAGATGTTTTAATTAAGTAAACGCGTAGTAGTTGACATGGATGTTGAGAAAATTGTTGTTAAATAGTAGCAAAATAAGTGACGAAAAATTCTAAAATTGGTACAAAGAATTTTGTTTTATTTGAAAACTATAGTGGAGATAGTATTAGTGGTTCTTTTGCGAATCATATGATGCAGTTAAATGTTTGTAATAAAAATAAAATTTAAAAAAATATATATTGAAAAAGATTTTTTAATTTTCGGTTATAAGATTGACTACCAAAATAATGTACTCGTTTTACAACATAAGTGTTCGGCATTTTCCTAATGACGCAAAGCAATGTGTAATAAAAAAGTAATAAAAAATTATTTTATTACTTTTTTTTCACACAAAAAAAAATAAATAAAAAGATACACAATGTGCAAATTTATAATGGATAACGTTGGTAGTTCACGATTTTTTTTTAAAGCCGGCTTGAAAACTTTAAAAAAAGTAGTTCTTAGAAAAACGTGTTTGATATCTAGCATAAGAATATTCTCTTATAAAATTATCAGTTTTTAATGAATAGAAAAGCGCATCAACTAAAAATCTTAAAACGATTAATAAAATTATAAAAAAAAAAATAATTTATCATACGCAGGTCGAAAATTTCATGTGCAGTAGTTTTTCATTAAAGAGCAATATCTTTTCGAAACGTGAAATATTTACAACTAAAATATATTAGTTTCATGCTTACGCTTATTATGTATTAGATAAAACTAAATGTTCAATAGGTCATTCAAGGGTATAAAAGATCACTCACTAATTCTGGAATCATAGAATTGAAATTATGGAATTTGAAAATTTTTTATATTTTATGTTCATTAAATTTGAGAGGGAAAGTTTCTGATAGAAAATGGGAGGCCATTCATATTATACTAAGAACAACACTGATTTCAATTGTTTTACAGTGCCAAGTTATTCTTGGTTAATGTTAAATATTATGAAAGTAAAATAGAACATGAAGACTTACAATTGTTTCTCTAGTTCCTTGTAATTTTATATTATATTATTTGTAGCCTAATTGTACAAATATATTTTGTAAAGAAGAAGCAAAGCCTTATAATCTGTGACATGCTTTTTTTTTTTTTTTGGTCTCATTCTATGAAATTCAACCGTTTGTGGTAATTTTGAAACTTAAATCATATCGTAGGAAATAAATTATTCCTATAGTATCTTCATAAGCAACATTTTTCGCAGAAATATGTAGACCACTGCACTGCCGCATTGCGTAAGGCGATCATGGTCTTCAGAAAACTTTAAACTGGTAG
Organism: Parasteatoda lunata; assembly: GCA_949128135.1. Lineage (NCBI taxonomy): Eukaryota > Metazoa > Arthropoda > Arachnida > Araneae > Theridiidae > Parasteatoda > Parasteatoda lunata. Next base: position 95,726,291 of record OX421970.1, on the reverse strand, counting down.
AAACATTTTTAAAAGAACATTCAAGAACTCACATCTTTACCTTCCTAATTATCGAAAAAAAAATGTTAGAGAACCTCTGCGAAGTATTTCTGTTCTCAGAATATTTAATTTCATGTATTAGTTTTGAAATTTCGGAATCAATTTTGAGTTTTCTGAGGGCGTAGGCCAGCTTACCAAAACAGATACATTCATGCCTAAACGATCGTTGAGAAAGACTTTACTGAGTGGTAGCAAAAGGATAATAAAATTAGGAGAGCAGTTGCATGTCAGGGGATAGAGCGCTTACGTCCCAATGGGGTGAACCAGGTTCGAATTTCGGAAATGGCTGGTTGATTTGAATTTTGCACCCGGCTAGTACCAACCACAGTGCTGAGGTAAAATATCTTCAGTGGTAGACGTATCATGGATTAAAGTCCCCTTTCAATCCGGCTAACCGCGGGAGTTTTTCGTGATTTTCTTCTTTATGTTACGCAAATACGTGCTAGTTCCATCAAAAAGTCCTCCCTAAAATCAAATTTCTCCCAATACTTGATCCTTGAGTTCCTTAGTCTTCTGGATTGGGATTAGGTTCAAAATTGGAAGGATATGGAGATGGTATAGTAATAAGTAAAATTGGTAGTCGTATACCCTAAATTGGGTCGGCTGTTTTCCACAATCAATCTGTCTTGTTCTCTGTTTCATTTGCTTCACTGTATTGTGATTTGTTATATTTCGGCCGTATTTCTGTATTTATGATTTTTATCTTGTATTATTAATTTTTGACCCCACATAAACGTATTTTTTGTCTTCAATTTCGACAAATATTAAAAAAATAGTTTTCAAGGGCGGTATTTACAAAACAATCTGATTGACCTAAAAATAAAAATTTTCATGCCGAGCATTACTAAATATCAGAGCATTATCAGCTAGTCTGCAATTTAAAAATTAATTTAAATAAAAGTCTGATGAATACTTTCACGCCTACTTAAAAACGATCGTTTAGAAAGACTTAACTGAGTGGTGGCAAAAAAGGAAAATAAGATTAGGAGAACAGTTGTGGGTCAGAGGATAGAGCGATTGCTATCCAATGAGGTGAACTAGGTTCGAATTCCGGCAATGCCTGGTTGATTCGAGTTTTGCACCCGGCTTGCACCGACTCAGTGCTAAGTTAAGATATCCTCAGTTGTTAACGGATCATGGGTTAAAGTCCCCTTGCAGTCAGTCTAAGAGCGAGAGGTTTTCGTGGTTTTCCTCTTCATCTAACGCAAATGCGGGCTAGTTACATCCAAAAGTAGTGATTAAAAACAGAAAGCTTATAGAAATCTAACAAACTACAATAGAGGACTGTGAATGTCCAAGAAGCACAAAAATAAGTTTTATTGCGGGTTAAATGTTTTTAATGATCTTTTTATGACTATTTTCTGTATCTTTTTACAATCAAAACTGTTTTTTCTCTGTTTCATTTGCTTCACTGTACTGTTATTTGGTATATTTCGTCTGTATTTTTGTGTTTTTGATTTTTACATTGCTTTAATATGAAATTTTGACTCCATATAAACGTATTTTTTGTCTTCAATTTCGACAAATATTACAAAAATAGTTTTTAAGGGCAGTATTTACAAAACACTCTGAATGACCTAAAAATAAAAATTTTCATGCCGAGCATTTGTAAATATCAGAGCATTATCAGTTAGTTTGCAATTTTGAAAATTAATTTAAATGAAAGTCTGAGGAAAAAAATATCACTAACAAAGCCTTAAAGTATAAGTCAATATCATTTGGATGATTAGTCACTAGTTTTAATAAAATTTGCTCTTCATTATCACTTAAAAAAGCTCAATTAGCCGCGCGTAATTAAGGTCCGCGATTGGCAGTGTGTATTGTAGGTCCTCGATTAGCTGTGTGTATTGCAAGTCCTCGATTAGCCGTGTGTATTGTAGGTCCACGATTGGCTGTGTGTATTGTAGGTCCACGGTTGGCTGTGTGTATTGTAGGTCCTCGCTTGGCTGTATGTATTGTAGGTTCTTAATTGGCTGCGTGTATTGTAGGTCTGCGATTGCCTGTGCGTTTTATAATAATAAAGTTCTAGTTTGAAGAAAATATCTAAAACTGATTTCCAGCTTAATCTCAATTAGAATCTATTAAATAGTAAAAAATTTAATAGTTTTTTTTAATTTAAAGCAATTTATTTCGAATATTAAATTTAATTACAAAATAAGTTTAAAAATTTTTTTCGAACGTATAGTTCTAATAAGTTCTAACTATTAATAGAGTTTTAAATAATATTTTAGTCCTAAGAAAATGTCAGATATAAATTTTTAAAAGCTTCTAATGTAATCCCTAGAATACTTTATCAACAAAATTAAAAAAAAATTTTATTACAATTTATAAAAAGAAGTTTTATCATACAAGAAAAAGTAAGAAAAATAGTTTTCTTTAAAAAGTGTGTAAATATTTAAATATGTGTAAGGTGAATTTCTAAAAAGCTGTTTTTTTAAAAAAGTAATTCATGTCAAACTTAAAGCAATAAATAAAGAATGAGAGTTTTTTAACAATTTAAACTTAAATCACTACATTTTAATTAATAATGACTAAATAATATTATTTTTCATTAACATGTTCTTCGTTATAAACATACCAACACCTTCAGTTAAATAAAAGTAAAGAAAATCATTAATTTCCTTTAAAATAGTGTGAAAAATTTTCTATGCATTTCATACATATTAAAAAAGTAACTAAAATATGGATGCGATAATTTTTCAAATAGGAACAATTATTTATTCCTATGCATTAACTGATGAACTTTCATTTACATTTAAGTGATAAAAATGTCCGTTAACGTTGTGCGTAAATATGTTTAAGCATTTCCTTAATTTGTTTCATGCTTATTCGTTAAATACGAAAAAGACCGGGGTGGGTGTTTCCGAGTAGGCGGTTTCACAGTGCAAACGAGGACGCCCGCTGAACGTGTGGTTTTATTGACCCACCGAGGACGTCGTTTTTGCACGCATACACACTTCGACTCGGCTCATTATACACAGTGTTGATAAACACTGCCAATCGAGGACAAAATTAGATTTTGCTAAAAAATGTTCTGGGACTATTTCATGACCCCCTGAGTACGAAAATACCATTTTCTAACCGAGGACGTCCTCGGTTGGCACGAGGTCCTCGGTTAGAAGGTGAAATTGCCCGTGTGTGTCCTCGGTTGCCGGCGCTTGCGCACACACACACGCACGCACGCACGCACGCACACACACACACACACACACACACACACACACACACACACATATATATATATATATATATATATATACCTGCCAACATTTAATTCTTTCAAGGATGATTTCCCCCTGTGGTAGTAAGATGGAATTTGAATTACAATTTTAGGCAGAAACATACGCTGTATTTTGAAAAGACTTATGTGGATAAACGCAACAAACTTAAACTGTATAAAATATCTAGGCACCTGAGGCCGCTTACGACCCTTTCCCCATTCATCTTGAGCTTTAATCAGTATGGTGCTTCGTTGAGGTTGTGGAATGCAAATGAAGTAAAGGAGTATTCATGGTTATCATTGAGGTTCTGACTGTGTAATTATATGCAGTACGGGGGTAAGACTATATTGTAAAAGTATGAACTTTAGCAAAGCAGATATCATGAAAATGAGGTTATGCAGAGACGGCAACTTGCTCCGGACAGCAAATAAATATTTTAAAGTGGTAGTTTATCAATTGTGATTCTTAGTTTAATAAATTTTATTTAGTAGATTTTTATCCACCACTATTTCTAAAGAATTCGTAGGCTTATTTGATTCACCACTTCAAATAAGTTATGTCATGCTATACCTTTTAAAAAGCAAGCAAAAATAGCCATTATTTGCAAAATTTAGTTTGTAGTTATTTACCGTTTTTTTTCTTATTTCGGCGTGTCCGGAGCAGTTGGCATCTCTGGGTTATGTATATGCTATTGATGTCGGGAATGAATGATGCATCTCTGCAATAGTATGCTGCTATTGGTCAGATTTTCTTGTCTTCAGATAAATTTTCATTTCAAATAGAAATATTTCATTGAAATTTGCTGTAGAGCAAGAGGTGGTTTTTTGTAGAATTAGTAATTTAATTTAAAAAATTTTGCATATTAATATATATATGCTTAATTTTTTTGAAAATAGTGGTGGGCAAAAAAATAATAAATTAACTTTACAAAATGCAAGGAATATATAGAAAGCATACATTTTACAACCACTTTAAATATAGAAATAAAATTTTACGCTAAATGCGTAAAAGTTGTCAGGTATGCATATATATATATATATATATATATATTCATTTTTCAGAAGAGCGTAGAAAAAAGAAATAGTCACTAAAAATAGAGTTTTAATATTATCTGTTCAAACAAAACTAAATCATTTACATGCATTTCTGTCTGTGTTTCCGCAAAATAAAGAAAACCAGAAGGATTATTTTCATCTACCTCGATGATAAAGGTTATCCATGAGGCTGTTTTGGAAGATCTTTGACATGTTCTCTGATGAAGTCCAAGTAGGCTCCGGTTTTCGTGAGCACAGCAGGCCTGTTTAACTCACAAAGACTGTCACCGAAAGAAACCACACCCACGGTATAAAACTTATTTTTATGTTCAAGGAATCCCGAAGATCCAGAATCACCCTAGTATCAAAATAGTTCTAAAAATTAATGAGAAATAAAAAAATAATTAAAAAAATATTTCTATTTTCTCTTTATGCTAAGACTACTGAATTGGGTCGGACCGTGCTCAAGCCAAATAAAGAGTTTTACTCTGAATGGAGTAAAACTGTAGTATAAATAGAAAAGTTTCATAGTTGAGATTTTTCGAAAAGCACAGGAAGTGATATTTTGAAAATGGAAAGAATACTCAGATTTATACCGCTTTTCTTTATTTTTCGAGATGCAATTAAGGGGAAATTTTGTAAGGAAACAGAGAATTGGCAAAAGTTAAATTCTAAAATCCAGTTCTTAACTAACTGCATGTATAGAGGACATTAAGATAACCACACGTTGAAAGCAGCTCATTCTTATTGAAAAAGTACAGGCATACTGAAAATGTAAAATGAAAATTCATATAACTGATATTTTACTCAAATCAATATTCATTGTTAAAGATACAGATTAGAGGTAGTAAAGATAAATATAGATATAGAGAAATTTACATTCATGATAAATTCAGATAATTATTATATAGAAACGATACAGATAGTACAAGTAGATTTTAACATGGTAAAAATACATGGTCCCAGCTATAGCATCCGCAGAAGATGACCTTGCCCAGGGACCTACATTTTTAGAACCTTCAAATGTCATTGCATGAAATTTTAAATTTCCATGTATTGTTTACTTTTTTTAATGTAAGAAGGTCGTTAGAAAATTTTTGCTTTATTAAAAGTTGCACCCTACTAATTCATTGACATTAAATTCAATATAATTTATTAAACTTAAATTGCAAGTTTTCTTCGAAAATAATTTTTATATTTTAGTTTTTTTTAATATGAATAGACTTTAAGTTTATTCAAAATTGAGCAAGATTTGTTTTTATAAAATAGGGCAAATTTAACAATTTAAACAAATTTAACAATTGAATTACTATTAAATTTTAATCAATTTTAAAGATGCGTACTAATTATTATTCATATGTTTGTCTACTTTACGTGTAATTGTTATTTATTTTCTTTTTAAAAAATTAGAAAAAAGAAAAATTTTTAGTGCCCTCTAATTAATACTTTGCACAAGGTATCAAAACTCCCTTAAACAAGCTCAATGAATAAAATAGTATGTAAGTATGTATGTATGTAATAAAAATATTTATATTGAGCAAAGAAATTTAAAAACAAAATGCATAGCTTGAAAATATATAGCTTGAATGCAGCATCGAAAAATTGGGTTAAAGCCAAAGTAATGAAAGTAATTTACACAAATAAGGCAAAAAATTTATACCATTAAAAAAAATGAAAATCAATGAGATTAATACTAAATCTAATACCGCACATTATTATCGGAAATTAATACTAAAAAATCTAAATTAACTTCACCCGAAAGTGATAAATGAAAAGTTCCAAACGTTAAATTGAATTTGCAGAAGCAATACATATTAAAATTTTAATGAGAATAATGCCTTTTTATAATAGAACATTATTTCAAAAATTTTAAATGGAACGTGAACATTAATAAATCTTAACTTTTCAAACCACTTTTAAAAATGGTTTTTTAAACTACTAACTCTTTAATTAGAAAAGATGTAAGTGTTAACCAGAGTTGGCCAAAAATGTAATCGATTACATTTTTCGATTACAGTAATCAATTACTTGTCATCATGATTAGGTAACATAATTTTGATTACAGCTGTAATCGTAATTATAACAAACAATTACAGTAATCAATTACTTGTAATCGTGATTACAATTTTGATTACAGCTGTAATCATGATTACATAGTCGATTACAGTAATCAATTACTTGTAATCGTGATTACAACTTTCAAAAATTTTTGATTACAGCTGTAATCATGATTACAATATTGATTACAGTAATCAATTATGTGTAATCTTGATTACAGCTGTAATCAAAATTGTGATTACAACCGTAATCATGATTCGAAGTAATTGCGACTACAAGTAATCACATCAAAAACGATTACGGGTAATCATGATTACAAGTAATCAAAATATATGATTACATGTAATCATGATTACATGTAATTACATGATTACATGGCATACATTCTGAATTTCTTCAACATCTGGGCACTAGTGCGTTAAACACTCTTTTAGAGTTCTACAATTTGGGACTCCGGAGTTGCTCCCTCTCAGTGGCGAAGATTTATAGTTATACCAATACATAAAAAAGATAAAGATCCAAAGAATATGGAAAGTTATAGACCTATCTCACTTACCAGCATTATGGGAAAAACTATGGAAAGAATTGTATCTAAAAGACTCAGTTGGTTCCTTGAAACCAATAGTCTCCTTGCAGAAGAACAAGCTGGATTCAGACAATTCTGATCTACCAATCAACAAGTAGCATTCCTCAGTCAGGCAGTCAAAGATGCCAAAGGCCGAATACTTTCAGCGATTTTCGTTGACCTCAAGTCTGCCTACGACACAGTATGGACTGATAAACTCTTACTGAAACTTGCTAATCTTGGTGTCGAGAACAACATGTTTAGATGGCTTCGTGGTTTTCTCTGCCAACGTATATGTAGGGTCAGATACTGTAGGGGAGTTTCCAAATACGGTGTTCTATAAACCGGATTACCTCAGGGTTCAGTACCTAGTTGCACCCTCTTCAATATCTACATTAATGTTCTTGTCCACCAACTCAAAACGATTCCTGGGATTAAATGTCTGCTCTACGCTGACGACCTTGCGGCCTGGACGGAATCCCCCAAAAAACAAGCTGCACAAAAGATTAGTAACGGTTTGAATTTAGCTTTAGAGGTCCTAGAGCTTTGGTGTGATGAAAATAATATGAGGGTTAACCTGGACAAAACAGTCTCAGTCACCTTCTCACTGACACACCAACCCTTGCTGATCGATCTAATCGTATCAAGGTCATGCCATTCCGAATGTTGACAAGTTCCATTACTTGGGTGTCACCTTTGATCGGAAACTATGCTGGCGAGCCCATACTGAATACATTGTGAATCGTGTCTCAAACAGAATGACACTCTTGAAACGGCTGGCCGGCTCTAAATGGGGCTGTTCTAACCATACCTTAAATATAACTTATAAACTTTTTATTTTGCCTGTCATGACCTACTGCTGTGAGCCTCTGATTACAGCATCTAACTCTGTTACTGATTTACTTGATAAGACTCAAAATCAGGCACTGCGGATCATTACAGGGGCCGTAAAAATAACGCCGATTGACGCAATGCTCGTGATAACAGAAAACAAACCTTCTGAAAGAGTATTTTTCAAGAAAATGCCCTGCTACTACGGGAAAAATTAACACGAATACCTGGTTGCCTCTCTCTTTTGAGTGAACTCTCCTTGGACACAAGAAGGTGCTTGAAGACCCAGCGTGGTTTTGTGCCGGGTGTTCTGGAACTAAAAGACATGTTTGATATTAACTTCGATCCCGAGCCCCTATGCCTTCCTTTGGATCCGACTATTGATAAAGGCTTCCAGATCCGCACTGATCTTGCCCAAGCGGTTTCCAAAAAAGAGCATAACACCTCAATTTTAAGAATGCTTGCTATGGAAGCAATAAGCACCTTATATCCTGAACCCGATTGGGTACATATCTATACCGATGGTAGCCTTTTGAAGGACACTGACAACGCAGGTGGAGGGGTTTATAGCCATCTCTTCTCCTTTTATTTTTCAACTGGAAATTGCACAACTGCCTTTGACCGTGAGGTTGCTGCTATTCGTGTAGCACTGTCGTAGCTGCACTGTCACCTGAACAGTTTTGTTAAGGCGTAATCTTTTGTGACTCAAAAGCAGCAATTTTTGCTGTGAATTCAAACACTACTCCCGCTTCCTTTAACATCCTTGACTGTAAAAAGCTCTTACAGGGTCTGTTCGGGCTTTCTAAGGAAATTGTTTTGCAGTGGATCCCGGGACACTGCGGTGTAGCTGGTGATGAGTTAGCAGACCATCTTGCTAAGCAGGGAGCTTCTATCCTGCAGATATCAAAGAAAGCTGTCCCTCTCACCAATGCCAAGCGCCTAATCAAGAAAAAGATGACGTATCTCACTTTAGACCAATACACAGAGAAAAATTCTGGTAAGATCTGGTGTAATAATCTCAAAGATCTTCCTATATGGCTTAGACGTAGGGCAGTTGCTGAGTTTCGACTGACTACCGGACACGACTGCCTCCTCAAACATCTCCATCGAATTCATGTTGCTTAGGCCCCTTTCTGTTCGCTCTGTGACCTTTAAGCAGAGATGGATGCAGACCACCTTCGTCTTTGCCCGGCACTAAAGGACATCTCTTTGTGTGACCGTTACTGGCGCGCAAGAGACTTATTGGGTTCATAGACTTTTCTTGCCACGTTTGTTATTTATTCTGTTGTTCTTCCTTTTGTGGTGAGTGGTCTTTTGTAACCTTGGCCATAGGAAATAAAATATATTTATGCACATATAATGCACACACATATGTGCATTATATGTTCATTTCATCATATGTACATTGTATGAATATATACATCTGCACACTATATGTATATACATCTGTACAATATATGCATCTCAAATGAGTGTATGTACATACGTTATGCATGTCGAATAAATGTTTGTACATCTGTATAATATATGCATGTCGAATGTATCTATGAATGTATGTATGAATATATGCAAAATATAAATACGCCCAATGTACGTACAATCGTACACAAATGTATTATGCATACTTGGATACATACATTGAACATGAACACATTGTGTATATGTACATCCATAATTGGACATGCATATCATGTACATGTATACGTACATATATTGTACATACTACATATATTGTGCATACTACATATATGCCTTTATTGTACATGTATACATATATTATACTGCTCATAAATAAATTGTACATGCATGCATGGGACATACATTGTACTGACTATGTATGTATGTTTGTACAAACAACAAGTACTTGTATATCCATGCGTACATGAACATAGATATACATTTTACATACACAAATATTTGCATAAAATGCATATATTCATTGTGTATAAATGTACATGTCTACATTGTTTGCACATACATACGTAACTATTTGCTATATACATACGTACATATATTTTATACTTACAATATAAGTGTATGTACATGTGTGTGTAACTTAACTGTCTGTATATATGCACTAGATAAAATCATATGTACATACATTTTAGTTACATTCATTTGTACGTATACAAATACGTACAAAATGCAATACATGTAAATACGTACAAAATGTATCATTATAAAATACTTATTACTATCTACTGTAAAATATAATCATTTATAAGAATACAATAGTCTTGTAATCGTGTATTTAGATTACATGTAATCATAATTACATGTAAATGAATTACATGTAATCATGATTACATGTAATCATATATTTTGATTACTTGTAATCACGTTTAGAAGTAATTTATTACAGTAATTGGTTATGTAATCACGATTACAGTTGTAATCAAAATTATGAATGTTTGTAATCATGATTACAAGTAATTGATTACTGTAATTGAAAAATGTAATCGATTACATTTTTGCACTACTCTGATGAAATCAAAAATTTTGATTGCTTGTAATCGCGATTACTTGTAATCGTGATTTCAAGTAATTGATTACATAGCTGTAATTATCTGTAATCAATTACAGTTGTAATCGATTACTGTAATCGACGGCCAGCTCTGGTGTTAGCTGTATAAATGGCCATTTATATATTAAAAGCATTGATGGAAGCACTTATCTTGTATCTGATTCAGGAAATGAAATTGATTCATGAAGTGGCAGGCTTTTCATTTTGCTCTCTTTTTACCGACTTATCTAGTTATTATAATTTTTTTTCAATATTAACACTTTATACATAAGGAATGACAACCATGAAGTACGAATATATATATATATATATATATATATATATATATATATATATATATATATATATATATATATATATATATATATATATATATATATATATATATATATATATATATATATATATATATTTATATATATATATACAGGGGCGCCCATATGTTTGAATTTAGGGGGGGGGGGCTCATGAAAGAAAATGACAAGTAGCTTAATGAATTAAAAATTTAATGAAAGGAAATTTTATCTATTTAAATATTTTTAATTTAATTAGCTGAATAACTAATTAATTTCACTTTTTGATTTCATACATGATTAATCAAATTTTAAATACACTAAATTGATAATCTAAAAACTTATCAAATAGAGGTCGACCCCTCCGCGTGCCCTTTAAGCAAGTGATAACGAAAGCAAACATGACCTTGAATTGCTTTAGAAAATTTGAATTTTGTTGACTTGAAAAAGGACTTCGATTCGAAAGGCTTTATGTTCATATTTTTAGAAATGCCAAAATTTCATTTTGTCCTATTTCGATTGGGCTCTAGTGAAAATCTGGGGGGGGGGGGAGCTTCGGCCCTCCCCCATGGGCACCCATGTATATATATATGTAATACAAAAATTATAATACTTTTGTATTAATAAAAGAATTAAAGCACTTTCGTTTTCATAAAATGTCTTTGTTAAAAAATAAGTGTAGAGATATTCTATTTTGGGAATTCAAGGCTGAAAACACACCATTGAATAATTATTAGATTTATATTTCAAAGGAGGAGTTATTTTTAGAATTTTTCCCTCTGTCACTTCCATATTAGGAAGCATAAAATGATTTTCCTTAAGGTGTAGGAATGCAAGGAATGTAACGACTGGCCTTTTCACCCCTTTGGATTAATAGTATATAAGGCAGGACAATTGTTTTAGCTTGGCTTTTTGCTGTACGATGTTGTCAACCTAAGCTTCGCCACTATTGTCTGGATGTTAGTCCACCCCCCTCCAGCTAGGAGAGACTCCTGTTGTCACCAATTGTCATCTAAATAAAGTTTGATTAGAATTTAATGACTTATGAATTATATTAAATTGAACTAAAGTCAACTAAAAATATCAGTGATGTAAAACGGATATTTCATATATATATATATATATATATATATATATATATATATATATATATATATATATATATTTGATTCATGAAGTGACAGGCTACTTATTTCGCTCTTTTTTTACACAGTTATCTAGTTGTTATAATTTTTTTTCAATATTAACCCTTTACACATAAGGAATTTCAGGCATAAAAAGAAAGACATTTATTTCATATTTTTATTTTTAGAAGAAAAAAAAGAAAAGATAAATACCACGCAAACCCTTGTACGTCCATCTGCCATTGCACACAGTTCTTTTGAAGGTAGGAATTCTTTAAAACGAGAGCGACATACGCTACCGTCAACAATACGTGAAGTACCTTCACGAAGTTCTTCCGAACGATCTGAGAGAAACAAAAACAAAAAAAAAAAAACAGAATCAAAATGTCAGAGTATATTAAATTTGAGGCACAGTAAAATTTTATTTTTCATTGTTACCTAGCACATTGGTTCCCAAATTGCGTTTTGCAGAACCCCAGGGTTCCGTGGATGAGTTAAGGGGTTCCTTGATTTAGGACATTTGTTTTAACCTGTAAACTTTTGAAAAAGTAATTAAAATTTGATCCTATCAAAAATTATTTATATTTTATTATGTTACTGTGTACTTTATTTCATTTTATATTTACAACTCTATTTATTTTATATTTTGGTATCCCTTAGGAAATTATTTAGAGTAAAATGCTATTGAAAAAGAAATGGCTAATTATTTTAATAAATAAAAAATTTTCTGTTAATATATTGACCAATTAGGAAAAGATCCTGCATTTATAAAACTTTCATCATTATTTCCCATCTCGCTTTTCAAATAAAAATAATATAATCAAATTTCTAAACAAATTTATAACTCGACAAGATACAGTTCCGTAACTTAAAATTTAACTCTCGGAGATTAAAATTAATTTAAGATTTTAATTATGATCAAACAATGAAAAAATTTCATTCTTCTTGTTAAGTGTTTCAGAAATAAAGTCTTTTTTTTTTTTTGGTAAATAAGCTTGAAATTTTTTATATTTTTACTTTCTCTATAAAGTTGGGGTTCCGCCGATGAAAGGTTCATTATTTAGTATTCTATTGCCGAAAAAAATTGGGAACCGCTTATCTAGCACACAACTTTTGTTAAAATTTAAGCTATTCAAAAAATGGTCGAAAATATGATTGACGATAATACTGCGATAAATTATCCTTGTAGCGATCTATAAACGATTAAAACTTACGATGTCATCAGGCAGGCACAGCTCTCTAATAAAATTTTGAGCGCTGTAACTAGGATATTAGTCGAAACTTCGACTGCGAAACTGCGTCTTCACTAACTAGAGAGCGAGTAAATACAAACGTAGTAAAATACTGAAACCTTTACTTACAAAATAAAATTTGATTAGAGAAATGTTACTATCATTCCTGATCCAACACAATTTTCAAAACAAAGGTTTAAGTTAACTTCTTTTAATGGCTGGCACTGAACTTATCGTTCTTCGCTATGGAAGATGTCATAGGTGTTGTTTATTTCGCTATGCCTTGTAGCACCTTGTGACTACGAAGGTGAGCAACATTACCAACTCCACACTGCCACAGATACCCGTTTATGGGGTAGGCCAAATCAACACCTCCTAGATAAGAGCGGGTTACCATAAATATCCTTTAGTAGACCGAACGTAATGACATATTTCGTATTTTCAACCACAGCGCAGTTAACGAAATGGCATCTTTCTTATTTTTCATCTACTGCGCAGTTAACTTCGCTAGATCGGACTACTAAATTGATCCGTGCTGAGGCCTTCCTTCTTCTAGGAGGTGTTGGCCAAATTCACACATTTCCCACAATAGAGGACAACACACATATCCATATCCATAACCTAAGTGGGATTCGAACCCGCAGCCACTGGCTTCGCAATCAGACACGCTAACCATTTGGCCACCTGACTTTTAAATTAAAAAGTAAAATTACCATTTATAGTCAATTTAACTGATAATAGCAATTATGTTGTTGTTGCGTATGCCTGTTAAGGAAGAGGGGTGCGATTAATAGGCAATTATAAAAAGTTTTAAAAAGAAAGTTTGACCTTAGGATTACAATTTAAAACTTTTGTCAGACTAAATAACTTTCGAATTCGGTGCAATATTTGTATATTTTATTATTTTAATTAAGAATCTATAATACTGGAAAGTGATCACAAAGCTATTAAATCTAGCTAATCACAAAGCTATTAAAAAATGAGAAAAATTTATTGGTTTCACGAAATTTAAAAATTCCTTTTTCTTTGCTGCTATTAGACACAATCTATTGCAAGCAATGTTTAAGTAACTAATAGTACCAAAATAAATCAGTAAAAAAAAAAAAAAAAAAAAAAATGAAAAGCGGATTTTCTAAAATTCGTAGTACATATTTTATGAATTATTTTTAATTTTATGAATTTTAAAAACCTTAACACATTGACTAAAAACCATTTATCAGTCCAATTAATTTTAAATTTTTTACAATATATATGCGTTTGCTTATTTAAATAAACTTTTTAAAAAAGCTTATTGTGAAACGGGGAAAATAATTAAAAAAGAAATAATCAAAAATAAAAATTAATCGATGCAAAATTTTTTAAATATTGTTAAAAACCAATGTTAAAATTTACATTTCAGTATGTTATTTAAAAAGATACAGGTGAAGGACAAAATAATCTGAACACTTCTATATTAACTATTGTAATTATCTTTAAATAATTTTTGTTAATAGCCTTTATTATCATTATTTTAGAAGAATTTGCACGGTAAAACTATAGGCACAATTTGATAGATCATACTTGAAGCTTTTAAAAATGATGTCCTTTTTACCGGCGGAAAATTTTGCGTTGACCAAAATGACCTTAGACGGTTAAAAACATATTTACTCTTTTAAGAATACTATAATACGAAAAGCTTTCTTAGATAAATATATAATAAAATCTATAACATGATTCTAAAATTGCTGATATTAACACTAAAAAAGAAGTTAGTTATTTCCTCGTCTCAATCAAATTTTACATAAATGAAAACAACCCCAATCCTGAAATGTAACAGCATGATAATTTACACTGGGCAAAAACAGTAAAATACCAGATAAAATATTTCAAAACATTTATTGCTAAAAAAATGCTTGCATAGAATAAAAGTGTTCACATTATTTATAAGGAAAAAATATACTCACTGTGTATTGCTTTAACACCAAAACCAGCAATATGCATTATCTTGCCCGGTGTAATAATATTTTCAGGTGGTTTGACACAAATTGGTTTAGTGTATTCTGTGCAAGGAATGGAATGCATTAATTCTAATAGTGCTATGTCACTACCAGGTCCACCCTTTTTTCTTCTAGGGTGAATAATGACCCGTTTGACAAGTACTGTTTCAGCGGGTCGATGTTTATTTTCGCCTAAAAAACCAACAAGTACCTTTTTCCCTCTTGGTGGTCTGAAAAAAAAAACATGTATTTCAGCATTTGTATTATAAATTAAAGTATAGTGTGGCTTTCAGGAAACTCCTCCAGACACCATTCTCGCGTCGTGTTGGTTACCATGGTTACAAGGAAAAGTCATTTAAAGTAGAGGCGTGGGGTGAATAGTTTAGTCTTGCTCTTAGCATAGGTCAGCGTGAGTAAACCAAAAGACGCTTTCATTGTTCCATTGCATCCCCATTAGAAATATGATCTCGCTTGTTACTATAGCAGCAGAAAGCTCCAGACTTTTAGTCTGGCGGAGTTCTCCTCAAAGCCACACAATATGGCAGTGAATGCGAAACTCAAAACTTCCTAGTTTAAGATTTGTAGAAAATAAAAACAACGAAGTTTCGATATGGATGCCATATATAATATCCTTTGCTGGGGTAGTAGCATATACAACTACAAATCACCATCCAATCCCTGTTTGGAAGGCGGATCGTAAAGCGATAAGGCACGAAGCATGCTATGCTACAAAATGATGAAAAACAAGACAGACATAGATGAAAGGAAAAGAAACTGATAAAGGTATGAAAAATATTTTATTCCACAAAATGAATTTAAACAACACGAAGTCCCTCATCAGAGAAACTGCTCGAAATTGCGGCCGCCAACATTAACGCCTCCATATCTTCAATAGGATACCTGCAAGTGACGTAGTGCGAGTATCACGATCCTGATTGGTTGTTGAAACGGGCCATTTGTTTACGCTAGCAACCGTTCTTTCCATTCTATTTCGATTGAGCTAAGCCGATCAATTCTCTCTTATGACACATTCTGAATTCTTTCACAAAGATTCTTTCTCAAAGATATCAATTATTTCACTATATATTTTCACAGAGACTTAACACAAAGACAGGCATGAAACCACATGAAACCTAAGCAGACTAATTATGGAATGAAGTTGCCAGTTACACAAAACAAAAATATATCACGGTTACAATAAAATACACAAATAAATAATAAACCTAAGTTAAGTAAAGAAGTAGATGAGAAAAAAATCATATTTCTATTAATTCGATGTAATCTTATTTTAACGTACTAGGATCCAAACTTAATGGTTCGATGGTCTAAACTATTTATGCTAATTAATTAATGCACTGCCACGGTGGCTCAGGGGATAGAGCACTCATCGCCCGATAAGGCGAACAGGTTCGAATCTCGTTATGAATCGTTGGCCCCTTACTACTGTGCAAAAGTGAGAGTTCACTGTATGTTAGTATTGTAATTTGTCTCATATTTTGGAAATTGTCAAGCATTTAATGTTACATGTCCGGCGTGTGCTAAAAAAGGGAAATTGTGCTCGACAGTGTAGATCTCAGATACGATATACGTATGCACGTAAACCAAAAGTTTACGAATTATTTTAAGAGGATAATGTTAACAATATTGAGAGTATAGAGGATTTAGATTGTGATACACTACATATAGGTGAATTACTGAATAATGTCGTAACGATAGTAACAGAAATGACAGGTTAGTGAGCATTACGTTTGATGAAGAATACAGTGCTAAATTTCAGGTGGATATAGTATCTGCGATCACAATATCAATAGAAATTTTTTAAAAAACGGCAGATTTTCGGTAAATTTTGCTCACTTTATAAAATACTCAACACTGCTTAACTGAAACAAAATGGCGCATCACATAAACCTTTGAATTATTTAGAAGCTGTGAGTAGAAACCCTATAAATCGAATTCCCTACACTAAGAATCATACAATAAAAGTCTACCACTTGAAAATACTTATTCGCTATACGGAGCAAGTTGGTGTCTCTGATAACAATGAGGGGGAGGTGTATTCGAGGGTGGAAGTTGTCTTGGAGTCGTACCTATTTCATTCTCTTGCAATTATGTCAGTTTCTACTTAAGTTTATTGTTTTAAGAGTTTGTGTATGGTTTCCAGTTAAGTTAAATAGTTTCTGCCTATTGTAGTCATCAATTTATGATTTATTATTATTCAAGATAACAACTCATTTATGCAACATGGCTACCTACCACCATCACGGACGTGGCGGAAAGCGTCAAACCGAAAGACCAGGACGTGACTCAAAGAACGATGAGAAATGCACCGATACTACCACCAACGATGCCGTAGCCGAACAGACAATCTGGGCAAAGTTTCCTGACTTGAATAGGAAAATGGAAGAATTTCGAAAGAAATTGAAGGAAGGCCAAAGGAAAATTCAAGAAAACCAAAGGATAGCGAATGAAATGATAGAGGCAGCATGCAACAAAATTCCTCCCATGTCTGAGCCAAGTGAGCCTGAAATGCCGACAACATCAGCTGATGTCATTGATAGAGAAAATTATGAAGGCGGCCAAGTTATGGAACAGACGGGGAAGGAGTCGACCATAGATTCCGAAAGCTCAACAAAAATTATCGCAGAACCCCCTTTGAAAAAGATGAAAAAGAAGAAGAAAAAGAAAGCCAAAAAAGCTGAAGAAAATTTTATCATGACCACAAATAGTAACCATTCTTCACCGCTAGATACCGCCACCTTCTTACAACCATCTGAATCTAAACCTGATACTGACTTAGCTCCACCCAAGGAGGTTTCCAGTTCAACTGTAGAACCACCCACAACTCCAGCAAAAGTTCAACCAACTAAGCATATAAAAGTTCTTATTCGTGGTCTTCCAGTTGGATTCTATACTGATCATATCTCCCTGGAACTGGCGAAATCAGACATCACAACGAAAACGATAATTCAGTTTCAGAGAAAAGTGGGCGGGACCTACAGGCTCCTCCCACTTTTTCTCACAATTCTTACAGAATCTCATTTTAACCGACAAATTTTCTCAATCACCAATATACAAAGTATTCCGGTCAGTATTGAAAGATTCCGAGGCGGGCAAAACCCAATTCAGTGTTATAACTGCCAGGAATTTGGCCACAGTCAAAGTTCATGTAACTCACCACCAAGATGTGTAAAATGTGCCGCCAAACATCGTTCATACCAGTGCCAAAAGGATAATAATACACCACCAAAGTGCTGCAACTGCGGAGATTCCCATACCGCCAACTACACAGGGTGCAGTGCCCGTCCCGGCAGGAGGGGAACACGTGCCTTGCCATCAACAACAACTGGACTTGCTCAAAGGCTGGTTACAATAATTAAGGAACTGCAAGAACTTCTAAAAAATCAAGAAGTGCTCCATCTTCTTCAGAGGTTAATGGGGGAAGCTACTCTTGCACAGTAACATCTTTTTTGTTTTGTTTTGAACTTTTAATATTACTCGGAACTCTAACTTTCCATACTGATTTTCAAAATAAATACCGCATACTGCCCTCAAATTGAAGTCGATCTTACCAGATGGCGCCACCAAGGCTTGTAAAAAATTTTTTTTTATGTAAAATCATCACGTCTTTGAATCACGACTTTTGTATATATATAATCATCATTTATTTATGCTCATATTCAATTTACTGTACATATTTTCATGGTCAACATCTCTGTTCAAGTCTGTAAAATTTTCTAATCAAGGCTATTAATTTCTGTAAATACTCACTGCAATTTATGTAAATACCTCTGCTCAAGTTTGTTTTCTAATCATGGCTATTTTTTGTTGTAAACCACAACGACTGCTTAAATTCAAAATGTTTAACTCATTGTTGTATACTTTCATGATGAATGGGATAGGGGCCGCTGCGCGGCCCAGGTGCCCAGTTTTTGCAAATAAAATAAAAATAAAATAAATAACAATGAGGGTTCGATCCTTCACTTAACCTAACGAATGAGACCATATTTTCCAGAATGTTGCTACCACTCATATTTTTCTAAGGGTTGAATTTCCAAATACTTCGAAAAAGAAGTTGTGTTTATCAAAAAAAAAAAAGCACATTTTTCATAAATGCCAACTGCTCCGGAGACAACAAAATCTTTTAAAAAACCGTGGAGAACTCCAAACTAAAATTAGCTGATTTTCAGTTAATTTAGCTAATTTTATAAAAATTCTCGAAACTGAAACTAAGTGGCTTATCAGATAAGTCTTTGAATTAGTATTTAGAAGTAGTAGTGAGTAAAAACTTTATAAATCGAATTTACTAAAACAAGAATCATATATTAAAAGAATACCGTTCGAAAATATTTTTTTCCGCTGTCCGGAGCTAGTTGACATCTCTTATTTTAGAATCTAATATCGTTACTCAAGATAACGTCTTGTCAAATTTATAGAAATTAATAAAACCAAAATAATTAGGACAGCGTGTTAGTGCGTGAAAATCATAATACCTACCGATATTTCTTAAAACAGTGCGCTGCCGTTAAGACAAAGGTTGGAGAAATTAAAGCTCCACCACAAAAATCCCAAAGTTTCGTTACTCGATCACGAGAAGCAAATACATACACCTAAAAAATAAGTACCTTATGTTCTGAATTGTGAATCTATCGAAGTCGATAAAAAATTCAAAATGGTTTTTAAAGTTAAGGGAATTATAAGACTATACTGATGACTTATTATCATAAGAAATATCGCTATCCTAACTATCCCTCGCTACTAGAAATATTTAATTTCATGACGTTTTTTTTTTTTTTAAAAGAAATTTTTTTTAAAAAAAGAATCTAGACATGTGTGGTTCGGTTTTTTTAAATATCTTAGAAATAAGTTCATTGCTGCATTGTTCACGCTTATAAAAATATATTCATGAAGTTTAATAATTTTCATGAAGGTGATATATTTAATCTGGACTAATCAACAGCTCATATATTTAATAAAAGTTATCAAAGTTCGATTCTTTTTTAGAAAAAAAAAAAGGTTTATAAAGGGAGATTCAGCAAAGCATTTTGAAGGGGAGCTTAGGGCACATCGGAGGATTATTTATAGTTTGTAATGGTTGTTCTGAATCACCTTGCTGAGTTTAAAACTTTGTTTCGAGTTAGGCATTCAATCTGAAATATTTTTATCTCTCTTCGCAAAAATATTTTTCGGAGAATATCAATATTAATTCTTTCAGAAAGTGAATTACACTTGATGTAAAGCTATGAATAATACGAGGGTTGCTATTTATATTTCTGGCCTAATAATGAAAAAACAAATATGTAGGATCGAAATTGGTTTTATTGTTTTCAAAATATTCTCCATGATGATCCCTTTTGCATGCGTTTGAACCAATTTTCCTTTTTCTAAACCGATTGAGGTAACTCCAAAACATGCGTTTTGAATGCATCAACCGCTTCTTCGGGGGTCGAAAATCATTGCCCACGTAATTTATTTTTGATGTGTGGGAATAAGAAGAAGTCATAGAGTGCCAAATCAGGGCTGTACGGCGGATGACCCATCAGTTCGATCTTTCGCTCCGTCAGAAATGCCTTTGTTTGAGTTGATGTGTGAGAGCTCGCATTGTCATGATGAAGAATGATTCGCCTGTTCTTCTGCTTTTTTCGAATTTCTCCGATGACTTCTGGCTAACAAATGGTCGTGTAACATTCAGAATTGACCGTCCTGCGTTGCTCTAACGCCATTGTTGCCACATGACCGTTAATGCCGAAGAAACAGGCAATCATTTGTTTCGATGTGCTTCTTCCTCGAACAACTTTTGTTGGTTTTGCCTCGTCTTGGAAGACCCATACAGTTGATTGCTGTTTTGTTTCCGGCTCATATGCATAGATCCATGATTCGTCACCTGTGTAGATGTTATACACAGCCTTTGATGTACCTTGAACGTATTTTTCCAACATTTCCTTGCACCAATCGACACGGGCCTTTTTTGAGCGTTTGTCGGATTATGCGGGATCCAACGCGAACAAATTTTTTTTACTCTCAAATGTTCATGCAATATTTTATTGATGCTAGTCATACTAATGTCCAAAGACGCCTCTAACTCACGGTATGTCACATGACGATCTTCCTTTATCAGTTCACGCAGAGCATCGATCTTTTCTGGCACAACAACGGATTTTGGACGACCTGCACGGGATTCGTCCTGGATCGAACATCAACCACGATTAAATTCGTTATACCAATTTTTTACAGTGCTGTAGGATGGCACTTTATCGCTGAATAAAGAATTAAGTTCATCGAAGCACTCGTCTTGACAATCCACGTCGAAAGTTATGAAAAATAATGGCACGAAAATGTTCACGATTCAAATCCATTTTTTGAAAGAGAAGAACTTTTCAATTTACTGTCAACAACACAAATGAAGCTATAATGGTAAATCGACTGCTGAATTTATGTTTAAAAATATCAAACTTTCGATTAAAATCGTCTGCGGTCGCCTAGCAACACTTACTGTTGCCAAGGCCAGAAATATAAATAGCAACCCTCGTAATAGCCGCGGTTGGTGCGGCGGAAGTGACGTCATAATGGAAAGTCAAGGGGTGCTTATTTCTGTCCGGATGAAAGACGAAACCATGTCGTAAACCGGAAGTCAGCTTATTTCTGCCCGCGTGTAGTTTTAGTTTCGTTTTTTTTTTTAAATATAGTTTCGTTTTTTTACATTATTTTCATTTATTACTTTTTTTGAGTGTGGCTACACTTATTAATATTATTTTACTTGTTTAGGGTGGCAATACTTATAAGCTTTGTTATTTGGGGGCAAATTCGTATATTATGAAGTAATGACGTCATCCTTTTATTACATAATAAATAGATGATATCATGCTTTTACTCTACTGGCTCCATCTAGTGATTAAAATATTTGCTGTTTTATTTACTGTTTTTTCTTTCAAGAAAATTAGAAAATGTTTAAAAATTATATATAAATAAATAAATGTTGATATTTATTTTGGGGGTCGAACTCACTACCTCAGAACAAAAATGCTTACACAGGATACTAGTTTTTGGTTTCGCTAACCAGTATCCAGTGAATGCACAGAGATCAGAGAAAAACTTAAGGTTTTAATAAAATAAATTTAATCATATTAAGAAATCTGTGTGTAGAATAAATAGAAAATTTTGTTAAAAATATTTCAAACTTTTTAACAAAATTTTCTATTTTTTCCGAAAATATTTATATTTTTGCAAAAAATTTTCTGTTTTAAGAAAAATATTTTTAGTATATAATATTTTTATTATAAAATTAATATTTCTTAAATATCTATATTAATACGTCTTGCAAAATATCAAAAAACTAAAAATTAGGTGCAACCGAAGTCATCTGTCCAGTTTTCACGATACCAAGTCCCCTACTTGTCATCGAACAAAGCGTAGGAGGTTTTCCTCATATAACGTGGCCACTCACAAAGTCCTCTTCAAAGACATGCATTGTCTCAAGATCGGAGTTCCCTTGTCTTCTGGGCTCAAAAATGACAAGACTGCATTGATATCCGTAAATCCGAACGACGGTGATAAAATAAAATCTTCAATTGATAAATATCTAATCTTATAAAATAATATTCAGTGATTTAAAATTAATATACCTTTAATTCTAATACTTCTAATATTCATAGTACTTAATAAATACAATTTTTATTTTAATATTGAATCAATTTATTTAAAATGTATTAATTAATATTGATCAGATTAATAATTACAGTCATTTATATTAACTATATTTATGTTAAAAAATAACTAAAATGAAGAATTATCAATATATTCTCTTTCTAACATTTAAGTATAGATGGCGTCATTAGAATACACACAGTATTTCTTAAAATTATTAAATTTATTTTATTAAAACCTTAAGTTTTTCTCTGATCTCTGTGCATTCACAGGATACTGGTGAGCGAAACCAAAAACTAGTATCCTGTGTAAGCATTTTTGTTCTTAGGTAGTGAGTTCGACCCCCAAATTAAATATCAACATTTATTTATTTATATATAATTTTTAAAAATTTTCTAATTCCCTTAAAAAAATAGTAAATATTTCAATCACTAGATGGAGCCAGTAGAGTAGAAGCATGATATTATTTATTTATTTTATAATAAAGGGATGACGTCATTACTTCATAATATACGAATTCTCCCCCAAATAACAAAGCTTATAAGTATTGCCACCCTAAACAAGTAAAATAATATTAATAAGTGTAGCCACCCTCAAAAAAAGTAATAAATGAAAATAATGTAAAAAAACGAAACTATATTAAAAACAGAAACCGAAACTAAAACTGAACACGGTCAGAAATAAGCACATCTTGACTTTCAATGATGATGTCACTTCCGCCGCACCAACCGCGGCTATTACTACTGCTATGAATTTATACAATGTTTATCATAAGAATTATTTGGGAAATAATTATCTGGATATCTATCATAACAAGTATCTGGGAATAATTAATTGGACGTATACCACAAAAAGTATCTGGGAATAATTATCTGGATGTATACCATTAGAAGTATCTGGGAATAATTATCTGGACGTATACCACAACAAGTATCAGGGAATAATTATCTGGTTTCATACTGTACGAACTACCTGGTCTTTAAAACAGGCAAATGACATAAATAATCTAAAAGTTCTTAAATCGTTTTAGAAATCACCAATTTAGCGAGATTTTCCCACCTAGATAGAAAATTATCAAAATCAAATCAATGAACAATTCTGAAATGTAGCAAATCTTTTTTAGTCTACATAACGCAGCGCTGAGTGATTTATTAAATATTGAAAAATTCGATCGCAATCGTTTTCCATTTTCACAAATTTATATATATGTGTATACATATATACACTCCTCAAAAGTGAAATTGCAACACCAAGAAATAATGCACGTAGCGTCATGCAAATTTCAGGAGCGATAGTAGTGAGATGGATATGCAAATGATTAAAAAAACAGCATCCCATCAAAGCAAAAAACATTTGCATATCCATCTCACTACTATCGCTCCTGAAATTTGCATGACGCTTCGTGCATTATTTCTTGGTGTTGCAATTTCACTTTTGAGGAGTGTATATTGACATTTTGCACCATTTTCAGAATTGTCATATAGTTTGTAGGCTAAAGATACGATAAACTTGACATAATAGACATGAATAACAGTCAAAAAATCACAACAGCTATGAAAATTGCCTATTATTTACTGAAAAAAAAAGCATTATTGCATGTGAGGTCAGAGCATTCGAAAACAGCCTTAACTTTCAATTTAAAGTTTTTGACTTCGTTTCCGCAAAAATAAGGAAATTTTACACTTATATTTCGTATTCTTTTAGTATAAAACTGAAATTTATGTCTCTTTTCGAAAGTTTGATGGTAATTTTAATTACTGATACAAATAACTTTGAGTTATTTTAAATTCATGCCATATA
Organism: Parasteatoda lunata; assembly: GCA_949128135.1. Taxonomy (NCBI): domain Eukaryota; kingdom Metazoa; phylum Arthropoda; class Arachnida; order Araneae; family Theridiidae; genus Parasteatoda; species Parasteatoda lunata. The sequence continues at coordinate 95,701,953 of OX421970.1, read as the reverse complement.
TTCAGTTATTTTGCTTGTAGCTCTGGTATTACTTTAAAACATATTTAAAATATTTTATTTTTACATATTAAAAATTGAACGCGCTCAAACATGTATAAAATTTCTACTCCCCTTGATAATAAAAAGAACAAAAAAATTAACTTATAATAAAATATAGTTCCTAAAAATTTGATGAATTGAAATATATCAAGGGAATTTTTAAACTTTAAATATTCGCTGCTTATTTTTAAATGAAATTCTTCTTTTTTTCTAAAATGGCATTTAATCATTTAGAGACTATTTTTAAAGATTAAATGAAAACCAAATTCTATTCCGTTTACTTTAATTTACTAGATGAAAAAAATTTATTCCTTATACAAACAATCAAAATTAACAAACTTAGAAACAAACAAAATTATCAAGCTTACTAGACTTCTTAAAACATTGAAAAATAATGGCTTACAATCCAAGGATATTTTCTGTAATCTTGAACCACTTTTCCATTAATAATGCGCTCTTCAGTGAAATCAGATTCACCACAAGCTGTAAAAATTCGATAACAAATTAATTTTGAAACTTTTTCAAAGCCGATAAGCATGGATGAAAGCGAGACGGAAAAGATGAAAAGCTGGTTGTAAACCTATTTCAGTTTTAACTAGTTTTCGGGAGGAGTAAATCTATTCTCTTTTTCAAACTATCTAACATTATCTACTTTTTCTTTGGAAAGAAGCAATTTTATATATATGCTATAATTGTCAAAAAAAAAAAACAAAAAAAAAAATCTCGATAGTTACAGAAATTAAATTTTTCCTATCTATCACAAACGGCCCTTGTTCTGAAAGAAATCAATAAGAGACGATCTGAGCTAACTGTCCTGTCAGAATATATTGCTAAACTCAAGGCGTTTCTATAATAAGGCTAAAAAATGTGACACAGCAAATTTTAATGATATTTTCAAACTAGAGATTTCTACATGACAACATTCATCATTGCCCCTTGACAGCTTTCCTGTGCCCGTATGGAATCCTCTCGAAATTCTACTTTAAATACAATGTAAAATGACGGAGTGAGATGCCCGTCTGATCCACCACCTATCTAGTCAAGTGAGTAAAAAAGTATTTATTCTGCTGTGGACTTGACGCTTCGACCACGGAGGGATCTTACGGTCGCAGCGTTTTAGGGATTTCTCAACTAGTGAGCTGGAGGAGTTTTACGAAGCAAGACTTGAGGATATGGAAAAAGTACGCTTTTCCTTGAAAGGATGGTTAGGACTCTCAGCATTGTTTCTAAGATTCCGTGTACCCGTAAGGAATTTGCAACTCTCGTGAATTGTGATAGCAAGAATGAGAATAACCCTCAGCTTGATTCTGAATCTGAGCCTGCAGAAGCACCATCTACTGCCAAAAAACGGAGGAAGAAAAACCAAAAGACAATTCCTGAACCAACTAGCATCATCGATTTCCTGCCTTCTCTTTCTTCCGCATCTTCTAAGAAACTATAACTACTCTTTCACCGACACTGATGGAGACTACTACAACTGAAGCCGCTCTCAAACAGACTTTTCCCAAACGCAAGAAAAATTTGGAAGTCATTTTAGTAAAGTTATCAACAGACTTCCCTGTAGATTTCCCGTGAAAGAGAGACTTCAGTTCAGGAGAAGAATCAGAATGATCCATCAGCCTCCATCATATGTGGATCTTCAAATTTTTTTTGCTATCCTGGAAAAAAATGATCCCCACAGAAGGATCTATGACCTCAACAGCATCGAGGGAAACTCCATCACCGTGGAAAGGTACAGGGATGGCCGGCGGCAAACCCAATGCTATCTTTATCAGTTGCTCGGCCTTGTGCAAAGGAACTACAACGGCAAATCATATTGCTTGAAAGGCACCGACCTCTACCTTCCATCCTACCTATGCGATAAGGAAAACTCGCAGACAGCCGAATGTTGCAACTGCGGACAGTCTCACCCGGCGAACTTTACTGGCCGCGAGTTCAGACATCTCAGGAGAAAGCCTGACCCCACTAGAAATAAGGCTATGTATTTAGTAATGAAGTGATAGATTAATCATTAAAACCATATTAATCATTAAAACCATATTATTAACTTTAAAAAAAATTACATGTTATTTGAAATATTGTGGATTTATTTTTGATATGTGAATGCATTTTTGAGATTTGAAAAACGGATTACTCAGAAATGTAAAATATATAAGGTACATCAGAGGACTTATTAGGTGATAACACTTAAAGTAATTCAGGTATTTAAATTATGCTGCTTTGCTTGTGCACATCTAACAACAAGAATTTTTTTTAAAAAAAGAAATCAGATTTTGCATTTGTTGCTTTATGTATTTAATTGTTTTTGTAGTAATGTTATTTTCTTTATACAAATTTTTGCTTTCTATAGCTTAGAGGTTATCATAGACTTTCTGCCTTTCTTCGCATTTATGTATGCATATTCTGCTTCGCAAATACCTGCAACATCAGACTTGACAACTTTTACGCTTTTCCAAATTGTTTTTTCCCCGAGTGTTAGGGAATTAACTAAAAAAAGTGATATTGAAGACAAATAATTAACTCTTAGTCATAATTTAAAATTATTAAGAAAGCTAGCAAATATTTTTTTATACGGTAGAATCTCGATTATCCGAGTTTCCGCTTTAACTGACAAATCAAACATTTCAAGGATATTTTGATCTAGTTTATTTTTTATTTTTGAAACTACCTCCGAAAAAAAAAAAATCTGAATTTATCTTCCAAACACTCAGGAAAACGAAGTCCAACAATTTGTTCCGATGAAATGATCATTAATAGCGCCAATAATGAAAATGAATCTAGCGAAGATGATGAAGACAGTGAGGATAAAAATCAACAGATGAAAATCTCTCATACAGATGGACTAAAAGCTACTGAATATATAGAACAAGATGATACGACACCCGCCTTCCGAAAATTGTGGAAACATTGCTTTGCTGCAAATAAGCGCTAAAGTAATGTAAAACAAATAAAATCGATTAAGGATTTTTTAAATTAAAAACTATTTAATCCTCGTAAAGTATGCTCTTTAAGTGTTTTTAAGTAAGCTTTTGAATCATAATATGAATTGTATGTGGTGCACTCGTATAAATTTTGTATTTGTTAAATATATTTCATTTATGCCTACTCTTTTTTTTCTTCCTTTTTTATACTTTTCGCTTTTACCAAGTTTATCGGTTATCTGAGTTAATCGTGTTCAACATTAACTTGTAAAATCGAGTCTCTACTGTATTTAAACATAATGGTAGTTCAAGTTATAGTAAATCAAAATTGCTAAAACAAGACTTTAGTATGAATGCAAAAATTTTGCTCTACGTTAATATAAAATTAAAATTTTCTTGAAAATCCGCGAAAGTTTCTGAAATTCTGCACAATTAAGACGAATGTGTGTTATTTGATTTATCCTAATTTTGGATTTATTTATAATTTAAAGAAATAGATTTTATTTTAAGACTTACAACATTTTTCAGAATAACGGTGATGGCCACCTCTGTGATGTTTCACAGAATATGCTTCTCCATTTGCCTGGAAATGTAAATTAAACAGTGAAATAAACATAATTAAAAAAGTAATAATTTTTCAATGTTGTTTTATACAAAAGTTTCAAACTGTATAAAAATGTGCATAAAATTAAAAAAAAAAATTTCCAGTTTGATTTAGATATTAGGTAGAATTTTCATATTGAAAACAAACATATAATAACTACTTTTACAAGAATGTAATTTAAAAAGCTTGGTTCATTTGAATAAACATCAGCGTATCATAGGTAATATTTTGTATTATTATTGCTTTAAGTTTAAAATTGGTGCATTTTGGGCGTATTGTAGGGTGTTCCATTGATAGAAATTTATAATAATAATGTCAAAATTAATAAAATTAAAACATCCATGAATGAAATGAATGAACGACATCCATGAAAACTAAACACACATTAATAAAGTATACTATGCGGAAAAAATATTTTTGGGAAAAATGAAAGAAGTTAGGGCACTGATAATTCTTTTTTTAAATTCAAAATATGTAACTTAAAATAATAATAATAAAAAACCGATTGAGTTTCACACATTAGCTCACTAATTTCAATACAAAATCACGTGAAAATTTGTCTCGTTATAAAAGGGGTTACACATACACAAAATGAACATTTAATTTCCGCTTGTAATTAATTTCGTAATATAGTCATACGTTATAAATCCAAAAATCAAAATTTAAGTCTTTTTAATCCATTTCAATTTTTTGTTAATAACATCACATTTAAATGTGTGTTAAAAACTGAATAATATTTTTCAAAAAACACAAACGGAAGGAAAATGAATCATGTTTTTGCATTTGCAAGATACCTTAAATATTTAGAGACATAGAGCCTCTTGTATGATTACGATAAACAGTGCTTTCATTCTTTTGAATTTTAACACTAATCATCAATAATAACTTTTACAAATACCTTGAAGAAGAAAAATGTAAATGTAAGCATTAAGGAAATCATGTTTTTGCACTTGCCAGATACCTTGAATATTTAGAGACATAGAGCCCCTTATATGATTACGATAAACAGTGCTTTCATTATTTTGAATTTTAATACTAATCATCAATAATAACTTTTACAAATACCTTGAAGAAGAAGAATGTAAATGTAAGCATTAAGGATATAAATTTTTAATACTCACACATAATAATATAGTTAAAGACAAGATAGTAAAGAAAATGAACATATTTGAAATAATCGTACGATGTGAATAGTTTTTAAATAAAAGCTGTTAAAATTGCGTAGTAAATTTTTTTATTATTTTTCTATCTTAACATTCAATTGTCTGAATTCGTAAAAAAAGTCATTTGTTTTAATGCATTACAGTTAAGAGGTTGTCGATACTTATTTAATTGATTAATATTTAAAACTTCTTGGAACTATTTCTGTCCACCTAGCAGATTTGTTTATGCAGTTAATTTAAATTGACGCATTCGTTCAAAAAAAAAAATAATTCACGTTGAAAAATTTTTTACAGTTAAAATTGCGAAATGACCTTGATCATAGAATGCGTTAGATTCATTCTTTTAAATAATTAAGCATTTTAAGCAATTTATTATTGTAAAAAATAACGAATTTATCTTTGCGTAAAAAAAAAACTTTCTACTTCGCAAATTAAAAATATTCAGATTAGTAATAAACTGAATAATACTGAAAATTATAGATGTATGTATCAAATTTTTTTTCTTCACATGCTTATCTTTAAGAGAATGAGTTTAATATGGCCTTTTAAGAGTTTTCGCTTTCGTAGCCATGCTGATAGACATTAAATTAAAAACAGGAACTATTGTTCAGCTAACTTCCTTCATCGGAGACTTTATCATAGGATTGAGACCGTTCCCTAACAATTTCGATGGTTAAGAATCACAATTCGCCATATAAAAAAGGAAGTTCAGATTTTGTGTATTTTAATTTTTCTTAACAACGAACCATGAACTGTAAAAAAAATGGAACTGGGATTTTATATTTACTGATATTTTTGCGGCATTTTCATAAACAACATTAGAGATTACCGTTATTCATAGACACCAAGACAGCATGTGATATATTGAAAAGTGTTATTTCATGCGACAGATTGAAGATCCTTAGAAAATTAGAACAGCCTATAAGCTAAAGACACAATTCAATGTTACCATGATCTTCATTTCCGCTGAAAATAACAAAATGCAAACTTTACATCAAAAAAATATATTTTGAATTTATAAAGACAACTATGATTAATGGATTATAGTGTCCTAATCAGCTCGAATTTTAGAAGATAAAAAAATTGCAAAAGTTGACCAGCACCTTCAGAATCAAACGTACTCTTATATTTTAAAGTTGCTTTGCAGTGTTGGCGTAAGCCTATCTTGAATAAGTACGCGTTAGTGTCGTCGTAAGCCTAATATGGATTAGTTCACGTAAATATTAGCGTAAGCCTTTTTTGAAATAGTCACGCAAAACGCCGACGTGCGCACGCACTTTTTTGAACTAGTTACGCCAACATTTACGTGTCGGCGTAAGCCTATCTTGATTTGCTACTCATAAGTGGGCGTTACGCACAATTGAAACTTCCAGTGCCGGTCAATTAACAAATGAGGTCGGAAACTGTGGAAACTAGTAATTAGTGCACCGTAGTACCTGGCCATTACAAATTGAATCAAATGCAATTGACGTGAAAATTATTTGGGTCAGTAAACCTAATGTTATGTAGTTAAATAATAATGTGGAAAAAGAAGATAGAAAGGACGGCACAAAACAGGGATAACACAGACATAAAAAAACAAATGAAGTCATTAGTCTTTAAGAAAATATTTTATTTTATATTATTTATTTATTATTATTATTTTTTATTTATAATTATTAGCAACTAGGCAGTTAGTGATTAACATTGTTAGTAGTTGTATTAGTAAATTGATTCAGAATGGCTGCAGTATTTCCGCGAAGAATGGGGCCAACCCAAGCAGGTGGAAAAAGGTATTGATGAAAATGATGATAGAGAAGATGAGGAGCCATTCAGGTTGAAAGAAAAATCAGCAATACGACTCAAACGATGTCTTGAAGATTTTTATATTAATGGAGAATGGCCTTAGGCCGTCTCCTGCAATTAGGGTAATCTGGGTCGCAGTTCTTGGAAGACCATATAAGGGGGTTGGAGTGTCCGGTGCTCTTAAGGAAATACTTAAGAGATCTATTTTTGTATAGGCCAGGAAGGCTAGGCGCACAGGTGTCATTACGGATATTTTTGTTCCTAAAATACCAGGGTGAATTTGTAATATTGTGGTAGACTTTGTAATAAGCACCTTGTAAAAGTTTAAAAATTGTCTTGCAGCTCCAGCGAAGGCGGATGATGCATATGTTAATGCATCATGAGAAGCATTTTGAGAAGCATTTTAAAAATTAGAATCCTGTTATTAGTGCTGAGGGGGGGAGTTCTTTTTCAGTATAGGATAAAGTGTATATTTCGCTGTAATGAATTTATTTTTAATGTTTTTAAAATGATATTTGAATGCCAGGTTTTTATCCATAATGACACCTAAGTACCTGGCCTTCGTTTCCCATTTGAAAGAGAAGTTGTTATCAATGATAACATCCTTCTTGTAACTCCTTTTTCTGGTGAATAGCACTGCCTGAGTTTTGTCGATATTGAGGGCAAGTTTCCAATTTTGGAAGTAGTCCATGATAGTTAGGAGAAGGTAAATAATATTCCTGTTGATATCGCTTTATGTGGGAATGGCTGTATCGTCAGCGTACATTGCAGTCAGAATACCAGGATCTCTAGGGATATCATTAATAATAATTAAAAATGGGAGGGCTCCTAATTAGATCCCTTGAGGAACACGGCTGTCTTAAGGTCATGGGTGAAAGCCCTTATATAGCAAGACGGAAAAGAGAAAAAACTGGTACGTAAGACATTTCATTCCAGCATTTTTTTCGAAAAAAATAAAATATCTGTAACTATCAAGATTTCTTTTAAAATTTTAGCATATATATGAAACTGCTACTTTTCGAAGATTAAGTCATTCGATCATTGGATCTCGTCGAGTGAGGTTGTGTTAAAACCGAGCTCCTGCTACAATGACTTCACGTAGATTTGGCCGCGGAGGGAAGGCTTTCCGACCCTTACGCGTACCGGACATCGATCTTGCCTCGATAAGAGAAAGCATGAGAGAAAGCGCCCGCACTAAATTGCTTAAAATTACGGACATTGAAAAAGAAAAAGAGTTGGCGCAATCTGAACAATATGCACAAGGATGTAGAGAAGAGCTTGACCGGATTCTTCGAAGTAATAGGAAGGAATACCCAGATTATTTGGGTAACCTTTACCGAATGATCTACTACGATGAAGAGCTTAAAGCCCTGATTGCTACCCAGACTACAAAGACAGACCCAGCTACGGAAACACCCGAACCTGTGGAGATACAGAAAGATATCCAGACAGAGACAACAGTTGAATCGACACCAGAAATAGTTGAGCAAGGCACAGCTATGGAGACAACTGAACCAACTGATATACTAAGTGAATCCCAGACCCCGACTTCGGTCGATCCAACATCGGAGCCAGATGAGCAAGGCACTACTCCCATCCCAGAGCCTGCAACCCAACATCCTATCCCAGCTTCAAATGAATAGAAAAAGAAAAAACGAAGGAAAAAGAGTGTCAACACGGCGACACTAACTGTTCCCGAGACCGATAGTGAGCCTTCACAACAGATTGAAGAGAAAATCCCCACAACAACTGCGGAGATAGAAACTACTGAACCGATGGAGACAGGACCCTCTGCTGAAACCCCAGCTGAGACCCCCTCTACTAATCCTGAACAGATAGAAATTCTGCAGCCCACTAGCAGAAAAATTAAAGTTCTCTTCCGAGGACTTGATTCAGATACCGAGATTTCCAGTCTCGAAAATGAACTCTTAGGTATAGGATACCAGCCAACCAAAATCGAGCAGATGAGAAAGAGGCGGGGCCAAGACTACAAGCTCCTCCCCCTCTTCCTAGCAATTCTACCAGACGATCCCAAGCACCGGGAGATCTACAGGACTGACCGACTGCTCGGCACACCCGTGCGGGCTGAAAGATTTCGTGGCGGCCGCCTCGAAATTCAATGCTACAAGTGTCAAGGCTTCGGCCACACAAAGAACAGCTGCACCCGCGAAGTTGCGTGCATGAAATGTGCAGGAGCACATTGGACCTATCTGTGCAAAAAACCCATCAATGAGCCTCCAACCTGTGTAAACTGTGATGGAGACCACCCGGCCTGTTTTACAGGCTGCGGCGCCAGGAAAAAGAGGAAAACACCAAAGAACAGGCAACACAGGAGTGTCGCAAACTCTGCTTCTAGATTCCTTCAAATCGTGAAAGAACTGCAAGAACTTCTGAAGGACTCTGAACTCGTTCACCTGATCAAATCCCTTCTCCCACCTACCAAGGCCTGAGTGTGGAGCTATTTTAGAAGATAACCGCAGAATCCTCTGTGGTACTTCTCCTATTTCTAAAGTCATCTAGTCACCGTTGCCTTAGGGCTAAATACACGATGAAGAAGTGAGGTGCTCGCATTCGCGGGCAGGTACTTCAAAATATCTCATATCAAGTCAAGTCAAGAAGATTAAGTGGATATTGTTAAAAAATTTAAAAAAAGAATAAGTAAACTCCTCCCCAAAACTAGCTATAACTGAAAAGGTTTCACTACCAGCCTTTCCTATTTTCCGTCTCGCTTTCACCCCTGCTTAAGGTGGAGAAAAAGGTGCTGCAGTTGACCATGAACTTTCTGTGTGTAAACAAATGAGGTGTGAGAATGTTAGAAATTGTACATAGCTCGGTACACTGCCGCGAAGCAGCATTAACCGATTCATCGGATCTTGAATGTTGATTTTGTAGATTCTGAAAGACTACCCACTCCAAGGAGAAGTAGAGAATCTGGAAATAAAAGAAAAAATTATCACAGCAGGCTGTGAGCTGGTCGTGGAAAAGGTTCAATCCTGGATGTTGGATTAGGCTTGGGCTTCGGCGAGGAGTTATTGTAGCATCGTCACTAGTTTGGCTTTATGTAGGAGCTCTTGTATCTCTGAAAATGCGGAGAAGTCTAGGAGCCTTGCTCGAGATGCTTTTTTGTTGATTCTTTCCCTATATTTTCTTTGGTCGTTCACTGAACAAATGAGGTCGAAATGTTCGCTTATTTTACTACCCAGTATTGTCGATATAAAAAACTGCAAGTTAAAGTAAAATTTTTTATATTAATTTTGACTAATAAGTTAAAGTTATTACTTAGCTTAATTGCGTGGGTACTCAATACAATCCCCTTCACGATTCATCGCGTCTGACATCAGTCAAAGAGATTAGATAATGGCATTGCGAGGCAAAAAATCGAGATAAGGAAGTTACAGCTCTAATTGATTCTGAGTTAGAAAAGGAATAATTTATTTAAAAAAAAGTTCTTATATGAATTATTATTTTTTTCTTTTTGGGGTGGACAGTTGTGGCTCATTCGAACGAAAAATAAGATATGAGAGAGAACAGAGTTGTCTTCACGGAAAAGGTGAAGCATTCATCAATAAAAAATGTTGTAATTTTCATTAAGTTATAATACTTCAAAGTATTCTTTCAGCTATAAACATGAAAAACAAAATTAATTTGCGAATTGTCCGATTTTTTAGAAAAGTTAATTATAAGTTAAGTTGTGTTAAAGTTAACAAGTTAAGTTCTGTTTGTATAATTTTGTCAAATTTTAGGAAAAACTCAATTTTATTAAGTTTTCTGCCGTTGAATTATTGTTTTAATATGTAATTCGATTTCAAGTGGGCGTTACTTCGCAGTAAATCTGCCTCTATAATGCCAACGTTTAGCGCTTAAAGTTAAGTAGTACTCTGTCGAATTTCATGGTATTGAAGCTTTTTTATTTAATTTCCCACTTTTTTAAATGCTTTTGCCAAAACTTTTTTTAAATTACTTCCCACCTAAGTCCGGGTTGGTAAGACATCTGGCACGTGTTCGTGATCGTGTGAGTTCGAATCGTGCCGGTTGAAGAATCACCTTTAATTAAATGGTGCACGTTAAATTTGTCAGGGTCACTAAGTTCCTATAACATATCAATACCACTTGGGGTACTCAATTGGAGATTAATCGTTCTATGGTTGAGGTCAAAATTACGACCAGTGGATGAATGAGCGGATTATGATTTCGCCCTACCTGTAAAATAGGCTGTGTCGTTTGCGATGGCTGAAATCATATTCATGGTCATTGATCTTGCCACTGAAATAACAAGAAACGCAGTCTCTGCCTTAAAAGTTTAATTGATTTCAAGCTGGATTTCTGGTATTCGCCAGTGGAGCATTAGAAACAGCAACACAATTCGAACATTAAGTTTAAACCGGTAATAAGGTTTTTACCCTCATGTTCATCCACCATTTTTAAAACTGATTTATTAGATTTATATTCCTTGCTCTTATGAACATAATATATATCTTTCACCTTTCAGTTGCGCTTTGGCGATTTATTATTTATTCCCACTCAGATGAATTAGTTAAGAGGCCCTCGCGGGTCTGATGCTAAGATAACCACCACATATGAGGACATAATATATATACAGAAAATAGCATAAACAATTCAAATCTGTTTCAGTTTAGCTTTAGAAAATAGATACTACATGATACTTCAATTTCTGATACTTCTTCGTGTTTTGACAATTTCACTTATTTTTTAAACTACCGTTATATTATGTAACAATTTTATGTGGTATATATAAGTTTAAAGCGCATTGATTAAAGGAAGGGCTGTCGATTAAAAGTCATTTCCATTAAAGTGTGTGGACCGCCCAATTGTGCGGCAATCATTTGACCGCCTTGATGAATCATTGTTGGCAAGAAGCATTGCCCATGCGACATAGCAGAGCCGTTAAACTGTAGTAAACAAACATATATCACAAAGTGAAACAAAAAATAAGGAACGCGGTGGGATGACTTAAAATCGATGGTCCTTTTGATACATCTTGGACGGTTTGAACGAACTCTGAGAAACGAATTTTTCCCTTCTCGGCTGAACGAGTTGTTATTTTTGCGAACGTTTTTAAGTTTCAACTTTTAGATCTGATGTCGATCCGCCTTTCTCAAAATTTAATTCTCAGATTATGAAAATGAGTTTTCGTGATACATATCTTATTCTTGTGAATATATGTATACATATATATGCATACAATAACATGAACATTTGAATTCTTGTATAGTTGAACATTAAAAACAGCACAATATTTCAATATTATTTATTTCTTTGGGTTAAGACAATTTTACTATATTTGTAACCACCATAAATATTAATCATAATTCTATAAAATTCTTAAAAATTAATGAATTCTTTAGAGGCTAGAAACACAATGTACCTGTTTGTTGTGAATGAATTTGTCGAATTTGATTGCAAGCAGAAGCATTGGCTGTGTAGTCGGTCGAAAAACTATGATTACCAGTCAATAATTTTACCATGTCCTAAATGTCGAGATTTTTGAAAAATGTAAAATTCACAAATTTATTGGGTGCTTAAAATTTTAATAAGTTAGACCATGGAGATTTTGCAAAATTTGAAACGTTTGACCTGTTTCGAGTGATGTTGGATCATTAACACTAGAAAGACTGAAACTTAGTATATACCTATATTGCCCAAAAGCAGTCAAAATGACTTGTAAAAGAATAAATAATGTGTAAAGAAATTTGTTAAAAATTAATTTTTAATATTTTTGTATTATTTACAGTTATATAACAAGTTTTAAGTAAATATTAACAAAAAAAAAAGTTATATGTTGGTGATATGTTGGTCCAAATATTTCAATGTATTAACAATATTATTCTCAAGACTTGCCAAATGTGAATCTCTACACGTCTGGCAAGTCTTAAAAATGAATTCCTGAGACGCTTGAAAAATGTCGACTGTTATTCCACATTTGTTTCTTTTCTGAAGCCAATGAAGTTTTCAATAAGGTAATAATTTACTGCTTCAGTTTCTTAGGATTATTAATTCTTCGCAAAACGGATAAAATTTCATTTTTCTTAAATTTGAAGGATTCTAAATATTTCTTAACTTTTGACAAAGAATTTGTTGAAATACTGCACAATTATTGAATCTTATTATTAATCATAGCTTAGACTACAACATGAATATGTGACTGCTTCAACTTGTAGCCTTATTTGGTAAATTTATTCAGGAAAAACTTATCCTGTGAGGTAGATCATAAGTATAGCTCTGTTTTTTTAAAAAAAAAATTGTTTCATAGAATTATAATTTAATTGTTAACATGCTAGATGGTATAGAAAATGCATTGCAATTATGATAACCTGTAGTTTTATGTTAAATTAAATGTATAGTTCATAAATTTAGGTATTAAATATATGTCTTATGTGATACTACCACTAAATAAAAAAAAAAAAATTTTAATATTTTTTAAAAAATTTACCGCTATAACGATCCATTTAAGAACCTCTACTAATGCTTTAACGATCCCCGCATGGTCAAGATCGTGAGAGCGAGAATTTAGAATAAATTAGTAACTATGTGTACGTGAAATTGATTAAAGGCTTCTTAAGGAATCTTACATAAAATATCAAAAATATATCTTATGTAATATTACCACTAAATAAAAAAAAGTAATTTTGTAATATTTTTCAAAAAATTCAATCCTAACAAATTCTAATAAAGCATTTACGATCCCTGCAAGGTCATGAGCGTCAGAGCAAGAATTTTTAATTAGTAACTGTAGTGACAAAACAATAATGATTGTAATTATTTAAAACATATCGGAATCATTTTTAATAGAAAAAATGAATAGTTGGGAATTTCAATGCTTTTACAAATTTTCTTATTTAATGGCTTTAACATTACACAATACACAGTGTTTCCTTTTTAATAACCTCATACTTTAATTTATTAATACATGTAATTACCGTGAAACCTCGTTTTTACTTTGTTTATTTCGTAATTTATCTCGATTCCTATTTTTTATTGTTTCGTGAAAATTGCCTTCACCCATAATATTAAAATACTAATACGGAATTTACGTTTCATTTTTTATTTGCGTCCCCTTTTTCATTTTTCAAAAAAAAAAAAAAAAAAAAAAAAATTTCTCTACTAAGCTCGCACAACTTTTTTCTGAGTTTTCGTTTATTTATTTTTTTAAATACTTGTTTATTTGAGTTTTTCTCACATTTTGTCAGAAAGTGAGGAAAGGAATTACAAGAGCTTGAATTGTAAAATTTTCGAGTTGAAATTTTTCAAGCAAACTTCAATCTTGTTAATTATATAATTTTTTTAAAGAACGTTTGCTGAACAATTGGTTAGGTAATCATTTCTTTCGCTTGGCCTGCAACATACGTATGAAAAAAAAAATGTTCTTAAAATCTCTGAATTTGATTTCCACTGCGTCAGACAGTGTCAGCTTAAATGCATCACTAATCGGTTTTATAAAACTTCTCGGGGTTAATTGATTCTAGGTATCCAATGGAACGGACCTTTCGGAATAAAATTACAAAAATCAGATGATTTTCCGATATCGATGACGCGTATATCAACTGCACACATGTCATTACTTTTCAATATCTGATTTAATGCCTGCTCTCGACGATACGGAGGAAAACGATGAGGATGAGCAAACAATATCAGAGGATATACCCACAACTGATCTGGAGTTTAAAAGCATGAAAACTCTAAAACATTTGCGAAGATAAACCATAAAACAAACAATAGTAAGTAAGAGCGATATTGTTGAAATTGTGTCTAAAAAAAAAAAAAAATGAAAGAAACATATAAGGATTACAAATTTTTTCTAATAGTTCATCTCGTCATTGTCAATTTTTTAAAAAATATACTTTAATTTTGTTTACCCCGAATTTGCATATTCCAGTTTCATGCGTTTTTTTACATTAGTCTAACAGAAAACGTAAAATCGTAAGCTGCATAATCAGGGAGCTCTTCTTTCAAATAATTTAAGGTTTGGGCCAGCCACAAAATGTTTCCTTTTGTAAAATTCAATTCAAACTTTTATCACTTGTTTCTAACTTCAAGAAAGAAGATAAAATATATTTTGTACAACGTAGACGGAAACAATTAAAAAACAACGCGAATAAGGCACACATCCATTTCTGTATTTTATTTTGTGCCTTATTCGCGTTTTTTTCCCCCTTGCTTCATGTTTAAAACTTTGTTACTTCTGAAATCCCATTTCTTTAATAATTCGAATCCAAGCAGACAAAGGTTAGATTAGAAACAAATACCCACATTATTTTAAAATAGACCAACTGCTTTTTTGCAGATTAAATCATCTCAATTAACTGTTAAATATTAAATTTGCATGAAAGTTGGTTTGAGCATTTAATTTACGATCTGTTTTCATACTTCTTCAGATCTCGATTTCAGGCAGTAAATATAATATGCTGGCTCGTAACTATTACTATTAGCTTGTCCATCTTGTACGGCGTATACGACTGGAATCAAGGAAATGTTCTTGAACTATTTGTGTCAACCTTATATGCATGCATGAGTAAAATTGTATGGTCTTGGACTCGTGCGTGGGTTACGATATCATGCATGGAGGATGAAAAAGGAGGATGGAAAAATCTCGAGCTATTTTATTTCAGCTTCAACTTTCAAAAGCTGCTCCCTAAATCTTTCTTATGGAATCAAGTTTAGTTGCAAATTTACTCACTTATCAGAGATGCCAACTGCTCCGGACGTGCCATAATAATTTAAAAAACGGTAAATAACTACAATCTAAAATTTGCAAATGTTTGACTAATTTTGATTGCATTTTAGACGTTGTAGCATGACTTTCATAAAAAAAATTCCGAATTCTATAAGTCTTCGAATTATTTTGAAATAGTGGTGGATAAAAACCCAATAAATTAAATTTATTAAACCAAGAATCACACATTAATAAACTACCACTCGAAAGTATTTATTCGCTGTCCGGAGCAAGTTGGCATTTCTGACTTATGCATGGGTGAAAGCCCTTATATAGCAAGACGGAAAAGAGAAAAACCTGGTACGTAAGACATTTCATTCCAGCATTTTTTTCGTAGAAAATAAAATATCTGTAACTATCAAGATTTCTTTTAAAATTTTAGCATATATATAAAACTGCTTCTTTTCGAAGATAAAGTAGATATTGTTGAATAATTTAAAAAAGGAATAAGTAAACTTCTCCCCAAAACTAGCTATAACTGAAAAGGTTTCACTACCAGCCTTTCCTATTTTCCGTCTCGCTTTCACCCCTGCACTTATGTTAAGATGTTCCTGTTATTAGTAATACTTTTTATTAAAAAAAAGATAAATATTTAAAAGCTTATAATTTTGTAATAATTTTTTTTTTAATAAAAAGCTTATATTTTTAAAAAAAAAAAACACTAGTAACCCTCACAAATTCACATTATTAATTTTATTTATTTATTTTTGCAAAAGTTCTTTAAAATTCATATTATAATTCCTGCCGAAAGTTACAAAGTGTTATTCTGGCGCCGACACTTTTATTTTATCCAGATTTTACATCTTATACTAGTCGTCTGACAATATATAATTTTAACGTTTTCTTTTAAATTTTAAAGGAATGATAATTTTTTCTTTCTTCGCCCGCCATTCTATGAAGGATACTATACAATATTCATCATTTCCTATTAAAGAGTGGGCGTTACTTTTAATGCACATCTAATTGGATTCGGTATGTAAACTGTTCGATAAGTTTCTAAAAATATTACTTAAAATTCCGAAAAATTGGCACCTGGTTAAATGAATAAAATGGTTATTTCAGCATGCTCCGCAATTGCTTTTCAGCGGGATGAGGATCGGCTTCCATATTACTTTTTACTGCAAATTTCACAGCTATTAATTCTCGAATGCTATTTTTTCTTCTTTGCCTGACTACCTGTACCATTTTTTGCCTCCAATGGCAGCGTTATTAAGTATCTAATCTTATAACTTTAGAACAACGAAACAAAAGAAGTTGAATATGCAAAATATCAGCAGAGCTGGAGATTTTTTTAAATTTTCTGTGACATTAATCATGATTAATTAATGCTCATAAAAATTCAATCAAACAGAAAATAAAAAAAAATACAAGTTCGAAGTCTTAATTATTCTTCTATACCTAAACATTTTAAATTAAAAAAATTTTAAATGTGCTTTTTCATGTTAGTACATTTTTTAAAAGTTTTTCACGAGACTAAACCTATTGCTAAAAGCATTTTTAAAAATTAGTTATATAAAATAGATAAAATTTCCAATATCAATTTACAAATATTTCTTAGAATATTTGTTATGATTAATCAATATCCATCTAAACGCTATGAAATTAAAATAAAAACAAAAATAGCCATGTGTATTTGTAAAATTATTATTCAATTTAGTATCTCTATAAAATTAAACATTTTCACATATTTTCAATCACATAATTTTGAACTCATTTTATTCATAACCATTTTTCTCTTACTTTAATTTTATATTATAAGCGTCGTTGAGCAGCTGACCCATTTTTTCGTTTACGACTATTAATGTTCAGCTCCAAAGCTTTGCAATTTTGAATCTAATCTAAAAGATAAGGGAATTCCTGGATCAAGTATTGAAAGAAGTTTGTCTTCGCGGAGAACTCTTTGAGGGAACTAACACGCATTTGAGTTACATTAAGAGGGAAATCACGAATGCATACCCCGGTTAGCTTAGCTGCAGGGGAACTGTCACCCATGATCCGCTTACCACTGGGGATATTTCTCGTCAGCACTGCTTTCAGTGTAAGTCATTTACTTCAAATTTTCATACAATGCTCACAATAAATATAATTTACGTTGCGCGCAGGTTACTTATTTATTGAGTTGACAGGTCTTGAGTAATTCAAAATTTGAAACTTATTTTTTTGTCATTTTTAGATTTCTGTCCGTCAAAACACCACATTTAGTGAAAAAAAAATCTTTTTTAAAAATTCTATGTGCAACGATAAAGTAAAAAAAAAAAAAAAGAAAAAACAAACAATCAAAATTTGCAATAACTTTCAGACAAATGGAAATTTCCCGAAAAACAAACTCGTGTTACAAAATTATAATACAAAATGGTCCAATTACCCTGTTCCATTTATAACAAAAAAGAAATCAAAGCATATAGAAATCCCCTATTCCAACATAAGAACACCTATGTGAACAAATCGTATGCTGACGCTCTAAAGCAGCAAGATCAGCAAAATGAAATAAATCTCCTAAACCCCAAAATAGACGAAGCTAAAAAGCTAGTTAATGATCTAACTGATCTTTTTAAACTATGCAACAATACTGCCATAGTCCAACTTCTAACCACATTGAAAGCTAACAATGCTATAAATCAGGAAACAAATTCTAATAATATTGGATAGGACGCCTATTAAGTCCAAGCCTATCATCATAGCGGCATGGAATGCCAATGGAATTTATTACAAAAAAGGCGAACTTCTAAATTTTTGGATACACATGATATCGACGTCTGTGCAATTTCTGAAACCCACCTCAACCCTGGTAACAGGGTTAACTTCCCGAATTGTAATACTTATCGTTGTTATCACAACGATAGAGTCGCCTGCAGAGGCGGAGGCTTTATATAAAGAAAAATTACTCATCCACTCTCTACAGTACGACCAATAATGATGAATACGAAGAAGTCTCAGCTATTATTGCCTCAAATAACAACAGGTAAATTAAAATCACAAGCATTTATAACCCTCCCCATCATCCACTATCCGACAAAAACATCAACGATATCTTCCCTTCGCATCTAGAAGATATCGTCTTTAGTGACTTCAATGCTAAAAACACCACCTGGGGTGTAGGAAAAATAATAGCGATTCTAAATATAAATTTTTTTCTTTTCTTTTTACTTAGTAGTTCTGTTCTTTGTATGAAGCTTTTAAATTTAGACTTCATTTAAAAATAATACAGTCAAGAACACACTGGTACACGTATGTGTACTTTGGTAAACATGGCTATATTTATGAAAACCTCAGAACTCAAGTGAAATCTCTTAGTATTATGAGTATTTAATTTTATATCTATTTCGTAATATTTTTATGTGTATTTCAATTAATAGTTTAATATTACGGCACATTCATACAATTCATGACTTAAACTTTTTGTGTTTTTTTTTAAAATTTTGAAACTTTACTGCCAAGAAATAATTTTTTTTTTTAATAATTAGTATTAGATTCTATACAACAGCTATTTATTTTGTGTGATTTGCATAATTATAAGAGTTTTGAAACTAAGATTTAGTGCAGTATTGCATTGGGTTTAGATAAAACTTCGTATTTTTTAATAATAATTAAAAAAATTTCTAAATAATTATTAACTTTTTTAATCGTTGTATTTAAATAAACCATATTATAACAAAATGCATGTTTGTTCCAACTTTTAGTGCAATTTAACACTTCAAATATTTATGTATTCTTTTGCTTAGTTAAGACCTGAGTATAGGTATATGTACCTAAAATGATTAGCTCATTGACAATATAATTCATATTTTGCTTATCTTATTATGACAATTAGCAGTGAAATAGATATTCGGAAATGTATAATATTTGCTTTTTTGCTATATTTCTTTATACTTCAGTAATGAAGAGGCTATTGAAATATTTAAAATTATTTTTCATTCCCTTAATAGATTCCTATTTAATTTGGGTACAATATTTCATAGAGTTGTAATAGTAGGTAGAGGAACCAAGCTCGCTTTATTCCTTCCGAAAAGACACGCCACAGATAGCAAGCAAAAAACTACAATCACGTGATGGAAAGAGTGCAATACTTGGCGCAGTATCGCAAATGTTGGTGCACAAAATTTTTTAATCAGCTTTATTTCGATATTACCGATGCGCAAATAATCGCAGCATTTGAAAGAGAGAAAAAAATATTTTCGTTAATCACATTTCTTTAATATTATTAAATGGGTTCTTAAAACATAAGGAGTTTTTTTTTTTTTTCCTTAACAAATAATTTTTAATTAAAGTACTGCCTCTATTAAAAAATTTAAGTAGTTTTCGTCTTTGCCCTTAACATTATTCCTTAAAATTTATTCGTTATATAAAAATAAAAAACGATATTCTGCACCACTTATATTTATTACAAAGACCTTTCGAAATTTAAACAAAAAATACTTAAATAAAAGAGAAAACAATTAGAATTTTTAATTTGTACTAAATGTAGATTGAAACTAATAACGAACTTATAATTAAAAAACCTTACTTTTATTGTGATAGAAATTTCAATTTAAGCTACTTTTTATGAGGTAAATTTATGCAACTATTATAGGTCAATATATATTTAATAATTTTTATACAGAAAACCTGTAACTTAAAAAGTAACAGTGTAAAATATTTCTTATTATTAATAAAAAAACCTTAATCATTTTATAGACCTTAAGAAAATTACAATGCCCCTCCGTAAAAATTGTAATTTTCTTAAAAATAGTAAACGCATTTAAAACTATATCTTTTAGCCAGCTAGCAAATAAAATATATACAATCTATACAAAGGTAAAAACAGTTGAAATTTTACAAGAAAGGTTCAGGATGTTAAATTTTTGCACCACAGCCAGCTGTTAGCCTTGGCCGTCTGAACAGTTTATTCCATACCATTCCATCACATGCTAGTACACTGCACTAATTTACTCCTATATAACTTAGCCACTTCTATGTTATGTTTTCTGAATTTGTTGCACTAAATCAAACTAATTCTACACTTTAATATACTAGTAAAATAAAGTATTTCCAATATAGCAACTATTTTTAAATAAAAAGAAGATAAACAAGTACTTAATGATTATATTAAATATACCTTTATTTATTTTCTGAATAGTACATAATTTTGTATTCATTTTATGTATAGTAACAGTATTACACAATTTTATTAAAAATTATCACTAAGACTACTATTCACTATTTTATATTTGAATACTAAAAATATTTCATAGAATTTAAATTATTCATCAAACCTATAAGAATATACAAATAATTTGTTTTTTAAGCATTCCTATGTAATTTTAAAAGCACGACTTCTTATCCGGCCTGAGAGCGGGACGGAAACGAGAAAATACTGGTAGAAGCACTATTTCAATATTAGATAATATTCGGGAGGAGTTAATGAACAATAACAATTAACTGTAAGGGAATTTTTCACGGCGAAGAAGCAATTCTATATAAAAATTGCATCTGTTAAAAACAATTGGTAGTTATGGATTTTTATTATTCCCGGAAAAAAAACTAAAAAATTAAATTTATTTGTTACCAGTTTTTACTCTTTTCCGTCTTGATATATATGGGCTTTCAGCCCTCTTAACTACAGCGTTTAATACTCCCCTGAAATATTACTAATACAGGAAACCAAACTTGTCACTGCTCACTTTTTTAAAATACCTAGTTATCTAATTTATCACACCAAGTCACATCGATGGCATTACACAAGCCTGTGGTGGAACTGCCATTATCATCAAAAGGAATATTAATCATAAACTTCTTGATTACCTTAACTTTAATTATTTAGAAGCAACGACCCTTGAGCTATTTTTCTCCCTATCCCAATCTGTTGTCATTTCTAGTGTCTATGTCTCCCCCCAACGCCCCGGCGGCCTTTATCAGCGACCTCGAAAATCTAATTTCCTACCGTTTGATTATTTTTTTTGGCTGGTGACTTCAACGCTAAACACAGCACATGGAACAACTATGATAGCAACCGCCTGGGCACCGCTCTATTCAATTTCATCAACTTAGATAAATTAAATGTACACTATCCCCCCACCAATACCAGGATCTCGAACTTATCAGCTAATACGATCGATTTCACCCTTTCTAGAAACTTAAATTACCTCATCAATACTAGTACCTTAAATGAACTCTGTTCTGATCATTTACCTGTTAAGTTTAGCATCAATATTAATGCCCTCAATAATCTTAATAATAAAATAAATAAAAATAAATAAAATCAACTGGAATAAATTTAATTGCATTTTAGTTAATTCCCCCCTTGTTAGCTCTCCAGTCGACACCCCAACCCAATTAGATCAATTGGTTAACAGCTTCACTGACTCTATTAACAAGGCTAAAGAAGAGGCTTCCTTTTTTGTGGAGGCTAACAATTACTGCAATGCACCCCCTCGTATAAGATATCTTATCAGAGATAGAAACAATATCAGAAGGATGTGGCAACAGTCCCGTGACCCTAATGACAAAGCTCGAATGAATCAGATCAACGCTAAAATTAGGAGAGAATATCGAGCACACAAGCAAGCATTCTACACCGAGTATATCAAAGACCTATCTGTCCAAGATAACTCAATTTGGAAAGCAGTCAACAAATTTAAGGCTAAATCTTCAAACATCCCACCCCTGAAACATAATAATTCTGTCATCTTCGATGACAATGTGAAAGCTAATATAATTGTTGACAGTCTTGAATTGCAGTTTACCAACGACCTTGTCGGAAATGATACTACTAACCTAGAGGTTAGAGGTGGTATTAATAATTTTCTTTCTTGCAGCTCTGACCCTAACACCCACACACCGGTCCCTCTTAGTGATGTAATAAACTCCATTAAGAAACTTAAGAATAATAAGGGACCCGGTAAAGATAACATTAATAATAGACTTATCAAAGCACTCCCCCTTAACTACATTCACTATTTGACATGCATTATTGACTCAGCTCTACGCTTTTCATACTTCCCCACTGATTGGAAGATAGCAGTCATTAAACCTATCCTAAAGCCAGGAAAAGACCCAACAAAACCAGACAGCTATTGACCAATCAGTTTACTTTCCTCACTGAGCAAAATTGCCGAGGACATCATCTTGTGCAGAATGAGAGACTTCTGCGATGATAACCACATTATTAAGATTAGCAATTTGGCTTTCGCCCTAAACATTCCACACAACACCAACTCATCAGGCTCATTGAATACATACACGAAGGATGGCTACACAACAAACACACAGGTGCCGTCTTTCTCGATTTGGCGAAAGCCTTCGACAAGGTATGGATCGATGCACTTATCTATAAATTAATTAAATACAATTTCCCTAGACCACTTATTCTAATTATACGATCCTACCTAACACACAGAAAGTTCATGGTCAACTGCAACACCTTCTTCTCAACCTTAAGACCCATTAGTAGCGGTGTTCCCCAGGGGAGCAAATTAGGACCCCTCCTATTTTTAATTTTTATTAATGATATCCCTAGAGATCCTGGTATTCTCACTGCACTGTACGCTGACGATACAGCCATTGCCACACAAAGCAAGTATATCAGCGATATCAACAGGAATATTATTTACCATCTCCTCACCATCATGGACTACTTCCAAAATTGGAAACTTGCCCTCAATATCGACAAAACTCAGGCGGTGCTATTCACCAGAAAAAGGACCTACAAGAAGGATGTTATCATTGATAACAACTTCTCTTTCAAATGGGAAACGAAGGCCACGTACTTAGGTGTCATTATGGATTAAACCCTGACATTCAAATATCATTTTTAAAAAATTAAGAGTAAATTCATAGCAGCAAAATGTGCACTTTATCCTATTCTAAAAAATAACTCTCCCCTCAGCACTAATAACAGGATTCTAATTTGTTTTAAATATAGCAAGACGTTAAAAAATATTGTTTGCAATTATAATTTTTTCTGTCAAAATTTAAAGGAACTTGAAGATATTTGCTTATGTGACAGTTTACATTACAAGGATTTTGTTGATAAAGATTATAACCACATTGTTACGGGTAACCTTGACATTGTTGTTGATAAACAATTGAGGTTCCTAATGGGTCTCGGAACAAAGTTTAGACCTAGAAAAAAATATAATTTGCCACTTATCATCTCATCAATTAGTAATGATTTAGACGCCTTTATTGCCAAGTGTTCTAGAAAATATAATTGGCCCATTGAAGGATTTTTTGAATGGAAGTTTAAAGTTTTGTATTTTTTTAAATTGAATTTTTTGAAAAATAACACAAATTACAAGGGTTTCTATTTAAACTCTAATATTGTTAAATCTATTGAGGTTTTGAGAAGGAACTTTATTATATGTGTGGTTGATAAAGCTTCAAATAATTTTGGCTTTATTTGCAAAAAGTTTTTTAAACAATTAATTGGTATTGAATATGATAACAATGATACTTTCATTAGGATTAACTACCCTAAGAAAGAAATTGACAATAGAATTTTGGCTTTTTATAAAAAAATTGGGTTAAAACCAAATAGTTTAAAATTTCCATATCTATTCCCGACCATTAAATTTCATAAAACACCTGTTAAATTTAGATTTGTTACATGTTGCACAGGATGTTATAATTCTGTTTTTGGTAAACGTTTTTTTAAATATTTAAACATTATTTTAAACAAAATCATTTCTAGGGATAGACATTTTATTATTAAAAACAACCAAGAAGTTATTAATTATTTAAATAACAATTATGTTAGTAATATTCTTACCTGTGATTTCGAAAATCTTTTTACTAGTATTCCACACAATAATTTAAAAAACATTTGTCTTGAAATTTTTGATAATTATTTGATTAATGAGGGTATTAACAAGGATGATTGGATTAATTTATGCAATGTCAACATTTTTGAAAATTATCTTTTTAATGGTATAAGTTTTTATAGACAAGTTAAGGGTATTGCTATGGGTAATAGTTATTCAAGTGCATTTGCCAATATTTTTCTTCATTTTTATGAAAATAGATTTTTACAGAATAATTCTTTGAAGGGTTTTAGGTTTATTGATGATTTAATCATTTTTGATTGTTGTGATTTTAATTTGATTAATAACATTTATCCTGATGAATTGAACTTAATAAAAACCAACTCACATGACTCTCATGCTTATTTTTTGGATCTAGATTTAAGAATTTCTAATAATAATATTTTCAAAGGGGTTTATGATAAAAGGAAAGATTTTAATTTTAATGTTATTAGCCTTACTCATTTTTATTCCAACCTTTATTATAAAATTTTCAAAAATATTGTTTTTGGTCAAATTTTAAGATTTAAATTCATTTGCAACAACCGTTCAGATTTTTTAACAGCTATTGAGGATCTGAAAAAAAGTTTGGAGAAAAATAAATTTCCTTTCAATTTCAATAATTTTAATGTTCTGATTCAAGATATTCTAAGCAAATGTTATTGATTGGCCGATATTGAAGCCCGCCTAAAAAGGCCTAGGCGGTGAACAATTTGGATTTCTTTTTCAAATTTTTGAGGGGTTTTTTATAGACGGCAGCACTTGAATGATATTGCTATTTAGTGTGTTTATTTACATCTAGGTGTCAGCACTTTTTTCTTTGGATTCTGATGTGGAATATTTAGGGATTTTCATTTTAATAACTGTAACTGTTTACTATTACATTGATTATTTATAGGATGCTACGGCGTTTCATTGTTATGTATTTTTATTTCTGTAAAATGTGATTCTCTTGCAATGTGATTTTTAATTTGGTAATTATTTTTATTCTTAATTTTGCTTGTTTTATCATTAGGGGCCTCGGGGCACTGTTAGTTTTGGCTTCAGCCACTAACAACAGAAAGGCTCCTGTGTGTTTGCAGACAGTGTGTCCCCTGATGAAGTACTGTTCTGTGGACACACAATTACAATTTACATTTTATTTTTAATTATTTTTAAGATTTTAATATGTTATTTTATACAGGATTCTAATTTTTAATATGCTTCTCACTCCCCTATTAACATATGCAGCACCCGCCTTCGGGGGGGGGGGCTGCAAAGACAAATCTTAAACTCTTACAGAGTGCTTATAACAAAACCCTCCGCAATGTCACAAATTCACCCTGGTATTTCAGGAACAAAAATATCCGTAATGACACCTGTACGCCTAGCCTTCTCGACTTATACAAAAATAGATCTCTTAAATATTTTCTTAAGAGCACTGGACACTCCAACCCCCTTATATGGTCTTCCTCTAACTACGACCCAGATGACCCTAAGTGCAGGAGACGGCCTAAGGCCATCCTCCATTACTCTAAAATTCTTCAAGACATCGTCTGAATCGTATTGTTGATTTTTCTATCTCCCTGACAGGATACCTCTTTCATCATTACCCTTTTCCACCTTCTTGGGTAGGCCCAATCCTTCGCGGAATTACTGCGGCTCATTCTGATTCAATTTACTAATACAACTACTAACAATTCTAATCACTAACTGCTTATTTGTCAATAATTAATAATTAATAATAAATAATGTATTTTTATTTATTTATTTATTTATTTTTTTATTATTTTTTTTAAAGCATTAATGACTTTATTTGTCTGTGTTATCCCTGTTCTATCTTCTTTTACCACAATACTATTTATCTACCTATCATTAAGTTTACTAACCCAAATAATTTTAACATCAATGGCCTTTGATTCAGTCTGTAATCATATCATTTACGGAGGTGGCCTTTTTGGCCAGGTACTCCGATGCACCATGTATTAGTTTCCGCAATTTAACTACTGCGTATCTTAACGAAGCAGGGTTTTCCACACTTGTGACAATAAAAACAAAACATCGAAATCGATTGAATGAACATGATATGCGCGTTGCTTTGTCGAAAACCGTTCCTCAATTCAATTTATTAATTAAGGAAAAGCAGCAGCAACCTTCACATTAAAAATTTTAATTTAAAAAAATTTTTTATACTATTAAAATGATAAAATTCAATGTTTTCTAATAATTGATGCTTTCTGCAATTATTTTTTTCACTGGGGTGGTGGTCCGTGAATACTTAAATTTTTTTAAAAGGGGTTCATTGTACCAAAAAGTTTAAGAAACACTGCTCTAAAGTCTAAATGAATGTCAATCTTCTTGTAAGACCCCAAGTTTTTTCTACGAAAGGTTTTTCTGAAAATAGTAACGCCTACTTATTAATACATTGGAATATGTGCTATGTTGAATATGTGCTATACCTCACTCAAAACAGGTAAAACTTCCTATTTCTTAAATTTTGCAAAATTTCCATGGTCAAAATTATTAAAATTTTAAAAATCCATTAAATTTGAGAATTCTAGATTTTTCAAAAATTTCAACACGTAGCATATGGTACTGCTCTTTTATTGATTGACCGGCAAAGCTTTCTTAGCGACTACACCGTCAATACTTCTGCTTGCAATCAAATTCGACAAATTCACTCAGAATAAACAGGTATTCTGTGTTTGTAGCCTATAAAGAATTCTTTAATTTTTAAGAACGACCTATAGAATTATAATTAATAGTTTAAATGCTAAGTACGAAAAAGATTGGAGGCAAATTTGAAAGTGAAAATCGGGCAAAAATTCAACAAAAATTTGGAATTTTTCTTTCTGTCTGTATGTGAAGTTTTGTTCATTAGCTTTCTAAGTCTCTTTATAAATTCTTTCACCGATCTTAGATTTTTAATTGTGTTTTTACTTGCAGACAAACGACGCAGAATAGCAATAACCGACTTTAAAATCATTTTAGGAAATTGCGATATTCTCCTTACGCTAACACACATTATAGAAAAAGTTTGTTATAGAATTCTTCGAAATTTTCTATTGATATTTTGTATATAATTAGACATGTTTTAAACTAAAATCTAAGGTCGAAATAGGAATATTTATTTTTTTTTATCGAGCATTAAATAAGAATTTTTCTCTAAAAAATCAAATGTGAACAATATATATTGTTCTAATTCAAAATTTTTTTTAAATTTTTAAAAGGTTTTAGTTTAAAATCCAGAAAATTACTCTAAATAATGGGCTGTTTATATGAATATAAATTTAAAATATAAATTTGAATATAAATTTTGAAATAAATATAAAGAAATTTTTTCTTAAACCACCACTAAATATTGAAAAGAAAAATTATACTATTTTATAACACTCTATTAAAATATATTTGAATCAGGTAGAGAAACCTTAAGCTCAGCAGCCCTCATTGTTTATGATGGAATGATGTGAGCAAGTAATTAATAATGTGAAGGCTGAATTTCAAAGACTTTTAGGCTTCTTTTCTTACTCGCATTCCGTCTGTCCTGTGCGATGACTAAGTCAACTCATTTCCCTCACTAGAATTAGAATATGTGTAGGTTAAGGAATAATATTTTAAACATTAGCTACTTGAATCTTATCTCCATCTTTCAAAGAGTTCCTTGAAATTAAAAGGTTTGCTTGGTTCATAAATTTCGTCTTTTAAAATACACCCAAGTTCCTATGAAGGGAATAAAATATATTTTTAAATATTTCAATAGCCCTTTCATTATTGAAGTATAAAGGAATATAGTAAAAAAGAAAATATTACACAGTTCCGAATTTCGATTTCACTGCCAATAGTCGTAATAAGAAAAGCCAAATATGAATTATATTGTCAAGAGGTTAACATTTAGGTACACATACGTCCACCTCAGGTCGTAACTAAGAAAAGAATATAAAAAATAAGGGCAATTTAACATTTGAATATATAAATATTTCAAATGTTAAACTGCATTTAAAGTTCGAACAAACAAGCCTTTTGTTATATTATGGTTTATTTAAATACAACGATTAATTAATTTAATAATTATTTAGAAATTTTTTTTAAAACTATTATAATTATGCAAATCACGCAAAATAAATAGTTGCTGTAAAGAGTCTAATATTAATTATAAAAAAATATTTATTACATGGGGGAAAAGTTTCCAAAATTTTAAGAAAAAACACAAAAAGTTTAAGTTATTAAATCTATGTATGTACCTTAATAAAAAAATATTAATTAAAATACACATAAAAATACTACGAGATAGATATAAAACTAAATACTCATAATATTATGAGATTTCGATTGAGTTCTGGGTCGTCATAAATTTTGCTATGCATACCAAAGTACACATACGTACACCAATATGTTCTTGACTGTATTATTTTTAAACATTAAGTCAAAATTTAAAAGCTTTATACAGACCACAGAACTACTAAGTCAAAAGAAAAAAAATATTATATTCAGAATAACTTGTATTTAAAATTACTTTCTGAAACGTGGATTTAGCTTCAATTCGTGGATTAACATTCTTTAGAAATCAATTCTGTTTCTATGGAGTTTTACCCAAATAACTTACATATTCTGCATTTATTGGAATCCCCAGGAAGCTTAAACTTTCATGAATGTTTCAGCGAGAATGTTTCAATTATAAATTTCTTATAGCATGTTTTTAAAAGCTAAGCAGATAAGGTCCACATGTCGTCGCTTTGTAACTAAACCGTGGTAACTCAAAAAAGCAAGTTTTTCAGGAGAGCGATTTCAAACTTTTCAATAAAGTGCATCGCGCTATTGCGATAACGATTTATTTGCTCTCTAAATTAATTAACTTATGAAGATAACACGTTGCTTCTCTAAAAGGGTATTTTTCTCATACACAAAATGACCCTATTATCTCATTTTTCGATTTTTTTTTTTTTAGTTACTACGGTTTAGTTTCAAAGCGACGATGTGTGGACTGAGGTGATGAAGAACATTATATACATTTTGTACACACATGCATAACTATAGTTAGGACTAGATTTCTGCTGTACTAATTTTAAATATTTTGAAGTTTTAATGCATCAAAAGGATCATCGTAAGTTAAGCCCTCCTAACATTGCTTATTTTTTATTCAATTTAAGAAGAATGTTTGAAGCGTAATGCTTGCAACGTGTTGTGCTGTCGAACGGCTCCGCTGTGACGCATTGTCAATATTTGTTGCCAACAATGTTTTATCAGAGACACTAGTTTACCAAGCAATTAAGACGTCTCAATTGCGATGAAATGTAAAATAATTAATATTGCAATTTTAATAAAGTTGATTTTTAATGCTTATTTTAACCACAATGTATGATGTAACATTTTTTATTCCTTTTTCAAGCATGAGTAAAATTTTTGGAACCCCCTCTGATATTTGAGAATAACCACTCCCTGAATTAAAACGATATTTAAAAATCGAAAAAAAAATAAATAAATAAAAACTCCATTCTCAGCGTCTACATAACAAAGCTACTAAATTTTTTTTTAATTTTGCTTCTTTTTACGTTGCAAATCGGTTTTTCTCTTCTTATTTTCTATTCTTATGTATCTTTACACAATAAATAAAAATTTAAATCAATAAATAACGATTCATAATGGAAAGAACACTGCCAAAATTTTACAATGCTGATTTTTTTGAAAAGCTCTACCAGCTACGTATCCCCGAGTTCATTTTCCGCTTTCGTTCGATTTCTGAATATTAAGTCTATTTTTATTATGGAATCGTCCTGTCCCTAGTCCTTCACTTCCCTAAGTCACAGTTTTAAACAAGGGTGAAAGCGAGACGGAAAATAGGAAAGGCTGGTAGTGCAACCTTTTCAGTTATAGCTAGTTTTTGGGTGGAGTTTACTTATCCATTTTTTAAAATTTTCAACAATATCTACTTATCTCGTAATTAGTTGATATGTAGATATATCAACAATATCTACTTAATCTTTTTTTTTTATTATTTTTTTTACGAGAAGTAGCAGTTTTATATATATGCTAAAATTTTAAAAGAAATCTTGATAGTTACAGATATTTTATTTTTTTCGAAAAAAATGCTGGAATGAAATGTCTTACGTACCAGTTTTTTCTCTTTTCCGTCTTGCTATATAAGGGCTTTTACTCATGGTTTTAACCGCATTTTCTCTCAACCTTAAGACCCATTAGTAGCGGTGTTCCCCAGGGGAGCAAATTAGGACCCCTCCTATTTTTAATTTTTATTAATGATATCCCTAGAAATGCTGGTATTCTGACTGCACTGTACGCTGACGATACAGCCATTGCCACACAAAGCAAGTATATCAGCGATATCAACAGGAATATTATTTACCATCTCCTCACCATCATTGACTACTTCCAAAATTGGAAACTTGCCCTCAATATCGACAAAACTCAGGCGCTGCTATTCACCAGAAAAAGGACCTACAAGAAGGATGTTATCATTGATAACAACTTCTCTTTCAAATGGGAAACGAAGGCCACGTACTTAGGTGTCATTATGGATAAAACCCTGACTTTCAAATATCATTTTAAAAACATTAAGAGTAAATTCATAGCTGAAAAATGTGCACTTTATCCTATTCTAAAAAAGAACTCTCCCCTCAGCACTAATAACAGGATTCTAATTTTTAAAATGCTTCTCACTCCCCTTTTAACATATGCAGCACCCGCCTTCGGGGGGGCTGCAAAGACAAATCTTAAGCTCTTACAGGGTGCTTATAACAAAACCCTCCGCAATGTCACAAATTCACCCTGGTATTTCAGGAACAAAAATATCCGTAATGACACCTGTACGCCTAGCCTTCTCGACTTATACAAAAATAGATCTCTTAAATATTTTCTTAAGAGCACTGGACACTCCAACCCCCTTATATGGTCTTCCTCTAACTACGACCCAGATGACCCTAAGTGCAGGAGACGGCCTAAGGCCATTCTCCATTACTATAAAAATCTTCAAGACATAGTCTGATTCGTATTATTGATTTTTCTATCCCCCTGACAGGCTCCTCATCATTACCCTTTCCCACCTTCTTGGGTAGGCCCAAGAATTACTTCGCGGAATTACTGCGGCTCATTCTGATTCTATTTATTAATACAATTACTAACATTGCTAATCACTAACTGCTTATTTGTCAATAATTATAAATAATAATAAATAATGTATTTTTATTTATAATTTTTTTTTTTTTTTTTTTTTATTTTTTTTTTTTTATTTATTTATTTATTTATTTATTATTTTTTTTTTTTTATATTTATTATTATTCTTATTATAGATATTTTTTATTTTTTTTATTTTTTATTAAAGCATTAATGACTTTATTTGTCTGTGTTATCCCTGTTTTATCTTCTTTTACCACAATACTATTTATCTACCTATCATTAAGTTTACTAACCCAAATAATTTTAATATCAATGCCTTTGATTCAGTTTGTAATCATATAATTTACGGAGGTGGCCTTTTTGGCCAGGTACTCCGATGCACCATGTTTTAGTTTCCGCAGTTTCCGCAATTTTGTTTTAACCGCATTTTCATTCCAAGACCTGACTTCGAGGAGTAAGGTTGTGTTGAGACCGAGCTCCCCAGCGACTATGTCTACCTATCATAGATTTGGACGTGAAGGAAAAAGGATGTTTAAACACGAAATTCTTCCCGACTACAACTCAGATTACGAAGGAATAACAGGAATTGAAAACAGAGAAGTTGCGAAACAGGGATTTCTGGACTATGCTGATAAAACGGCCACCCCTGAAAACATCGATAATCTGATCAGTGACGCAGCGCACAAAATGAAATTCTACGAATGGAGATTCAACAGAAATGGAAAGTTTATTCATTACGACAACATCCGCAAAAATACAATACTCCGTAAAAGATACCAAGAGATCAAAGAGAAAGGATTTAACAGGGAAACAACTAAGCCTGAAACCACAGAAATGACTAGTATCACCACCAAGCCAGTAACCCCCCTGCTTTCCGAAACCTCCGAGACTCCGGTCGAAGAACAGGAGCCATTTAGTCTTGCGGAATCTCCCACCAAAAGGAGAAAGAGGAAAAAGAAGAAAATTACAATTAATGTAGACTCCACAAAGCCTGCTAACCCTTCTTCTGCTTCTCCTACTCGTACGGTGAATCCCACTCCAATTCCAATGGAAACACAGGAAGAGAGCCCAGTCAAAGTGTCAGAGCCTCCCGCAAATGTTCCAAGTGCTAAACCTCCCAAGAACCTTAAAGTACTCATCCGTGGACTCCCGTTGGACTTTAATAAGGACTCTATTTCCCTTGAATTAGGGAAGCTCAACTTTGAAAATCTGAAAGTTGTGCAATTCACGAAAAGAGTGGGCGGGGTCTATAGGCCACTCCCACTTTTCCTCATCATTATGCCTGAAATTGGAAATTACTTGAAGATCTACCACATAGAAACAATCAAAGACATTCCGATCTGTGTGGAAAAATTTAGAGGTGGCCGTGGGCCACTTCAGTGTTTCAAATGCCAAGACTTTGGTCACGCTCAGCGTACCTGCACATCAGCCCCAAGATGCATGAAATGTGCCGGCGCGCACTTTTCATACCAGTGCAAGAAAAGTCGAGACACACCTGCTGCAACTGCAGCAAAAGCCATACAGCGAACTACACTGGGTGCGAGGCCCGCCCCAAGAGGAAAAGATACTCCACCAAAGCCCAAACAGCATCTTCCTCAGCTCATCGATTGGTGACTCTTGTGAAAGAACTACAAGAACTTTTGAAAAATTAGGAGGCACTCTCCCTTCTCCAATCACTTCTGCAGGGGAGTACCCCATCCCAATAATGACTTTCTCCAGTGCATCCCAGGCCTAACATTTTCTGGAACTTTTTTGCCTCATCTGCTCTGAACTTTCTCCACCTGAGATTTGCCTCGGCATTTTTCAACTTATACACTGAGACGAATGAGTTAGGGCATCCTAACGGGGCCGATACTTAGATAAATATTTCAGATTAGATTAGGTTTTAAACGCTACATTTCGCCGCCTAGAGATCTTCAGGGAGGTTAGAACTCGTTTTTTTATTTTTTAAGGGACATCTTAACGATTCAGTAAAAATGATTACAGGTATGCTATTGGCTTTATGCTGGAGAGGAAGAACAAGAAGGCATTACATATGGTTAGTTACCGAAAGGTATTTTATTTACGCAATTTACGAGGGAAGTACCCAAATGAGGACTACAGAGCTTTATAATTTAGAAAATGTCTTTAATTTCATGTGATTATTGAATATTATAAAAACTGAACAAACAATATTTTTAATATTTAGTGGTGGCTAAAGAAAGACAATTTTTCATATTTATTTCCTGCATGCGTCGGGTAAAAGCAGAATGTTGATTATTTTAAATAGTATCTTAAAACTCTCTAAAATCAATTCAGAATTTAAAAAGCTGACCCGAATTTTATAAAAACTTAACTTAAAATTAGCGCAAAACGAAACTAACTCCATGTGACACAAAAATGAGGCGGTGTTTGCCTGTGACGTCAAAGTATAGTAACTCAGAGAACAGTTCTCTAATTTTGTTCGAAAGTTCGGTCAACGATCATTAAATTTTGAAGTTCATCAAAGGATTTAACTTCCATAGTTTTTCAATATTCCTCGAAATAAGTGGTAATTTTAAATCCTAAATCTCTCCACGATGTTGTAGCTTCTTTTTTTACGTTACAAAATTTATTTTTTAGTTGTTCTGATGTCAACTTAAATCGGTTTAATAAAATTTTCTTTACGTAATCAAAATCATTAGAAAATTGATCCGGTTCACGTGCTATTAAATTAGCTATATCAAGAGGAAATAATCCTAAAAAAATTAACCCAATCTTCTTTTGGTATTTTAGCTCTACTTATTTTTTTTCGAACAATGACAAATAAATTGCAATATCTGAACCGCTTTCGTATTTATTAAGAAATCTTAGCATTTCTGTATTCGCTGTTTCTGCTTTAGGTAAATTAATTGCTATCTTACTTTCTAATTCTAGTTTCTTTCAATTATATTCTCGCTCTTCTTTTTCTAGCTCTTCTGAATTCTCTCTTTCAAAAGTTATTGTTGTTACAAAATTTTTCACTAGTTCCTCATCATAATTTTCCGATTCCGTATTAGTCTTAACTAATTGTGGTACTTTGACGTTTTCTGGTGCATTTAATTCAAGTTCGCTTCGTAAATTAATAAGGTCAATTTTTCTGGCTCTACTAAGATAGGCCATTTTAAAAATAAAATATTCTACTCACAGGTTATATAAAAGTCTCATGAAGTTTCCTTCATCACAGCTTGGAAACACAAATGATCATACAATTGATCACAATTACGTTCCTATATCCCGGTTAGAGCCCCAACAATTTTGTGGGGTTTTTGAGGAATGAACATTTTTCTGGATGATTGAAATATTTAATAATAAAATGAATTTACATATATGATTAAATATGAAATGTTTGAGGAAATTATGATAGTTGAAAAATATGGGCCGTCTGCCCTGTTATCATAAGCAAGAGTATGGGCCGTCTGCCCCGTTTACACAAACATCAGCCCCGGCTGGGTTATGAAGTTCACTTTTCCAGCAACAAACGAAAACTGTTTCTTTCGATTTAAAAGGAATGGTGGTGGAGCGGGAGAAGTTGTGCACTGGAATGATGGCGGCAGAAGAAGGAAAGGCAGTTATTTTCCTCATTCTTTATACAACTTAAAAGACAATAACGTAGAAAATTTTTTGAAAAAAAAGAAGAATTTAAATAGTGCATTTTTTATAATTGTTCCTTTTAAAATTATTGTAACTAAGTACTGAATTGATTTGAATAATAAAGTAAAGTTACAGCATAATATGGCAAACGTGACATGCGCACTGATGCAGTGAACTTGTGCGCTTATTTGATTAATGGATTTTCTTAATCCTATCAAAATATTTCATTTAAATACTCTCATATCTACTATTTTATTAAAATTATTTGTTTAAACTATGTAAGGAAAAAAATTTAATGGAATTTTCATTATAAATTATTGGAATTGCAACTTATAAATTTTTAATGAAGCTTGCGAAGTATTATTGACAGATTTAGTTTAATCAGAAATAAATGTAAGCCTCGGAGCCAAAAAATATGCATAAAATAAAGACGAGTGCAGAGTTTCGGATATGAGGTGTCACATGAAAGTAAATCGTCAAGAAAAATGGCTAGACTAGTACTTGAGACTGCTGAAAATGACGAAGAAGATGCATCTTATGAAGCTTCAATTGATGCATTATAGTTAGTTGCAAAATTTTATATATTTATACGGAATAATGATCACATAATTTTGAACGCATTATATTTGTAACCATTGTTCCTGGATTTTGAACTAAAATCTTTTAATAATTCAAAAGAAATTTTGAATTAGAACAAAATATATTGTTCACATTTGATTTTTTAGAGAAAAATTCCTATTTAAAGCACGATAAAAAATAATATATTTCTTTTTAGATTTTAGTTAAAAACATATCTAACAATATACAAAATATCAATACAAAATTTCAAAGAATTCTATAACAAACTTTTTCTATAATGTGTGTTAGCGTAAGGAGCGCAATTTCCTAAAATGATTTTAAAGTCGGTTATTGCTATTCTGCGTCGTTTGTCTGCAAGTAAAAAAGCAATTAAAACTCTAAGATCAATCTAAAGATCGGTGAACAAATATTTAAAAAGACTTAGAAAGCTAATGAACAAAAGTTCATATACAGACAGAAAGAGAAATTCTAAATTTTTGTTAAAATTCCAGATTTTCACTTTCAAATTTACCTCCAATCTTTTCCGTACTTTCAAGCATTTAAACTATTAATTATAATTCTATAGGTAGTTCTTAAAAATTAATGAATTCTTTATAGGCTACAAACACAGAGTATCTGTTTATTCTGAATGAATTTGTTGAATTTCATTGCAAGCAGAAGTATTGGCGATGTAATCGGTTAGAAAGCTATGTCGGCCAATCAATAAAAGAGCAGTACCATATGCAACATGTTGAAATTTTTAAAACATCTAGAATTCACAAAATTATTGGGTTTTTAAAATTTTTATAATTTCGACCATGGAGATTTTGTAAAATTTAAGAAATAGGAAGTTTTACCTGTTTTGAATGAGGTCGGATCATTAAACATAGCATATATTCCAATGCACTAATAAGTAGGCGTTACTATTTTCAGAAAAAATTAAACCTTTCTTAGAAGAAACTTTTACAAAAAGACTGACATTCATTAAGAGGCTAAGTCGAAGTAAGTATAATATAAAGTTTTACAGTTTGGCGATATTATCTCAAAATGGAATGTCATTTCAATACCATTCTATGATAAAATTTTAATTAATTTTTTTATATTTTTGAGAACCACGAAGGAAACCACGAAAACATCCCACGGCTAGCTTAGCTGCAAGGGGACTTTCACCCATGATCCGTCTACTACTGTGGATACTTTACGTCAGCATTGCGTTCGGTGAAAGTCATTTTCTACAAATTTTCATACAATGCTCACAATAAATATAATTTACACTGCACGCAGGTTATTTATTTATTGGATTGACAGGTTTTAAATAATCTACAAATCGTAAAAAAAAAAAAAAAAAATTGTCATCCTTAGATTTTTCCCTTCAAAACACCACCATTTTGAGAAATAAAAATCTTTTTTTAAAAAATCCTACGTGCAACGATAAAGTAAAAAAAAAAAAAAAAAAATAATAACAATAAATAAATAAAAAATCAAAATTTGCAATAATTTTCGAACAAATGGAAATTTCAGGAAAAAAAACAAACTCGTGTTAAAATTATAATACAAAATGATCCAATTAGCACATTCAATTTCAATTCTGTAGTAGCATTTCAACAGACGACGAACTGTAATACGTTACGTATCGTAACGACAAACAGATTTTTTTAATAACAAGTATAACAGTTAATAATTATCGAATCTTAATTTTTTTAGATGTATATTCCATCCTAGTTTCTGTACACTTTACTACACACCTTAGATATTTCAAGTTTATAAGTCTTATAATTTTTGTGCAGCAAAAGCAAAATGTAACGTTACTTTGAACACCTCAAACAGCAGTTTGTACACTTGTGATTTTTTAATATAGAGAGTAAAAGGCTTGACTTTTTGAAGAATAAATTATCACTAATTTTTAGTAGATAATTCAAGAGGGGACAAGCCCAAGAGCTAACCGTATGTTCAATAATATTTGATTCAATCATGTCAAGTCCTTTTTTTTTTTTTTTTGTAGATTTGTGTAATGCTTGGGGAATGGGGAAAGACTGAGTCTTAATGGCAGTGAAAGATTTAAATTTTAAATGAGGGCTAATTTTATCAGTACTCCAAGAACTTTTGAAAAAGCTGAATAATTTTTTATTAATAAAGAAAGAATTATGGACTGTTCTTTTTTACTTAAATTTTTAAGGTTAAAAACATCTGTAGATATTTGTTCTTTACTCAACTTTAAAATTTCCTCAGATGCTTGAATTAAACGACGCATTTGATTATTATTGACTAGCGAATCATTAGTAATTCGGGGAAGGTCTTAATAATATCCTTAATTGGAACAGAATTAAAATCTGGGACAATTTCAAAGTAAGAAGAGACTTCTCCAATATGCGACAGTTTATAAAGATGAACAACATTTGATGAGATATTTTAACAGCAGCAGTAAATGCATCATTTATCACTGTATGCACAGCAAAACGAAGATCAATGTTTTGAATGTTTGAAAAAGAATATCTTGAATTTTTATGTTTTGAGGGTTAAAAATCTTTAGTTTACAATTCGGGGTTCTAGTTTTATCTTTTGACTAAGAATAACATTAAGAAAATATTAATCATTGATGATGGATGCATTATGATTTTTATTATTGTTTGAGTTAAGTTTCTGTATTCCCAATAATAGGATTGAAAAGACTCGATGTTGTTAATTTACATTTTAGTTGATGATCACACGGTTTACTAGATAAAAGAAGTACAGTTTCGGAATTATGAACATTGAGGTGATTATGATTAGGTTTAAAATTACAAGGTTACTGCGTTGAACATTCACTGTCATAAACCCTAAAATTGGGACTGCTGTTCCCCGTCGGTTTTGTGTAATATAAACTGTGATAAGAACATTATCACAGTTAACCAGAAGCATTTTATATCTTGAAAGGAAGCATTTTATAGAAGCATTTTATGTCTTGATCTCATTTGGTAATTTTAAAGGAATAAGAACAAAATTAACAATCTCTGCCAGGTTTAACAATTTCTTGGGCATTTACTGTTTACTTTACCTTTGCAATCTTTGCTACATTTTACAGCCATCGTTGAACAGCTAACCTAATTTTGGGGTATAAGACAACTAATGTTCAATTACGTAGTCTTGTACTTTTGAACCAAATCCAGAATGCAAGGGAACTCCTGGATCAAGTATTGGGAGAAATTTTCCTACGTGTAGGAATTTTTGACGGAACTAACCCTCATTTGCATTACATGGAGAGGAAGACCACGGACAACCTCACACGGTTTGCTTATCGGCAAGGGGACTTTCACGTCGGCACTGTGGTCGGTGAAGCCGGGTACGGAATTCGTATCGACCAGATATCTCTGGGATTCGTACCCAATTGGATGTCGAAGGTTCTATCCATGTGTCATTGCTGCTTACCTTAGCTACATATAGAGGGCGCCCTTTAAACTTTAAATTTTAGGAACATAGATATGCCCGAACGAAAGTTTGAAAAAATCAGATTTCGCACCTTGTTACAACCTTGTTTATTTACACCGATTCACTTTTGTGACTGACAGACTATAATAAAAAACTGCTCATTATGATGTTTAGTTCAGTTTAATACATATGATAGCAAATTTTGATTCTTGCCAATATTCCGCATGGACATGTAGTATGTTTTGAGTTGCCTCTTCCGGCCATCTCGGTTTTACTTATCTATTATTTCCCACAAAATTCTTTCTTTAGTAATCTTTACTACTTCTAACATATTTTATTTTCATCATCCATTTATTGTTGTTATTAATATAGCGTCAGGTTCAAGTACCTGAAAAAAAAATTTCCGACAAAGTTTTTATTGACAAGTATATTTTTGAAATTGTTTTAATTGCGGAAGAATATTGTCAAAATAATATCGTGCTAAATACACGAAAATATTTATTAAAATAAAAAAAGGAAATTCACATCATTTAAATTCAGGTGCTATAGTTTTTGCCGCACTTTTTAAGCCTACAACACTGCTAAGATAATCTAACATTATCTATAAAGGCTCTGATTAAACAGTATAATATATCTAAACTGTTAATATATCTGACAAAAATAAATAAATTAATTAAACTAATTAAAAAATTACTTAACAGAATCATTAGGGTAATTTTAGAGGTTGGAATGTATAATTATTGTAAAAAATATTATATTTGTTTGAAGTGATTTATATGTAATTATTTCTGTATATACATTAAATATTATTTGCTTAAAATTGTTATATAAATTTAAATCTCCCAGACTTTTTCCAAATATACAATTCTATCTATTTCAATAATGAAGTCATTATAATTTAGATAAAGTAGCAAACTTATCTGATTATTGTTTTCAGTATATTCCAACAAATAAAAATTCATTGTTGCTTAATATTTTAAAAAAATTCGTAAAATTAATCTTATGCAAATGAAACAGCAACAATGACTTAAACAATGGTTTTAATTTTTTAAACAATAAGTGTAACTTGTCAAGTCATTTATACTTCAAAAGTCAAGCTAGTTGGTGACCAGAAAAATGTAAGTTACCTAAGTTCAATTTTTGAATTCAAAATAGTTTATTTGATAGAATATTGGAAAATTCGTAACATTACGTAGAGATCATTTTTCTCCATAAAAAAAAAATGCTTAATCAATAGCTGTGCGAAATTTTTATAACTAACAAAAAAAATTTGGTGAATTAGTAAATGTTATAACTGATCGAAAAATAAATGTTTAGAATTAACAACAATTTTAAAGCTGTATATGGAAAACCAAAACTCTCTGTAATAATCAAATAATTTTACCGTTCACGTTAAAAAGTAGTTTTCTCACATTTTTGTTACCGACTTGAGTACCGAACTTACTTCTATCGAATATTACAAAAGCATTATTTTAGCTACAAAAGAATTTAAAGAATAATAATTTACTTGAAATTGAATTGTTTTGAACATAAAGAATTAAGTATTAATAATATATTATAGTACTGTTATATACTCTCTTTATAGAAATCCAATAATTCTATAAAAAAAAGTTAGTGTACTAAATAAATTAAATGAATTAAAATTAGATTATAATTGAATTGTATTTGAAATAAATAAAAACTGTAGTAATCATTATTTCATAATATTATTAAGGTTACTTATTAATTGACTCCGAAGACTACTAGTATTATCGCCAAAACTTAATATCGTTCTGAATGTATTATCACCAAAAAATAAAATTTTAATTTGACCAATATAAATGATGGTTTCAATAGTTTAAGTAATAAAGTTATAAACTTTTACGATATATTTAAAAATCAGTACTAACTCATTTATGAAGATAGGTCAAAACCTTTTTTAGCTAGATTAAGCTATATTAATACACATTAGTTATATTAAGTACATACATTAGTATATTAAGAACCTTTAACCACCATGTTTATTACTTATTACCTCAATACGAATAGTACCTATTATCACAATACAGTATGCATGACCGATTATATAATACGCCACCAATAGTTTGGTGAATTAGTACATGTAGGTATAAGTACATGAAAATATTAGTACTTACAGGGAAATAAATTTAAGAATTAAGTGCGATTTTAAGGTCATGCGAGGAAAAACTTTGAAACTCCCTGCAATATCCAAATAGTTTTGTCATTCCTGTTAAAAAATACTTTCCTCACATTTTTGTTACCAATTTTAATACCGAATTTACTTCGATTGAATATTACAAAAGCAATTACTTAAAAGAATTATACGTTAAATTAACTTAAAAAAACTCCTCTTAAAGAATACGAAGTTAACTACAAAAGCATCTTTTTAAAGAATAATAATTTACTTGAAAATGAATTATTTTTAATATTAGAAGTAAGTAGTAATCAATGATTAGTACCGTTAAATGTTTGGTTTATATAAATCGCATTAAATAAAAAATATTGCTCGAAATAAATTAAATTAATTAAAATTTAATTATGATTTAATTGTATTAGACATAAATTAAAACTGTAGCTTCGAATACTACTAGTATTATCGCCAAAACGTATTATCAACTGAATAAAGTTTTAATTTGACCAGTAGTTTATGTACTAAATTTAAAAATTTTACGATATATTTATAATCAGTACTAACTCATTTGGGAAGATAGTTAAAACCTACTTCATATTAGCAATATTAAGTGCCTACTTCACCACAATGTTTATCACTTCATTACGAATAGTGCCTATTATCACAATACATTATGCATGACTGATTTTGCAATAAGACTACCACAGTTTCGCGAATTTTTTAGGCCCACCAAAACGGATAAGTACCTATAAACCATCACATATGGTGTGAGACAATTGGAAAGTTTTACTCTTGTATCGGCTAACTGGTTAAGGGCTGTTTAAAATAATTATAAAATGGTAATAAACAAATAAGACATCAAGATCAAACAAATAAACCAACAATATATGTTCAAGCAATAAAACGATAATCTTTATCTAGCAAGAATAAAGATTAACACTTCAAATTTTCCAAAAATCTTTGCATTGTGCCATACATTTTAGGCAAGCAGTCAACTCATTCTCATGTGCTGCTGGAATATAAGAAAGAGTTCCCACATGGGTTACTTTTGAAAGACTTTTTAACTTCATTAACTGAAAGTGTAAAGTTAAGTAAGGTATGTCAGCAGCTCTGACAGCAGATCTCACACTGAAATTTTCATTTTCAATCATTAAAAGAAATTCACTGATTTTGCTCTCTAGAAGCTTAGAATCATTTTTAGGCTTATAATTTCTCACCATATTTATATTAGATTAATTTATAAACTTAAAAATTATTCTAACAATGTTCACACATAAAATTACGATAGAAAGAAGGTAAGACAAACCAGAAATGGTGTGAATCAGAACACATTTGTCTTGTATAGAGTTAAAAAAAAAAAAATTCTGATTACAGTTAAAATATATTTTATAGTTGTTCCACTTAATAAATATGAACTGCTATTTAAGAAAAGACAATTATTTATTTATTAGCTATTTTTTTAATACTATTTATAAGAAGAAATGACAATGATCAGGAATTACCCCAGTGATCAATAACTACCCCATCTGTAGGGGGCAACATTTGATATAGTTTCCTATAATCAATAATAATGTTTACAGTAGATGTGAAACAATT
Source organism: Parasteatoda lunata (assembly GCA_949128135.1). Lineage (NCBI taxonomy): Eukaryota > Metazoa > Arthropoda > Arachnida > Araneae > Theridiidae > Parasteatoda > Parasteatoda lunata. The sequence continues at coordinate 95,659,545 of OX421970.1, read as the reverse complement.
AAACAAAAGCTTACACTATTGTTATATCAAAGAAAAATAAAGTAACTCAAAATATTTATTATTGAGAGAAGGAAATATATATCTTTGCAGAAATGTGCACATTTTGAAACCCATCTTTGAAATGGAAAATACGGAAAGCAGTTAAAAAGATACTTATTTTGTTAGATTAACCCAAAAACTATTATTAAGGTAATGCAGTTATACTTTAGTAAAGTGTACAAGCATTCTTGTCCATGTCTCAAGTTTAAAAAATAATAATTTTTTTTTTAAAATGAAACTTAGGTGATCATTATTAACCCCAGAAACAGAATGATCGTGAATTACCCCGGGTCACCCTATATTTTTATTCTATAAATATATTTAGCTTGGAACTAGTTTGATAGTTAGTTTTTTAGACATATACAACGGTCGACCCAAAACAATGTTCACGACTATCCAAGAACTCCGTAGCCTTGTACTTTCAAGCTTAACCCAAAAGACAAGACAACTCCTGGATAAAGTAATCTGAAAAATTAGCCATCGTGTTTGATAAAACTAGTTAGTGTCACTTGCAGAGGAAAACCATGAAATTGAGCACGTTATTGATGCTCAAGCTAAAAATGTTAGTAATTTTCTTTTTAATATATTTTGAAAGTAGTTTTAATTATTTTAATGTTTTTGTATGACATAGATTTTTATACGAAACAGATTTTTATACACAACTTTCAGTATAAGTATTTAGAAGAGTTATACAAATAACTTAAAAATAAAATAGACGTACCAATATCCTTAGAATTTCTAAAGAATAGAGAATTTGCATTAGTTAATGCAGTAGCACGCGGATCTAAAACGTAAAGTAATTCCGTTATTAACTATTTAAAAAATGATATTTTCTCCATGACAAATTCTATGCATTTCTCCATGTCCATTGTTGAATCCATTTGTGAAACGCGATTTAAATTCAATACCCACCAACAAATCTGCGTTCAGCATTAACTGTCCAAGTCAAAATTCTTGATGGTTCCATCAAAACATTTTGATAGATTATGTTGGTTTCAGTACGATTCATGATTGTCTGACATCGTATAATGATCACCATCATTGAACATTTTCAATTATGCGTTCATGGTTTTTGAAATGACATCAAACCTCCATCATTCCATAATGGAAATGATAATTTAATGCTATGATGGTTAACCATCAAGAGAAGTTTGATTTTCATAAACCAACAATCTGTGATGGTTCCAACTATACATTTTTATGATGGTTTAATGATTTTTATGATTCTTGCTCGTTCTCTGGAATATACAATATTTTTTTTTCATGTTTGACCATCATAAATCAATCCCAATTCCTATATTGAGATGATGGTTGTTCATGATCTCTCCAACGTTTGATTTCTAAGGTTCGTGATGAAAACATTACCAATGTTTAAAACAGAACTCAATTAGGTGAATCTATTAACTACTTCAAAACTGCAGTCACCTATTTCCAGATAGGTGTCATTAACACACTGGCGATTAAGCAAATGGGCGAAATTTGAAGAATGTTTCTTCTTATTTCATAACAAAGAAAAACCGGTTTTTCTAAGAGGAGAAAATTGCGGGTTAAATAACGACTTTTGAGTGCAGAAGTATAAAATTGTTAGTCATCCTGTATTTGGTTTCATTTTGGTTAATTAAAAGATACACATTTCCAAGGAAAGAAATGCCTGTTTGAGAGTCCCCTTTGTTGGGGCGACTATAGCAATATCATCGGCAAATGCAAAAATTAGCACAGATTTGTGAAAAATTGTTCTTTTGGTGTTCATATCAGAATCCTTAACAATCTGTTGGAGTTCAAGGTTAGAGAGTATGCAAGCCAGTGCGTCTCCCCGTCTGAAATCTTAGAAAAATCGACAGGTTTTGTCACGTTATTCTATACCTTCACTCTAAGTTTAGTTTCACTTAAAGTGACTACGCCCAGCTTAATGAGCTTCTAAAAAAATAGTATTTAGAAAAATTTATTTTAGGAGTTGGTGTGAAAATGTTGAAATGCATTATGTGACGGTTTAGTAAGATGTAATAAATGTTTTTTGTGCCGCAATACGTAAGGATTCTTTTTCAGCAAATTAAATGCCTAGTTACTCTTTGTAAACAGATTTACTTACTGATTTTTGTAAAATATATCTAGTTTTCACAATTTCTCAAAAATAGTCCTGTGCATCAGACTGATATTTCTTTTTTAAAGTAAATTCCGGAAGTATGCTTTCGCTAAAATAAGGACCTTTTGTGGTACACGGCTGAAACAAGTAGGGTTTAATGGTCCAATTCGATGAAATAAGCCTTATTTTGTAAAATTTAAACTAACCATTAAAGGTTAACCAAAAGCATTTTATATCCTGATGATAAATTCATGAGCAATGGAATCAAAATTAAAAAATACCGTGAAAAATGGACAAAAATATTTATTATAATAAATATTTTCGTTAACTCACAATATTAAAATTTAATTGCTATAGTTTTTGTCGTAGGTCTTACGCTTACAACACTTCTAAGGTATTCAAACACTTTGTACAAGGGCACTGGTTAAACAGTATAATATATCTAAACGGTTATTATATGTGAAAAATTTAAATAAATTAAGAAATAAAGCTAAAGAAGAAAATAACTTAAAAGGATCATTTGGGTACCTTTTAAGAGGTTGGAATAAATAGTTATTTAAAAATATATATATTTGTCAGAAAGTATTTACGTGTAATTATTTCTGTTTATAAATTAAATATTATTTGCTTAAAAATGTTACATAAATTTAAATACCCCAGCCTTTTTTTATATATATAATTCTATATATTTCAATATTAAAATCATTATAATTTAGACACAGTAGCAAGCATATCTAAGTATTGTTGTCATGTATTGAAGTATTGTTTTCCAACAAATAAAAATTCATTCTTGTGTAAAACTTTAAAGCAATTTCTATGATTAATCGAATGCAATTGAAACTGCAACAATGATTTCAACAATGGTCTTAAAGAAAAAAAATATTTTAACAATGGCGTTCTTAAATGTTACTTCAATTATTAAGTTGTCATGTCATTCGTTCCACAGAAGTCAAGCATGTTAGTGACATCGAAGTCAGCAAGGGAAATGTAGGTAATTTAAATTCAATTTTATTGACAAATTATTGGAAAAATATTTTATTTATTTTCATAACATTGCGTTTTCATTTATAAATGCTTATTATATAGCTGTGCAAAATTTTTAAAACTAGCAAAGAAGATAATTTTATGAAAGAGTATATATGACGGAAAGGGAAATATATTTAAGAATTCACAGCAATTTTTAAGCCACATGAGTTAAAAATTTTAAACTCCCTGCAATAAATTTGTCTTTCCCGTTAAAAACTACTTTTCTCACATTTCTGTTACCAATTTTAATACCGAATTTACTTCTATCGAATATTACAAAAGCATTATTTTAAAGAATAATAAGTTAAATTAACTTAAAAAGCATCATTTTAAAGAGTAATAATTTACTTGAAAATAATTTATTTTTTGCCATAAGAAGTAAGAACTAATCAAAGCTTAGTACCGTTCATTTTACTTATAAAAACCGCATTTAATAAAAATAGCTCTAAAGAATATAAATTAATTTAAAATAAATTATAATTAAATTGTATTAGACACAAATCAAAAATTTTATACAGTTATTTCATAATATAATTAAGGTTATTTACGACTTGGCTCTGCAGATTTCTAGTTTTATCGCCAAAACGTGTGATAGTACTAAACGTATAATCACCAAAACAAAAATTTAATTTGTCCAATATAAATGATGATTTCAATACTTTAATTAATAAAGTTATAAAATTTTATGATATTTTAAAAAACCATTACTAACTAATTTTGAAGATAGCTGACAAATTTTAACACTATAGTTATAATAAGTACCTGCCTTTGGAGTATAATCAGCCTTGCACCACAGTGTTTATTACATACTACATAATTAGGAATAGAGCCTATTATCACAATACATTATGCATGAATGATTATTCAATAGGTCAACATACTTCCGCGAATTTTCAGGGCCCACCGAAACAAAAGAGTAACGAAAAACCATCACATATGGTGTGAGCAAATCTTGAAATTGATTGTTTGAGATCACTTAAAAACAGTAAAGCTGAATCGAATTCTTAATTTTGAAATGAAAATATGTTATTTTTTTAAACTGATCGTCATTCTAGGAAAATATTTTTCAAATATACATTTGCATGCTGAAGTTAACTTAAGCGTTTTTGATGATCTAATATTTGTTTGATTGCTTATTTTTTTCCCTTAAAAGTTTACTATTTGCTTTAAATGCAGTTTGATTTCTTTATTAAATTATATTAAACGAATGCCTTCCCATTTTTCTAGCATTTAAGAGTTGTTTTGTTTTTGTTTCATTATATTTAAATTTCGAAGAGCTTTCAGATATCGCAAAACGTGGGCTAGAGACTTGGTGGGTAAAGGTTTAATCCAAGATAAGAACACATCGCCAAACAGCCAGGATAGTGATCTTGGATTTTTTAAAAAAATACATGGTTCTAGTGTGGCCCATTTTGGGATTCTGGCTCTCTCCGTATTTTAAATAACGTTAAAACATTCATTTCTAGAGAAAAGTCTAAAAATAAAATAAAATTAGTGTTTGTGAAGGGTATCTTTATTTTTATAAAGCATTTCACTTCACATTTAAATTTTCTTAGTAATGACAAAACATTTAGTTTCTTAATTGGTCAACAGTTTCGAGAAAAGTTTTAAAAAATTTATTTATTAAATTTTTAAAGAACATATTAAAATTTTTATTCGTATATTTTTCTCCTTAATTTTTTTTATTTAAAAAATGAATTATCTTTTTTAATTTGTAGATTTTAATTAAAAAACTTAATGCATGAAATTTTTATTTTTCCTGAAGCTGTAGCAGCTTTAGCGCAACACCTAGCTAGAGATTTCCTGAAATCACAGAAAAGTAGTGATAGTCGAAAATAGCATTTTGGAATGAAGATGTAGAAAGTGGGTGTTTAAAGAAATATAGGCTACAGAAAAAAAAAAGCTAAGTCTCACTGAATTCTTAATTTTAATTTGAATAAGTAATTTTTTTGGCTGATGGTCATTCTATGAGAATATGTTTTTAAACAAAAGTTTGCATGCTAATGACAACTGAAGTGTTTTCATGATCTAATATTTATTTGATTGCTTGGTTTTGGTTTAAGATGCATTTTTTCAAACAGTTCACTTCAAATTTAAATTTTTAAAGTAATGAAGAAAAATTCAATTTTTTATTGGTCGTTTTCAATAGTCCCCTATTACTTTATCATTTTTTGCTAAGAAGTGAAATCTTTAGTTTAAATATATTGTTATCTAAAAGAGATACAAGACATCGTAAAATTTGTACTAGAGACGTGCCAGGTAAAGGTTTAATTGGAGTTCGGAATACATTGCCTAACAGCTAGTACTCTGATCTTTGATTAGTAAAAAACAACATGGTTCTAGTGCTTTTGGTTTTGGGATTCTTGTTATCTCCATACCTGAATGAACATAAAGATAATACTTTCGAGAAAAATTTTAGAAATTTATACTAAATTAAATTTTTAAAGAACATATTGAAATTTTTATTCGTATATTTTTCTCCTTAATTTTTTATTTAAAAAATGAATAATGTTTTTTAATTTGTAGATTTTAACTAAAAAACTTAATGCATGGAATTTTTATATTTCCTGAAGCTGTAGCAGCTTTAACGTAACACCTATCTAGCGATTTCCTGAAATCACAGAAATGTATTGATAGTCGAAAATAGCATTTTGGAATGAAGATGTAGAAAGTGGGTGTTTAAAGAAATATAGGCTACAGAAAAAAAAAGCTAAGTCTCACTGAATTCTTAATTTTAATTTGAATAAGTAATTTTTTTGGCTGATGGTCATTCTATGAGAATATGTTTTTAAACAAAAGTTTGCATGCTAATGACAACTGAAGTGTTTTCATGATCTAATATTTATTTGATTGCTTGGTTTTCCCCCTAAAAAATTATTAATTGCTTTATATGAAATTTGAAATTTTAATAAATTATATTAAACGAACGCCTTTCCCTTTTTGTTGCATTTAAGATATTTTTTATCTTAAATATATTCAAATTCGGAAGAGCTTCCAGATATCGCAAAATTTGTGCTAGAGACGTGCCAGGTAAAGGTTTAATCGAAGTTCGGAATACATGGCCTAACAGCTAGTATGCTGATCTGAGATTTGTAAAAAACAACATGGTTCTAGTGCTGCCCATTTTGGGATACTGGCTCTCTCCGAATCTGTAATAACGTTAAAACATTAGTTTTGAGAAAACTTTAAAAAATTAAGATACATTTTTTTCAAACAGTTCACTTCAAATTTAAATTTTTAAAGCAATGAAGAAAAATTCCATTTTTTATCGGTCGTTTTCAATAGTGCCCTATTACTTTATCATTTTTTGCTAAGAAGTGAAATCTTTTGTTTAAATATATTGTTATCTAAAAGAGATACAAGACATCGTGAAATTTGTACTAGAGACGTGCCAGGTAAAGGTTTAATTGGAGTTCGGAATACATGGCCTAACAGCTAGTACTCTGATCTTTGATTTGTAAAAAACAACATGGTTCTAGTGCTGTTGGTTTTGGGATTCTTGTTGTCTCCATACCTGAATGAACGTTAAGATAATAGATTCGAGAACAATTTTAGAAATTTATACTAAATTAAATATTTTAAAGAACATATTGAAATTTTTATTCGTATATTTTTCTCCTTAATTTTTGATTTAAAAAATGAATAATCTTTTTTAATTTGTAGATTTTAACTAAAAAACTTAAAGCATGAAATTTTTATTTTTCCTGAAGCTGTAGCAGCTTTTACGCAACACCTATCTAGCGATTTCCTGAAATCACAGAAAAGTAGTGATAGTCGAAAATAGCATTTTGGAATGAAGATGTAGAAAGTGGGTGTTTAAAGAAATATAGGCTGCAGAAAAAAAAGCTAAGTCTCATTGAATTTTTAATTTTAAATTGAAAAAGTAATTTTTTTGGCTGATGGTCATTCTATGAGAATATATTTTTAAACAAAAGTTTGCATGCTAATGACAACTGAAGTGTTTTCATGATCAAATATTTATTTGATTGCTTAGTTTTCCCCCTAAAAAATTTGTAATTGCTTTATATGAAATTTGAATTTTTATTAAATTATATTAAACGAACGTCTTTCCCTTTTTGTTGCATTTAAGATATTTTTTATCTTAAATATATTCAAATTCGGAAGAGCTTCCAGATATCGCAAAATTTGTGCTAGAGACGTGCCAGGTAAAGGTTTAATCGAAGTTCGGAATACATGGCCTAACAGCTAGTATGCTGATCTGAGATTTGTAAAAAACAACATGGTTCTAGTGCTGCCTATTTTAGGATACTAGCTCTCTCCGAATCTGTAATAACGTTAAAACATTATTTTCAAAAAAACTTTAAAAAATTAAGATACATTTTTTAAAACAGTTCACTTCAAATTAAAATATTTAAAGTAATGATGAAAAATTCCATTTTTTATCGGTCGTTTTCAATAGTCCCCTATTACTTTATTATTTTTTGCTAAGAAGTGAAATCTTTAGTTTAAATATATTGTTATCTAAAAGAGATACAAGACATCGTAAAATTTGTACTAGAGACGTGCCAGGTAAAGGTTTAATTGGAGTTCGGAATACATTGCCTAACAGCTAGTACTCTGATCTTTGATTTGTAAAAAACAACATGTTTCTAGTGCTTTTGGTTTTGGGATTCTTGTTATCTCCATACCTGAATGAACATAAAGATAATACTTTCGAGAAAAATTTTAGAAATTTATACTAAATTAAATTTTTAAAGAACATATTGAAATTTTTATTCGTATATTTTTCTCCTTAATTTTTGATTTAAAAAATGAATAATGTTTTTTAATTTGTAGATTTTAACTAAAAAACTTAATGCATGAAATTTTTATATTTCCTGAAGCTGTAGCAGCTTTAACGTAGCATCTATCTAGCGATTTCCTGAAATCACAGAAATGTATTGATAGTCGAAAATAGCATTTTGTAATGAAGATGTAGAAAGTGGGTGTTTAAAGAAATATAGGCTGCAGAAAAAAAAGCTAAGTCTCACTGAATTTTTAAAAATTGAAAAAGTAATTTTTTTGGCTGATAATCATTCAATGAGAATATATTTTTAAGCAAAAGTTTGCATGCTATTGATAACTGAAGTGTTTTCATGATCTAATATTTACTTGATTGCTTAGTTTTTCCCCTAAAAAATTATTAATTGCTTTATATGAAATTTGAAATTTTAATAAATTATATCAAACGAACGCCTTTCCGTTTTTGTTGCATTTAAGATTTTTTTATCTTAATTATATTTAAATTCGGAAGAGCTTCCAGATATCGCAAAATTTGTGCTAGAGACGTGCCAGGTAAAGGTTTAATCGAAGTTCGGAATACATGGCCTAACAGCTAGTATGCTGATCTGAGATTTGTAAAAAACAACATGGTTCTAGTGCTGCCTATTTTAGGATACTGGCTCTCTCCGAATCTGTAATAACGTTAAAACATTATTTTCAAAAAAACTTTAAAAAATTAAGATACATTTTTTTAAAACAGTTCACTTCAAATTAAAATATTTAAAGTAATGAAGAAAAATTCCATTTTTTATCGGTCGTTTTCAATAGTCCCCTATTACTTTATTATTTTTTGCTAAGAAGTGAAATCTTTAGTTTAAATATATTGTTATCTAAAAGAGATACAAGACATCGTAAAATTTGTACTAGAGACGTGCCAGGTAAAGGTTTAATTGGAGTTCGGAATACATTGCCTAACAGCTAGTACTCTGATCTTTGATTTGTAAAAAACAACATGTTTCTAGTGCTTTTGGTTTTGGGATTCTTGTTATCTCCATACCTGAATGAACATAAAGATAATACTTTCGAGAAAAATTTTAGAAATTTATACTAAATTAAATTTTTAAAGAACATATTGAAATTTTTATTCGTATATTTTTCTCTTTAATTTTTGATTTAAAAAATAAATAATGATTTTTAATTTGTAGATTTTAACTAAAAAACTTAATGCATGAAATTTTTATTTTTCCTGAAGCTGTAGCAGCTTTTACGCAACACCTATCTAGCGATTTCCTGAAATCACAGAAAAGTAGTGATAGTCGAAAATAGCATTTTGGAATGAAGATGTAGAAAGTGGGTGTTTAAAGAAATATAGGCTACAGAAAAAAAAGCTAAGTCTCACTGAATTCTTAATTTTAATTTGAATAAGTAATTTTTTTGGCTGATGGTCATTCTATGAGAATATATTTTTAAACAAAAGTTTGCTTGCTAATGACAACTGAAGTGTTTTCATGATCTAATATTTATTTCATTGCTTAGTTTTCCCCCTAAAAAATTAATAATTACTTTATATGAAATTTGAATTTTTTTAAAATTATATTAAACGAACGCCCTTCCCTTTTTGTTGCATTTAAGATTTTTTTTATCTTAATTATATTTAAATTCGGATGAGCTTCCAGATATCGCAAAATTTGTGCTAGAGACGTGCCAGGTAAAGGTTTAATCGAATTTCGGAATACATGGCCTAACAGCTAGTATGCTGATCTGAGATTTGTAAAAAACAACATGGTTCTAGTGCTGCCTATTTTGGGATACTGGCTCTCTCCGAATCTGTAATAACGTTAAAACATTATTTTCAAAAAAACTTTAAAAAATTAAGATACATTTTTTAAAACAGTTCACTTCAAATTAAAATATTTAAAGTAATGAAGAAAAATTCCATTTTTTATCGGTCGTTTTCAATAGTCCCCTATTACTTTATTATTTTTTGCTAAGAAGTGAAATCTTTAGTTTAAATATATTGTTATCTAAAAGAGATCTAAGACATCGTAAAATTTGTACTAGAGACGTGCCAGGTAAAGGTTTAATTGGAGTTCGGAATACATGGTCTAACAGCTAGTACTCTGATCTTTGATTTGTAAAAAACAACATGGTTCTACTGCTTTTGGTTTTGGGATTCTTGTTATCTCCATACCTGAATGAACATAAAGATAATATTTTCGAGAAAATTTTTAGAAATTTATACTAAATTAAATTTTTAAAGAACATATTGAAATTTTTATTCGTATATTTTTCTCCTTAATTTTTTATTTAAAAAATGAATAATCTTTTTTAATTTGTAGATTTTAACAAAAAAACTTAATGCATGAAATTTTTATTTTTCCTGAAGCTGTAGCAGCTTTTACGCAACACCTATCTAGCGATTTCCTGAAATCACAGAAAAGTAGTGATAGTCGAAAATAGCATTTTGGAATGAAGATGTAGAAAGTGGGTGTTTAAAGAAATATAGGCTACAGAAAAAAAAGCTAAGTCTCACTGAATTCTTAATTTTAATTTGAATAAGTAATTTTTTTGGCTGATGGTCATTATATGAGAATATGTTTTTAAACAAAAGTTTGCATGCTAATGACAACTGAAGTGTTTTCATGATCTAATATTTATTTGATTGCTTGGTTTTCCCCCTAAAAAATTATTAATTGCTTTATATGAAATTTGAAATTTTAATAAATTATATTAAACGAACGCCTTTCCCTTTTTGTTGCATTTAAGATATTTTTTATCTTAAATATATTCAAATTCGGAAGAGCTTCCAGATATCGCAAAATTTGTGCTAGAGACGTGCCAGGTAAAGGTTTAATCGAAGTTCGGAATACATGGCCTAACAGCTAGTATGCTGATCTGAGATTTGTAAAAAACAACATGGTTCTAGTGCTGCCCATTTTGGGATACTGGCTCTCTCCGAATCTGTAATAACGTTAAAACAATAGTTTTGAGAAAACTTTAAAAAATTAAGATACATTTTTTTCAAACAGTTCACTTCAAATTTAAATTTTTAAAGCAATGAAGAAAAATTCCATTTTTTATCGGTCGTTTTCAATAGTGCCCTATTACTTTATCATTTTTTGCTAAGAAGTGAAATCTTTTGTTTAAATATATTGTTATCTAAAAGAGATACAAGACATCGTGAAATTTGTACTAGAGACGTGCCAGGTAAAGGTTTAATTGGAGTTCGGAATACATGGCCTAACAGCTAGTACTCTGATCTTTGATTTGTAAAAAACAACATGGTTCTAGTGCTGTTGGTTTTGGGATTCTTGTTGTCTCCATACCTGAATGAACGTTAAGATAATAGATTCGAGAACAATTTTAGAAATTTATACTAAATTAAATATTTTAAAGAACATATTGAAATTTTTATTCGTATATTTTTCTCCTTAATTTTTGATTTAAAAAATGAATAATCTTTTTTAATTTGTAGATTTTAACTAAAAAACTTAAAGCATGAAATTTTTATTTTTCCTGAAGCTGTAGCAGCTTTTACGCAACACCTATCTAGCGATTTCCTGAAATCACAGAAAAGTAGTGATAGTCGAAAATAGCATTTTGGAATGAAGATGTAGAAAGTGGGTGTTTAAAGAAATATAGGCTGCAGAAAAAAAAGCTAAGTCTCATTGAATTTTTAATTTTAAATTGAAAAAGTAATTTTTTTGGCTGATGGTCATTCTATGAGAATATATTTTTAAACAAAAGTTTGCATGCTAATGACAACTGAAGTGTTTTCATGATCAAATATTTATTTGATTGCTTAGTTTTCCCCCTAAAAAATTTGTAATTGCTTTATATGAAATTTGAATTTTTATTAAATTATATTAAACGAACGTCTTTCCCTTTTTGTTGCATTTAAGATATTTTTTATCTTAAATATATTCAAATTCGGAAGAGCTTCCAGATATCGCAAAATTTGTGCTAGAGACGTGCCAGGTAAAGGTTTAATCGAAGTTCGGAATACATGGCCTAACAGCTAGTATGCTGATCTGAGATTTGTAAAAAACAACATGGTTCTAGTGCTGCCTATTTTAGGATACTAGCTCTCTCCGAATCTGTAATAACGTTAAAACATTATTTTCAAAAAAACTTTAAAAAATTAAGATACATTTTTTAAAACAGTTCACTTCAAATTAAAATATTTAAAGTAATGATGAAAAATTCCATTTTTTATCGGTCGTTTTCAATAGTCCCCTATTACTTTATTATTTTTTGCTAAGAAGTGAAATCTTTAGTTTAAATATATTGTTATCTAAAAGAGATACAAGACATCGTAAAATTTGTACTAGAGACGTGCCAGGTAAAGGTTTAATTGGAGTTCGGAATACATTGCCTAACAGCTAGTACTCTGATCTTTGATTTGTAAAAAACAACATGTTTCTAGTGCTTTTGGTTTTGGGATTCTTGTTATCTCCATACCTGAATGAACATAAAGATAATACTTTCGAGAAAAATTTTAGAAATTTATACTAAATTAAATTTTTAAAGAACATATTGAAATTTTTATTCGTATATTTTTCTCCTTAATTTTTGATTTAAAAAATGAATAATGTTTTTTAATTTGTAGATTTTAACTAAAAAACTTAATGCATGAAATTTTTATATTTCCTGAAGCTGTAGCAGCTTTAACGTAGCATCTATCTAGCGATTTCCTGAAATCACAGAAATGTATTGATAGTCGAAAATAGCATTTTGTAATGAAGATGTAGAAAGTGGGTGTTTAAAGAAATATAGGCTGCAGAAAAAAAAGCTAAGTCTCACTGAATTTTTAAAAATTGAAAAAGTAATTTTTTTGGCTGATAATCATTCAATGAGAATATATTTTTAAGCAAAAGTTTGCATGCTATTGATAACTGAAGTGTTTTCATGATCTAATATTTACTTGATTGCTTAGTTTTTCCCCTAAAAAATTATTAATTGCTTTATATGAAATTTGAAATTTTAATAAATTATATCAAACGAACGCCTTTCCGTTTTTGTTGCATTTAAGATTTTTTTATCTTAATTATATTTAAATTCGGAAGAGCTTCCAGATATCGCAAAATTTGTGCTAGAGACGTGCCAGGTAAAGGTTTAATCGAAGTTCGGAATACATGGCCTAACAGCTAGTATGCTGATCTGAGATTTGTAAAAAACAACATTTTTCTAGTGCTGCCTATTTTAGGATACTGGCTCTCTCCGAATCTGTAATAACGTTAAAACATTATTTTCAAAAAAACTTTAAAAAATTAAGATACATTTTTTTAAAACAGTTCACTTCAAATTAAAATATTTAAAGTAATGAAGAAAAATTCCATTTTTTATCGGTCGTTTTCAATAGTCCCCTATTACTTTATTATTTTTTGCTAAGAAGTGAAATCTTTAGTTTAAATATATTGTTATCTAAAAGAGATACAAGACATCGTAAAATTTGTACTAGAGACGTGCCAGGTAAAGGTTTAATTGGAGTTCGGAATACATTGCCTAACAGCTAGTACTCTGATCTTTGATTTGTAAAAAACAACATGTTTCTAGTGCTTTTGGTTTTGGGATTCTTGTTATCTCCATACCTGAATGAACATAAAGATAATACTTTCGAGAAAAATTTTAGAAATTTATACTAAATTAAATTTTTAAAGAACATATTGAAATTTTTATTCGTATATTTTTCTCTTTAATTTTTGATTTAAAAAATAAATAATGATTTTTAATTTGTAGATTTTAACTAAAAAACTTAATGCATGAAATTTTTATTTTTCCTGAAGCTGTAGCAGCTTTTACGCAACACCTATCTAGCGATTTCCTGAAATCACAGAAAAGTAGTGATAGTCGAAAATAGCATTTTGGAATGAAGATGTAGAAAGTGGGTGTTTAAAGAAATATAGGCTACAGAAAAAAAAGCTAAGTCTCACTGAATTCTTAATTTTAATTTGAATAAGTAATTTTTTTGGCTGATGGTCATTATATGAGAATTTATTTTTAAACAAAAGTTTGCTTGCTAATGACAACTGAAGTGTTTTCATGATCTAATATTTATTTGATTGCTTAGTTTTCCCCCTAAAAAATTAATAATTACTTTATATGAAATTTGAATTTTTTTAAAATTATATTAAACGAACGCCCTTCCCTTTTTGTTGCATTTAAGATTTTTTTTATCTTAATTATATTTAAATTCGGATGAGCTTCCAGATATCGCAAAATTTGTGCTAGAGACGTGCCAGGTAAAGGTTTAATCGAATTTCGGAATACATGGCCTAACAGCTAGTATGCTGATCTGAGATTTGTAAAAAACAACATGGTTCTAGTGCTGCCTATTTTGGGATACTGGCTCTCTCCGAATCTGTAATAACGTTAAAACATTATTTTCAAAAAAACTTTAAAAAATTAAGATACATTTTTTAAAACAGTTCACTTCAAATTAAAATATTTAAAGTAATGAAGAAAAATTCCATTTTTTATCGGTCGTTTTCAATAGTCCCCTATTACTTTATTATTTTTTGCTAAGAAGTGAAATCTTTAGTTTAAATATATTGTTATCTAAAAGAGATCTAAGACATCGTAAAATTTGTACTAGAGACGTGCCAGGTAAAGGTTTAATTGGAGTTCGGAATACATTGCCTAACAGCTAGTACTCTGATCTTTGATTTGTAAAAAACAACATGGTTCTACTGCTTTTGGTTTTGGGATTCTTGTTATCTCCATACCTGAATGAACATAAAGATAATATTTTCGAGAAAATTTTTAGAAATTTATACTAAATTAAATTTTTAAAGAACATATTGAAATTTTTATTCGTATATTTTTCTCCTTAATTTTTTATTTAAAAAATGAATAATCTTTTTTAATTTGTAGATTTTAACAAAAAAACTTAATGCATGAAATTTTTATTTTTCCTGAAGCTGTAGCAGCTTTTACGCAACACCTATCTAGCGATTTCCTGAAATCACAGAAAAGTAGTGATAGTCGAAAATAGCATTTTGGAATGAAGATGTAGAAAGTGGGTGTTTAAAGAAATATAGGCTACAGAAAAAAAAGCTAAGTCTCACTGAATTCTTAATTTTAATTTGAATAAGTAATTTTTTTGGCTGATGGTCATTATATGAGAATTTATTTTTAAACAAAAGTTTGCTTGCTAATGACAACTGAAGTGTTTTCATGATCTAATATTTATTTGATTGCTTAGTTTTCCCCCTAAAAAATTAATAATTACTTTATATGAAATTTGAATTTTTATTAAATTATATTAAACGAACGCCCTTCCCTTTTTGTTGCATTTAAGATTTTTTTTATCTTAATTATATTTAAATTCGGATGAGCTTCCAGATATCGCAAAATTTGTGCTAGAGACGTGCCAGGTAAAGGTTTTATCGAAGTTCGGAATACATGGCCTAACAGCTAGTATGCTGATCTGAGATTTGTAATAAACAACATGGTTCTAGTGCTTTTGGTTTTGGGATTCTTGTTATCTCCATACCTGAATGAACATAAAGATAATACTTTCGAGAAAAATTTTAGAAATTTATACTAAATTAAATTTTTAAAGAACATATTGAAATTTTTATTCGTATATTTTTCTCCTTAATTTTTGATTTAAAAAATGAATAATGTTTTTTTATTTGTAGATTTTAACTAAAAAACTTAATGCATGAAATTTTTATATTTCCTGAAGCTGTAGCAGCTTTAACGTAGCATCTATCTAGCGATTTCCTGAAATCACAGAAATGTATTGATAGTCGAAAATAGCATTTTGTAATGAAGATGTAGAAAGTGGGTGTTTAAAGAAATATAGGCTGCAGAAAAAAAAGCTAAGTCTCACTGAATTTTTAAAAATTGAAAAAGTAATTTTTTTGGCTGATAATCATTCAATGAGAATATATTTTTAAGCAAAAGTTTGCATGCTATTGATAACTGAAGTGTTTTCATGATCTAATATTTACTTGATTGCTTAGTTTTTCCCCTAAAAAATTATTAATTGCTTTATATGAAATTTGAAATTTTAATAAATTATATCAAACGAACGCCTTTCCGTTTTTGTTGCATTTAAGATTTTTTTATCTTAATTATATTTAAATTCGGAAGAGCTTCCAGATATCGCAAAATTTGTGCTAGAGACGTGCCAGGTAAAGGTTTAATCGAAGTTCGGAATACATGGCCTAACAGCTAGTATGCTGATCTGAGATTTGTAAAAAACAACATGGTTCTAGTGCTGCCTATTTTAGGATACTGGCTCTCTCCGAATCTGTAATAACGTTAAAACATTATTTTCAAAAAAACTTTAAAAAATTAAGATACATTTTTTTAAAACAGTTCACTTCAAATTAAAATATTTAAAGTAATGAAGAAAAATTCCATTTTTTATCGGTCGTTTTCAATAGTCCCCTATTACTTTATTATTTTTTGCTAAGAAGTGAAATCTTTAGTTTAAATATATTGTTATCTAAAAGAGATACAAGACATCGTAAAATTTGTACTAGAGACGTGCCAGGTAAAGGTTTAATTGGAGTTCGGAATACATTGCCTAACAGCTAGTACTCTGATCTTTGATTTGTAAAAAACAACATGTTTCTAGTGCTTTTGGTTTTGGGATTCTTGTTATCTCCATACCTGAATGAACATAAAGATAATACTTTCGAGAAAAATTTTAGAAATTTATACTAAATTAAATTTTTAAAGAACATATTGAAATTTTTATTCGTATATTTTTCTCTTTAATTTTTGATTTAAAAAATAAATAATGATTTTTAATTTGTAGATTTTAACTAAAAAACTTAATGCATGAAATTTTTATTTTTCCTGAAGCTGTAGCAGCTTTTACGCAACACCTATCTAGCGATTTCCTGAAATCACAGAAAAGTAGTGATAGTCGAAAATAGCATTTTGGAATGAAGATGTAGAAAGTGGGTGTTTAAAGAAATATAGGCTACAGAAAAAAAAGCTAAGTCTCACTGAATTCTTAATTTTAATTTGAATAAGTAATTTTTTTGGCTGATGGTCATTCTATGAGAATATATTTTTAAACAAAAGTTTGCTTGCTAATGACAACTGAAGTGTTTTCATGATCTAATATTTATTTGATTGCTTAGTTTTCCCCCTAAAAAATTAATAATTACTTTATATGAAATTTGAATTTTTTTAAAATTATATTAAACGAACGCCCTTCCCTTTTTGTTGCATTTAAGATTTTTTTTATCTTAATTATATTTAAATTCGGATGAGCTTCCAGATATCGCAAAATTTGTGCTAGAGACGTGCCAGGTAAAGGTTTAATCGAATTTCGGAATACATGGCCTAACAGCTAGTATGCTGATCTGAGATTTGTAAAAAACAACATGGTTCTAGTGCTGCCTATTTTGGGATACTGGCTCTCTCCGAATCTGTAATAACGTTAAAACATTATTTTCAAAAAAACTTTAAAAAATTAAGATACATTTTTTAAAACAGTTCACTTCAAATTAAAATATTTAAAGTAATGAAGAAAAATTCCATTTTTTATCGGTCGTTTTCAATAGTCCCCTATTACTTTATTATTTTTTGCTAAGAAGTGAAATCTTTAGTTTAAATATATTGTTATCTAAAAGAGATCTAAGACATCGTAAAATTTGTACTAGAGACGTGCCAGGTAAAGGTTTAATTGGAGTTCGGAATACATGGCCTAACAGCTAGTACTCTGATCTTTGATTTGTAAAAAACAACATGGTTCTACTGCTTTTGGTTTTGGGATTCTTGTTATCTCCATACCTGAATGAACATAAAGATAATATTTTCGAGAAAATTTTTAGAAATTTATACTAAATTAAATTTTTAAAGAACATATTGAAATTTTTATTCGTATATTTTTCTCCTTAATTTTTTATTTAAAAAATGAATAATCTTTTTTAATTTGTAGATTTTAACAAAAAAACTTAATGCATGAAATTTTTATTTTTCCTGAAGCTGTAGCAGCTTTTACGCAACACCTATCTAGCGATTTCCTGAAATCACAGAAAAGTAGTGATAGTCGAAAATAGCATTTTGGAATGAAGATGTAGAAAGTGGGTGTTTAAAGAAATATAGGCTACAGAAAAAAAAGCTAAGTCTCACTGAATTCTTAATTTTAATTTGAATAAGTAATTTTTTTGGCTGATGGTCATTATATGAGAATATGTTTTTAAACAAAAGTTTGCATGCTAATGACAACTGAAGTGTTTTCATGATCTAATATTTATTTGATTGCTTGGTTTTCCCCCTAAAAAATTATTAATTGCTTTATATGAAATTTGAAATTTTAATAAATTATATTAAACGAACGCCTTTCCCTTTTTGTTGCATTTAAGATATTTTTTATCTTAAATATATTCAAATTCGGAAGAGCTTCCAGATATCGCAAAATTTGTGCTAGAGACGTGCCAGGTAAAGGTTTAATCGAAGTTCGGAATACATGGCCTAACAGCTAGTATGCTGATCTGAGATTTGTAAAAAACAACATGGTTCTAGTGCTGCCCATTTTGGGATACTGGCTCTCTCCGAATCTGTAATAACGTTAAAACAATAGTTTTGAGAAAACTTTAAAAAATTAAGATACATTTTTTTCAAACAGTTCACTTCAAATTTAAATTTTTAAAGCAATGAAGAAAAATTCCATTTTTTATCGGTCGTTTTCAATAGTGCCCTATTACTTTATCATTTTTTGCTAAGAAGTGAAATCTTTTGTTTAAATATATTGTTATCTAAAAGAGATACAAGACATCGTGAAATTTGTACTAGAGACGTGCCAGGTAAAGGTTTAATTGGAGTTCGGAATACATGGCCTAACAGCTAGTACTCTGATCTTTGATTTGTAAAAAACAACATGGTTCTAGTGCTGTTGGTTTTGGGATTCTTGTTGTCTCCATACCTGAATGAACGTTAAGATAATAGATTCGAGAACAATTTTAGAAATTTATACTAAATTAAATATTTTAAAGAACATATTGAAATTTTTATTCGTATATTTTTCTCCTTAATTTTTGATTTAAAAAATGAATAATCTTTTTTAATTTGTAGATTTTAACTAAAAAACTTAAAGCATGAAATTTTTATTTTTCCTGAAGCTGTAGCAGCTTTTACGCAACACCTATCTAGCGATTTCCTGAAATCACAGAAAAGTAGTGATAGTCGAAAATAGCATTTTGGAATGAAGATGTAGAAAGTGGGTGTTTAAAGAAATATAGGCTGCAGAAAAAAAAGCTAAGTCTCATTGAATTTTTAATTTTAAATTGAAAAAGTAATTTTTTTGGCTGATGGTCATTCTATGAGAATATATTTTTAAACAAAAGTTTGCATGCTAATGACAACTGAAGTGTTTTCATGATCAAATATTTATTTGATTGCTTAGTTTTCCCCCTAAAAAATTTGTAATTGCTTTATATGAAATTTGAATTTTTATTAAATTATATTAAACGAACGTCTTTCCCTTTTTGTTGCATTTAAGATATTTTTTATCTTAAATATATTCAAATTCGGAAGAGCTTCCAGATATCGCAAAATTTGTGCTAGAGACGTGCCAGGTAAAGGTTTAATCGAAGTTCGGAATACATGGCCTAACAGCTAGTATGCTGATCTGAGATTTGTAAAAAACAACATGGTTCTAGTGCTGCCTATTTTAGGATACTAGCTCTCTCCGAATCTGTAATAACGTTAAAACATTATTTTCAAAAAAACTTTAAAAAATTAAGATACATTTTTTAAAACAGTTCACTTCAAATTAAAATATTTAAAGTAATGATGAAAAATTCCATTTTTTATCGGTCGTTTTCAATAGTCCCCTATTACTTTATTATTTTTTGCTAAGAAGTGAAATCTTTAGTTTAAATATATTGTTATCTAAAAGAGATACAAGACATCGTAAAATTTGTACTAGAGACGTGCCAGGTAAAGGTTTAATTGGAGTTCGGAATACATTGCCTAACAGCTAGTACTCTGATCTTTGATTTGTAAAAAACAACATGTTTCTAGTGCTTTTGGTTTTGGGATTCTTGTTATCTCCATACCTGAATGAACATAAAGATAATACTTTCGAGAAAAATTTTAGAAATTTATACTAAATTAAATTTTTAAAGAACATATTGAAATTTTTATTCGTATATTTTTCTCCTTAATTTTTGATTTAAAAAATGAATAATGTTTTTTAATTTGTAGATTTTAACTAAAAAACTTAATGCATGAAATTTTTATATTTCCTGAAGCTGTAGCAGCTTTAACGTAGCATCTATCTAGCGATTTCCTGAAATCACAGAAATGTATTGATAGTCGAAAATAGCATTTTGTAATGAAGATGTAGAAAGTGGGTGTTTAAAGAAATATAGGCTGCAGAAAAAAAAGCTAAGTCTCACTGAATTTTTAAAAATTGAAAAAGTAATTTTTTTGGCTGATAATCATTCAATGAGAATATATTTTTAAGCAAAAGTTTGCATGCTATTGATAACTGAAGTGTTTTCATGATCTAATATTTACTTGATTGCTTAGTTTTTCCCCTAAAAAATTATTAATTGCTTTATATGAAATTTGAAATTTTAATAAATTATATCAAACGAACGCCTTTCCGTTTTTGTTGCATTTAAGATTTTTTTATCTTAATTATATTTAAATTCGGAAGAGCTTCCAGATATCGCAAAATTTGTGCTAGAGACGTGCCAGGTAAAGGTTTAATCGAAGTTCGGAATACATGGCCTAACAGCTAGTATGCTGATCTGAGATTTGTAAAAAACAACATTTTTCTAGTGCTGCCTATTTTAGGATACTGGCTCTCTCCGAATCTGTAATAACGTTAAAACATTATTTTCAAAAAAACTTTAAAAAATTAAGATACATTTTTTTAAAACAGTTCACTTCAAATTAAAATATTTAAAGTAATGAAGAAAAATTCCATTTTTTATCGGTCGTTTTCAATAGTCCCCTATTACTTTATTATTTTTTGCTAAGAAGTGAAATCTTTAGTTTAAATATATTGTTATCTAAAAGAGATACAAGACATCGTAAAATTTGTACTAGAGACGTGCCAGGTAAAGGTTTAATTGGAGTTCGGAATACATTGCCTAACAGCTAGTACTCTGATCTTTGATTTGTAAAAAACAACATGTTTCTAGTGCTTTTGGTTTTGGGATTCTTGTTATCTCCATACCTGAATGAACATAAAGATAATACTTTCGAGAAAAATTTTAGAAATTTATACTAAATTAAATTTTTAAAGAACATATTGAAATTTTTATTCGTATATTTTTCTCTTTAATTTTTGATTTAAAAAATAAATAATGATTTTTAATTTGTAGATTTTAACTAAAAAACTTAATGCATGAAATTTTTATTTTTCCTGAAGCTGTAGCAGCTTTTACGCAACACCTATCTAGCGATTTCCTGAAATCACAGAAAAGTAGTGATAGTCGAAAATAGCATTTTGGAATGAAGATGTAGAAAGTGGGTGTTTAAAGAAATATAGGCTACAGAAAAAAAAGCTAAGTCTCACTGAATTCTTAATTTTAATTTGAATAAGTAATTTTTTTGGCTGATGGTCATTCTATGAGAATATATTTTTAAACAAAAGTTTGCTTGCTAATGACAACTGAAGTGTTTTCATGATCTAATATTTATTTGATTGCTTAGTTTTCCCCCTAAAAAATTAATAATTACTTTATATGAAATTTGAATTTTTTTAAAATTATATTAAACGAACGCCCTTCCCTTTTTGTTGCATTTAAGATTTTTTTTATCTTAATTATATTTAAATTCGGATGAGCTTCCAGATATCGCAAAATTTGTGCTAGAGACGTGCCAGGTAAAGGTTTAATCGAATTTCGGAATACATGGCCTAACAGCTAGTATGCTGATCTGAGATTTGTAAAAAACAACATGGTTCTAGTGCTGCCTATTTTGGGATACTGGCTCTCTCCGATTCTGTAATAACGTTAAAACATTATTTTCAAAAAAACTTTAAAAAATTAAGATACATTTTTTAAAACAGTTCACTTCAAATTAAAATATTTAAAGTAATGAAGAAAAATTCCATTTTTTATCGGTCGTTTTCAATAGTCCCCTATTACTTTATTATTTTTTGCTAAGAAGTGAAATCTTTAGTTTAAATATATTGTTATCTAAAAGAGATCTAAGACATCGTAAAATTTGTACTAGAGACGTGCCAGGTAAAGGTTTAATTGGAGTTCGGAATACATTGCCTAACAGCTAGTACTCTGATCTATGATTTGTAAAAAACAACATGGTTCTACTGCTTTTGGTTTTGGGATTCTTGTTATCTCCATACCTGAATGAACATAAAGATAATATTTTCGAGAAAATTTTTAGAAATTTATACTAAATTAAATTTTTAAAGAACATATTGAAATTTTTATTCGTATATTTTTCTCCTTAATTTTTTATTTAAAAAATGAATAATCTTTTTTAATTTGTAGATTTTAACAAAAAAACTTAATGCATGAAATTTTTATTTTTCCTGAAGCTGTAGCAGCTTTTACGCAACACCTATCTAGCGATTTCCTGAAATCACAGAAAAGTAGTGATAGTCGAAAATAGCATTTTGGAATGAAGATGTAGAAAGTGGGTGTTTAAAGAAATATAGGCTACAGAAAAAAAAGCTAAGTCTCACTGAATTCTTAATTTTAATTTGAATAAGTAATTTTTTTGGCTGATGGTCATTATATGAGAATTTATTTTTAAACAAAAGTTTGCTTGCTAATGACAACTGAAGTGTTTTCATGATCTAATATTTATTTGATTGCTTAGTTTTCCCCCTAAAAAATTAATAATTACTTTATATGAAATTTGAATTTTTATTAAATTATATTAAACGAACGCCCTTCCCTTTTTGTTGCATTTAAGATTTTTTTTATCTTAATTATATTTAAATTCGGATGAGCTTCCAGATATCGCAAAATTTGTGCTAGAGACGTGCCAGGTAAAGGTTTTATCGAAGTTCGGAATACATGGCCTAACAGCTAGTATGCTGATCTGAGATTTGTAATAAACAACATGGTTCTAGTGCTGTTGGTTTTGGGATTCTTGTTATCTCCATACCTGAATGAACATAAATATAATACTTTCGAGAAAAATTTTAGAAATTTATACTAAATTAAATTTTTAAAGAACATATTGAAATTTTTATTGGTATATTTTTCTCCTTAATTTTTTATTTAAAAAGTGAATAATCTTTTATAATTTGTAGATTTTTACTAAAAAACTTAATGCATGAAATTTTTATTTTTCCTGAAGCTGTAGCAGCTTTTACGCAACACCTATCTAGCGATTTCCTGAAATCACAGAAAAGTAGTGATAGTCGAAAACAGCATTTTGGAATGAAGATGTAGAAAGTGGGTGTTTAAAGAAATATAGGCTACAGAAAAAAAAAGCTAAGTCTCACTGAATTCTTAATTTTAAATTGAAAAAGTAATTTTTTGGGCTGATGGTCATTCTATGAGAATATATTTTTAAACAAAAGTTTGCATGCTAATGACAACAAGTGTTTTTATGATCTAATATTTACTTGATTGCTTAGTTTTTCCCCTAAAAAATTAGTAATTGCTTTATATGAAATTTGAAATTTTAATAAATTATATTAAACGAAAGCCTTTCCGTTTTTGTTGCATTTAAAATTTTTTTATCTTAATTATATTTAAATTCGGAAGAGCTTCCAGATATCGCAAAATTTGTGCTAGAAACGTGCCAGGTAAAGGTTTTATCGAAGTTCGGAATACATGGCCTAACAGCTAGTATGCTGATCTGAGATTTGTAAAAAACAACATGGTTCTAGTGCCGCCTATTTTGGGATACTGGCTGTCTCCGAATCTGTAATAACGTTAAAACATTAATTTCGAAAAAAACTTTAAAAAATTAAGATACATTTTTTAAAACATTTCACTTCAAATTAAAATATTTAAAGTAATGAAGAAAAATTCCATTTTTTATCGGTCGTTTTCAATAGTCCCCTATTACTTTATTATTTTTTGCTAAGAAGTGAAATCTTTAGTTTAAATATATTGTTATCTAAAAGAGATACAAGACATCGTAAAATTTGTACTAGAGACGTGCCATGTATAAGTTTAATTGGAGTTCGGAATACATGGCCTAACAGCTAGTACTCTGATCTTTAATTTGTAAAAAACAACATGGCTTTAGTGCTGTTGGTTTTGGGATTCTTGTTATCTCCATACCTGAATGAACATAAATATAATACTTTCGAGAAAAATTTTAGAAATTTATACTAAATTAAATTTTTAAAGAACATATTGAAATTTTTATTGGTATATTTTTCTCCTTAATTTTTTATTTAAAAAATGAATAATCTTCTTTAATTTGTAGATTTTTACTAAAAACCTTAATGCATGAAATTTTTATTTTTCCTGAAGCTGTAGCAGCTTTTACGCAACACCTATCTAGCGATTTCCTGAAATCACAGAAAAGTAGTGATAGTCGAAAATAGCATTTTGGAATGAAGATGTAGAAAGTGGGTGTTTAAAGAAATATAGGCTACAGAAAAAAAAAAGCTAAGTCTTACTGAATTCTTAATTTTAAATTGAAAAAGTAATTTTTTGGCTGATGGTCATTCTATGAGAATATTTTTTTAAACAAAAGTTTGCATGCTAAAGATAACTGAAGTGTTTTCATGATCTAATATTTATTTGATTTCTTAGTTTTCCCCCTAAAAAATTAATAACTGCTTTATATTAAATTTGAATTTTTATTAAATTATATTAAACGACCGCCTTTCCCTTTTTGTAGCATTTAAGATTTTTTTTTATTTTAATTATATTTAAATTCCGAAGAGCTTCCAGATATCGCAAAACTTGTGCTAGTGACGTGCCAGGTAAAGGTTTAATCGAAGTTCGGAATACATGGCCTAACAGCTAGTATGCTGATCTGAGATTTGTAAAAAACAACATGGTTCTAGTGCTGCCTATTTTAGGATACTGGCTCTCTCCGAATCTTTAATAATGTTAAAACTTTAGTTTCGAGAAATCTTTACAATATTAAGATACATTTTTTAAAACAGTTCACTTCAAATTTAAATTTTTAAAGTAGTGAAGAAAAATTCAATTTTTTATCGGTCGTTTTCAATAGTCCCCTATTACTTTATTATTCTTTGCTAAGAAGTGAAATCTTTAGTTTAAATATATTGCTATCTAAAAGAGATTCAAGACATCGTAAATCTTATACTAGAGACGTGCCAGGTAAAGGTTTAATTGGAGTTCGGAATACATGGCCTAACAGTTAGTACTCTGATCTTTGATTTGTAAAAAACAACATGGTTCTAGTGCTGTTGGTTTTGGGATTCTTGTTATCTCCATACCTGGATAAACATAAAGATAATACTTTCGAGAAAAATTTTAGAAATTTATACTAAATTGAATTTTTAAAGAACATATTGTAATTTTTATTCGTATATTTTTCTCCTTAATTTTTTATTTAAAAAATGAATAATCTTTTTTAATTTGTAGAGTTTAATTAAAAAACTTAATACATGAAATTTTCATTTTTTGTGAAGCTGTAGCAGCTTTAACGCAACACCTAGCTAACGATTTCCTGAAATCACAGAAAAGTAATGATAGTCGACAATAGTATTTTGGAATGAAGATGTAGAATGTGGGTGTTTAAAGTAAAATAGGCTAAAGAAAGAAAAAGCTAAGTCTCATTGAATTCTTAATTTTAAATTGAAAAAGTAATTTTTTTGGCTGATGGTCATTCTATGAGAATATTTTTTTAAACAAAAGTTTGCATGCTAATGATAACTGAAGTGTTTTCATGATCTAACATTTATTTGATTGCTTAGTTTTCCCCCTAAAAAATTAGTAATTGCTTTGTATGAAATTTGAATTTTTCTAAATTATATTAAACGAACGCCTTTCCCTTTTTGTTGCATTTAAGATTTTTTTTTTATCTTAATTATATTTAAATTCGAAAGAGCTTCCAGATATCGCAAAATTTGTGCTAGAGACGTGCCAAGTAAAGGTTTAATCCAGCGATACTCAACCTGTGGGGCGCGCCCCCTAGGGGGGCGTGTGCACTCTAGAAGGGGGGCGCGATAATATCCAAGAGAAAATATTATTTTAAAAAAATGATTAACTGGCTGAAAGGAAAGCGCATATACACATGGAAAACAAAATATATTTCGACTTATTTAATAACTTATTGAAGTGGAGCAACTCATTAAATCAATACTTATGGTGGGAGAGCCAAAGGTGGCTTTGCTTTGAGGATTTTTCCAAATTTTCTGGTTAAGTCTGTGTGGCTGAAATTTTTTTTGTAACATCTTACACCTATATCTAATACACGTAGACTTTTAATTGTAAAATAAAATTTCATTTATTTTATAGTACAATTTCAAAATTGTAGCTTCTGCGTTTATGGGTTCGCACAGGTTTCAAAGGTGGAATCACTTTTTCACTTACTCAAATTATCTTTTGAAAAGAATCATGGAATGCTTTTTGAAAAGGCACTTCAACTGTCTTGCTGGTAGGGACAAGTTTCCCGACTTTAAAAAAAAAAATTTGTTTTTAGAGTGTATAATTTTTTTTACATAACATTTACATTGATAGTTCTTGTGTGACGTCACTAGCGATTCTTTTGAGTTAACTCATTAGAATAAATCAAGAATTAATAAGTTGATTCTTTCAAAAGGGTAAACTAACCATAACAGGTAAGTAAGTGTTAACTAACCATACTAGAGTTAACTAACCTAACCCATAACTAATATAAAAATACCCAAATTTACAGGAAAATACAAGAATCTACCACAAAAAAAAACTATAACTATCACAAAAATACCAAAAAATGCCTGTAAAAAAATAATTTAGAGTGCAAAAAGAAAAAAAAAATTTAACAAAATATCGCAAAATCTACTAAAGTGTAGAGAACGTCAGAATATTTTAAAAATTTAAAAATGCCAAAGTTCCACATTTACTTTAAGTGGTATAAATCAATTGGTATTCATTCAAATATTTCCTTTCTGAGAACTATATACAACGTACTCATTTATAATTAACTCCTTCATAGATTTCACGTTTGTTTCCAAAGGTGGCACATGTGTCCCCAAGGTGGCACAGGTGTCGGTCCACATTGGTAACATGCATATGGTCACCATTTGCACGACTTAAAACTATTAATCTGATAGATTAATTCGAATTGAAGTAATGTGATTAAGGAAAAAGAAATAAACTTTCAGAAACATATCATAACTCAAAATTCTAAGAATTTAAACACATGTAAATTACAATATCTTCTTATCGGAAATTAGAGCGACAACTGCAAAAAATTAAATAACTTCATACAATGGAGGCCATTCAAGGAAATCTCTTCCAATTCAACCACGTGCACCTCAGATACAATATTTACAATGCAGCAGGGTCATGTTATGATTCAAAATAAAATTAATTCCACTTTAAGCCAAAGGTGGCCAGCGTTAGGAGCACTGGCCCCCTTTGGCTTACCCACCTTACTTAATCAGAACATACTAAATTCAAAACAAATTTAATAATTATTAGTGACTTCCTTAAGCCTGTCTGTTGAGCAAAGTTTTTCAAAGGAAGGCTTAATATTAGAAATAGCCACTCTCAGTTCTGTTTCAATATTTAGCCGAGATCTATATTTTGTCTTCAAAGAAGCAACAGCAGAAAATCTAGTTTCACAAAGGTAGGATGTTGAAAATGGTAATAGAATGCGGAATGTCCTTGGTTTTAGTGCAGAAGAATCATCCTCTACTGTTGCCAAAAATTCAAATAGTGATTTATTACTAAATTGTCTTTTGGTTTCGAAACTTGTCGTGAAGTCTATGAATTTATCTTCCTCATCAATTGAGAGTCAGTCAAGAGTCTTATGAAATGAATCCCTAACCCACTCTTAACTTGCAATCAGCTCGTCAGCTCGAAAATAATTTTCAAAATTCTTTGCCAGCATGGCTAAATGATTTTCAATGATTACAAAAACAACTTTTACACGTTCTTCTTCAGCCTTGTAAGTTTTAGCACATTCATCCACATTTGCAAACATTGTTAGGTTTTTTTGCTTTAAATTTCTGCCCCACAATTCCAATTTTCTACAAAAAGCCTTAACTTTATCCCTCGTATCCAACATATGTGTATTTGCTCCTTGGAGTTGAAGATTTAAGTTATTTAATTTCTCGAATATGACGACCAAGTAGCTCAATTTCATCACAAACAAACCATCACGAATATTGTTGGCTTCCGGTCTATTGTCTTCGTCTAGGAAAATGGTGATTTCTTCTCTTAATTCATAAACACATTGCAAAAATTTCTCACGTGATAAACATCTTGCCTCGCAATTAAATAGTAACGCTGAATGTCTTTAAAAAGTGTAGAAAAAAATTTCGATTTCAGGGGTCTCCTTTTTATATAATTTACTACGGTTAACACAATATTCAAACCAGGACTCATTTCCTTCGAGACTGAAATTTCTCTGTGGATCATGCAATGTGTCCAACATTCATGAAAAACATTGAGGCGATTTTCGTTTTGCAAGTGCTTGTATACTTTGGAATCTTCCGGAAATTGAACGAGCGCCATCAATGCATATTCCGAAGCAATTTTTCTATTCTATGTTTGCCTCATTCATAAAATAATTTAAAATAGCAAATAATGCGAGAGCTCTTGTTTTGAGTTCTATTAGTTTGCAGAAAAGTAGTTCTTCTACTACAGACACATTATCACGAAATCGAACATAGGCAATTAAATGGGCATCTTTATTACTATCTGTTGCTACATCAATCTGCTTTGAAAACAATTTGACACGCATCTTCGAGAAAAGCTGACACTATACATCTTCAGTTATATCACCAATTCGACGAACTTCAGTATCATTGATTCAAAATACTCAATATACATTATTGTTGTATACATTTTATTGTAACCGGGGGGCGCGATAAAAATTATGATTGAAAACGGGCCGCGAAAACTGAAAGGTTGAGAAACACTGGTTTAATCGAAGTTCGGAATACATGGCCTAACAGCCATGGTATGATGATCTGAGATTTGTAAAAAACAACATGGTTCTAGTGCTGCCTATTTTGGGATACTGACTCTCTCCGAATCTGTAATAACGTTAAAACATTAGTTTCGAGAAAACTTAAAAAATTAAGATACATTTTTTAAAACATTTCACTTCAAATTTAAATTTTTAAAGTAATGAAGAAAAAATCCATTTTTTATCGGTCATTTTCAATAGTCCCCTATTACTTTATTATTTTTTGCTAACGATGATATATAGTTTAATATCATCGTTCTGCTTCTTATAACTTTTGAATTATCGGTCAGATTTTCTCTCCATATTTGTGTTATGTAAAAACAGTATATCAAAGAAATATCTTAATTCAACATGACAGTTAACTATAACCACAGCCAATATTTTTATTTTGACTCAAAAGTCGCTTTTTCTGGTCAAACTTAGGTCTTTCTTTATTATATTCTATTTAATGTTAAAAATAACCTTAAGAAATTTTTTTAAAAATCTATCTATTTATATATACATATTATTACTATAGTCTTCAAACAGTAAACATACTTACTATTGTTGGTGTCATTCAAATGTAAAATAAATACTTCTTTCAAGCTCAAAGAAACAATTTTCTTATTCTTCAGAAAACATTTGCCAAATGAGTCAGACTATATCAGATCGTAAATTTTTTTATTTGAATATATACGAGCTAGATGCAGGAAAACGTTTAGCACTACAATTGTCACTGTCAATCACAGTAGTTAAAATTGGTTCATCAGAAGCTACCCGCAGTCTGTCCATTTTCCTAAATAACGTTTAAAAGTTAAAATTGTTCAAAAAAATAAGCAATGACTGAAAACATACTTGCAAGAAGACTAAATTTAATATTCAAACTTTTCGAAGCTTATGCCAGACAAAATAAGATAAACAAGACAGCAGTTACACGGGGAACATGCAAGTTAAACATTCTTCCCTACTAATATATTTCACACTTCTTTTAGCATACTATTGCGTTTTTACAAACAAATATCAATTCTAGATGCTTTCTCCGAAATACCGTTAGATCATTTAATATAAAACCTAAAACAGGCAAGGGTAAAAACACCAGTACAAGGACAGGAGTTACAATATTAACACGTTGAATGCCAGGCTAATTTTACATGACTTGCCCGTCTGGCCAAACGGTAAATAACTACAAGCTAAATTTGCAAATATTAGACAGATTCTGCTAGTTTTTGCCGATACCAGCACATTATTTAAATAAAATTTCAAGTGCCGGGATAGCCTGGTCGGTAGGGCACTGGGCCCATGTCCGAGAGTTCGTGGGTTCGAACCCCGCCGACCGAAGACTCCCCGTGTAGTAAAGAGACTGATGCACGTTAAATCTGTCGAGTCACAAGAGTCCTCCATGTTCCCATAAAAAATCAATACCTCTGGAGGTACTAGATTGGAGATCGATCGTTCTCTGATTCAGGTCAAAAATACGATCTGTAGATGAATCCATGGATGAATGAATGGGTCCACCCTATAAACGGGTGCGACGTCTGGTGTGGCAGAAGTCGAATTTTTGACCATAGATGGCGCCAATGAAAAACAAGAACAATCGCACTGCCTAAACAGTCATCCGTCAACAACAACATACTAGATATAAGTCCATCAGGACTAGCGCCAAGTATGTCAGATGAGTCTAACAACAGCCCGCTTACATTTAAAATTGTTCCCAACACGGAAACACCTGCTTATGAATGCCCCATTAAATTTACTTAATTTTTGAAAAATATTTTGAGCCCTTTAGTCTTGCATAAAGGGATTTCGGAAAGTTGTTTCTTCTAATAGCTTTAATTGCATATTCAAAATGGCTGGCTGTAAGGCTCGGTCCTTTCGTTTCCATTTCTATAGACGAAATATCTTGAGCTGACAATTTTGACTTCTCAAGAATATAAGAATAAATAATGGGTTGGTTTTCACTTGAAAATTAAAATTTCCTCCATTGCAGTATTATTTAATGTATCTGGCTCATCACATAATAGCCATGAAAAACCTACAATTCCTTCTTGCTTAGCGATATCAGTGAAAAATTCTTTTCTTATGATGTCGTGAGAAAAAAGGCTTTGTGACTTTTATTTTTTTGCAGGGAAAAAGCTTATCAACTGTTTGAACTTTAGAAGTTTTTTCTTTGGGCTTTTTAAACACCCACTTGCACAGTTGATCAGTAACCGGCACATTATGATGTGCATATATCTTGCCGCTGCATATGGTGGCAAAAAAACTGTACCTCTGGGGCATTCGCAATGTTAACAGAGCCATCTCTTTTAAAAATAATCTACAAAAAGCAAAAAGTTTAATAATAATTATAAATTTATATTAACTATCAAATCGATATTGTATAAACATCCAGTGTTTTCTAACTTTTTATAATATAGACAGAGAAAAAGGTAAAAATAAAATACAACGTAAGATTAAAGAAAGTATGAAATAATAGTATTCATAAGTCCTTTGAAATTAAGAAATTTCAATAAAATAATATTTACATGAAAAATAACATTTACTCCTTTAATACATGCATAAAAAAATAGCTTAAAAAATAGAGAAATTCTACAAACCTGTACAACATAGGTCTTTCATTCCAGTATCAATAGTTGCTTTAATGATGAACTTGCCCCCGTCATAATGTACCAGTTTTACGTGGCAAAATTCAACAGCATTCTCTGCCTTTTCTAAAAGTTTCGGCACACTAGCAAAAAAATCAGCGATATGATGGAACTTGATCTAGCCATAATTAACTAAAATATAATTAACTAAAATATAATTATTTATAGATATGAAATACAAATCATACTATCTTAGTTAAATTTATTGTCAATGTTCTATTACTTCATAAGCATTTTAATTCTTAAGTACGAGGGTCATCCAGAAAGTTAGTTTCCCTATTTTTTTTAAAAGAACTCACACTTTGAGGAACATATTTATTGGCAACAAGTACAGCAATGTTTCAGCTATTTTTTAACATAGACACCACCAGAATTGAGACACTTGTCGTATCGTGGGATCAACTTTTGTATCCGTTGTCGTAGAACTCTGCCGCCTGAGAATGGAACCAGCGTGTGACGAAAAACCCGAGACCCGAACACAAAATTCAACGTTTAGGACGCTGTCGGTACGGAAAGTGATGTGCACGGTGTTCTGGGACAGGAAGGGCATTCTGCTCATTGATTTCCATCCACGTGATGAAACAGTAAACGTTAACCGTTACTGTGAAACACTGCGGAAATTGCGACGCGCCATTCAAAACAAAAGGCGAGAAATGCTTACTGCAAGTGTTGTGCACCTCTATGACAATGATCTTGCTCCCAGCGATTTTCACGTTTTCTTACACCTCAAGAAATTCCTGTTCTCTGGTGAGAGTTTTGGCAATAACGAAGAGCTGAATACGTCTGTCACACGCTGGTTCCATTCACAGGCGGCAGAGCTCTAAAACAGAGGGATACAAAAGTTGATCCCACGATACGACTAGTGTCTCAATTCAGGTGGTGGATATGTTGAAAAATAGCTGAAACATTGCTGTACTTGTTGCCAATAAATATGTTCCTCAAAGTGTGAGTTCTTTTCTTAAAAATATAGGGAAACTTACTTTCTGGATGCACCTCGCACAATTTATGAAATAGATTGAAATAACGATTTAGTTAATAATATTCTATGTAAATAAATAGAAGGCAAAAAGTAAACAAACCATAAAAAATATGCTGAAATATTTGCTTTTTTCTCATTTATTTAAATCAATAATGCTTGATTAAACTAATAAAAAGACCTTAACACAGTCAACAAAATAACCTGGATAAAATTTAATTACACTACAAAAAATTTAAAAAACGGAAAGGAACACATAATCCTAAAGAAAAATTAATGTTTAAAGTTGTAACAGTTTTCCTCGCCATGTTTAACACTATGCGGTCCGCATATATTGAGTGATAAGTTTACCGTGTAACCGGTGTTTATTTTTGTTAAAACCACTCAGCGTGTGGTACCTAGTGGTAGCGAATTTTAAGTTACTTTTAGTTTAGTATTTTTCATTATAAGTAATTTTTTCACCACTAAATATCAAAAATTATAGGTATGATATAAAATGCAGCGTTAAAGCATCAAACTATCTCCCCTTCAAGCAGATCTCCATCCAAGATATCCACAGCTCCCCTGTGGTTATCCCTTTTAAGAGACATTACACTAGGCGCCCACGGGCACTACTACAGTTGAAGGAGTGGAGTTAACTTTAGTCTAAGTCTAAGCATCAAACTAGGGCCCCATTTTTATTTTAGGATTTTCGATTTGGTGATTCGATGACCGCCTAAATTGAGAGTAGGACATGTTCACTCAAGCTTCGATAAAACGATCTGAACCGAGAGTAGGACGTATATCATGTCTTATCAACGAACAGCACGCAGGGGGGATTAAGCGTACACGGGGCCCTAGGCCATTCAAATTTTTGGGGGCTTTAGATTAATTTTTTTTCTCGTATATTTTTTATTTATTCAAATATAAAAGTATTTATATATCTTTTCATTTAAGAAAGCATATTTAAAATTAAAATAAATAATTATAAATTAAATTTTACTTTATTTTGTTAAATTGGAACTAAAAAAAATTATCGTATTTTATTAATATATATTTGAAATTGATTTTTTAAAAAAAAAATTATTGTTTTTCTTAATTTTTTAAAATTTATTTTCAAAATTTTTTTAAGGGTGCTCCTAATCATTGGGGGCCCCAGGCCATGGCCTAGTCTGGTAATCTGCCCCTGACAGCACGCGTCGGTAAGGTTTCACCTTCTGGCCGTCGACCTGAATCGATTGGAGATGTCTCTGCAGCTCCAGGTGATGCGATTGCCTCTGATGTAGTCGGAAAACTTTCGAGTAATCTTAGCAGATTCGACACCAATTTTTTCTTGAAATTATTGTCCAAGAAAGATCCTGCTCCTACTCCGACACCCGAGATGGACTTTGAAACTTCGATAGAGCCTGTGCCAGTTCCTGAACCAACTGAGACCACTGAACCTGATGAGGAAGCCTCGGCGTCTGAACCAGCGTTCACAAAGAACCCTAGCAAAGAGCCTCCAGGCAAGAACAGACGAAAGAAAAAGTCAAAAGCAGCTAAGGAAAACAAAGCCTCCTCCCCAACTAAGCCTAGAGCCTGCCTTTCGCCTTCCAATGCTCTTACACTGCCGGAGTCACCCCCACCAGCCCTGATGGAAACCACCGAGGAAGCCGACACCAAAGCCTCTCCCACCGATGATGCTATAAAGAAATCAACCAAATTTCTGAAAGTGCTCTTCCGTGGTTTCCCTAAGGACTTGATTCCAGATTTAATTTCCCTTGAATTAGGGAAGTTGAAAATCGAAGAACACAAAATCGTCCAGTTCAAGAAGAGGGTGGGCTATCGGCTCCTCCCTCTTTTCCTAGTGATCGTCCCGAAGCTGACCAATCATGAGAAGATTTACCACACCGAGAAGATCAGAAATTTCCCGGTCAGCATAGAGCGATTCCACGGCGGCCGCTACAGTGCTATCGCTGCCAAGCCTGAGGCCACACACAAAATCCTTGCACTAATCAACCAAAGTGCATGAAGTGTGCGAAGACTCCTACCAGTGCAAGAAATCCAAAGACTCTCCTGCAACTTGTTGCAATTGCAATAATGCTCATACTTCCAACTTTTCAGGGTGCCCCTGTAGAAGGAATTACAAAAGGAAAAATTCCACTCCAGCCTCATCTGCACACAGACTCGTCTCGCTTATTAAAGAGCTACAAAGAGCTGATTAAGAATGAAGAAGTTCTAAACCTTCTTCAATCCTTCTTACCCCACTCTACCCTTATTGCTCCAACCTTATTGACCTTCGATGGAAAAGTAGATAGCCCTTCGGGCTAGGAACGTTGAACAACTAGAATATATCAGTATCAGCATCAAACTACTGGTTACAATATTAAAAAGTAGGCGTAACTATCTTTCTTTAACGAATTTTACTATATAATTTGCTACTACTTTATTTTTATTTTATAACCGTCGTTGAACAGCCGACCCAATTTCATGGGTTTACGACTACTAATATTCAACTCCGTATCCTTGTAATTTTGAACCAATCCAGAAGACAAGAAAACTCCTGGATCAGTTCCTCCAGAGGTATTGATTTGTTATGGGAACATGGAGGACTTTGAGACTCGACAGATTTAACGTGCATCAGTCACCATTTACTACACGGGGAGTCTTCGGCCGGCGAGGATCGAACCCATGACCTCTTTGATATGGGCCCAGCGCCCTACCGACCAGGCTATCCCGGCCCGCTACTACTTTATTTTATATTTTATAACCGTCGTTGAACAGCCGACCCAATTTCATGGGTTTACGACTACTAATGTTCAACTCCGTAGCCTTGTAATTTTGAACCAATCCAGAAGACAAGGAAACTCCTGGATCAGTACCCCCAGAGGTATTGATTTGTTATGGGAACATGGAGGACTTTGAGATTCGACAGATTTAACGTGCATCAGTCACCATTTACTACACGGGGAGTCTTCGGCCGGCGAGGATCGAACCCATGACCTCTTGGATATGGGCCCACCGCCCTACCGACCAGGCTATCCCTGCCCCGCTACTACTTTATTATAACTATTCCAGAAACCGGAGCAGTTGGCATTCCTGTACTTTATTGTCCCTTGACAAAATGTCACATGAATATCAGGTTGCAACGCGCAAAATCTATGTGTTGTCACCGGCCACTAACGTTTGGCTTGGATATGGCACCAACGCGTTGTCACCGGCAGCTAACGTTTGGTTTTCATGTGACAACACGTTGGTGTCAGCGGACATGAAAGTGTTAACGAAAATGATAAATAAATACAGGGTGAGCCAATAAAACCAGCATTTTTGTAAAGGGGGGGGCATGAAAGTGGGCGGAGCGAGTTACCAAGGTTACCAGTGTGTCCCCACAACTAAGCATTTCAGTAGCCATGGACCAGTGGCCTAAACAAAAACGTTCGTGAAACAATGCTTCAACAATGTTTTTCCAAATCGGGTGATATCCCGAAATGGAGCAATTTCTTGGCCTCCCCGATCGCCCGACCTCACAGCGTGCGATTTTTTCTTGTGGGGGTACCTGAAGAGTAAAGTCTTTGAACAACGACCTCCAACTCTTGGGAAACTCAAGAGGAGAATCCGGTTGGAAATTGAGAGAATTCCTCAGCGATGATGGTCAGTTTCAGAAATCACCTACAACAATGTCTCGATCGGGAAGGACACCATCTTACTGGCGTTATTTTTAAACAGTGAATGTTGTTTCTTAAATGCTTTTTAATGTAGATTAAGATAGTAACAATAAAATTTTGAAATATCCATCCGTTTATTTTTTACAGTCATTTCAAAAAGGCAGGTTTGTCTGGCTCACCCAGCATAATATATTTATTTTTACATATCAACCTGCATAATATAAACAAAACTTACATCACAAGGCTTAGCAATCAGTATTAAATCGAAACGTCTCTATTAATATTAACCGATTTCTTAAAACTCCGACCTCATTAATTTATAAATATAATCTGTTGTTTTACCAGAAAAATCCGTTTTTTACTCAATGAGGGTTATTTTATTTTATATTAAAATACTTAAAAAAAAAAAAAAAAAAGTATCACTTTACCGTCTATTCAAATAGCATTAAGTTGCGCACAAGCTATGTTTCTTTGGATATGGTCAGAAGAGGGGGGCACCACCACTATTCTCGTCTATTCTATAATTTGTTATTAAAAATTAACGAATTCTTTATAGGCTACAAGCATATAGTACTTGTTTAATCTAAATGAATTT
This sequence comes from Parasteatoda lunata, assembly GCA_949128135.1. Classification (NCBI taxonomy): domain Eukaryota; kingdom Metazoa; phylum Arthropoda; class Arachnida; order Araneae; family Theridiidae; genus Parasteatoda; species Parasteatoda lunata. The sequence goes on along the minus strand of OX421970.1, from coordinate 95,622,842 downwards.
GTCAAATTTGATTGCAAGCAGAAGTATTGGTGATGTAGTCGGTCGAAAAGTTATGATTGTCGTTCAATCAATAAAAGAGCAGTTATTTAACCATATGATAAATGTTGAAATTTTTGAAAAATCTAGAATTCACAAATTTATAGGGTTTTAAAAATTTCAATAATTTAGACCATGGAGATTTTGAAACCTTTTAGAAATAGAAGTATTAGCTGTTTTGAATGAGGTTGGATCATTAAACATGACACATATTCCTATGTATTAATAAGTAAGCGTTACTCTTTTCAGAAAAACTTTATCTTAGAAGAAACGTGGCGTTTTGCAAAAAGATTGACATTCATTTAGAGCAGGGATGGGCAAACTACGGCCCGCGGGCCAACTGTGGCCCGTCAGAAGGTTTTATCCGGCCCGCGGATAAAACTTTAACTTGCTGATCCGTGGCGAATATAAACAAGATACATTATACATCCATTATTTTGTTTACTTTGTTTAAAGCTATTTTTGTTCTCTCTTTTTTAACGAGGTGCTGCTCACCTTTTTATCTTCTCTATTGGTGGTATTGATGGAAGTTGTTAGCACAGAGCTTCAATTGGTAAAATGTTGAAAGCAGAAATTCTTTATAGAATATCCGCAAATTAGCTCCAACAAGCGTTTGTCTTTCTTAAGGATTATATGGAATCTAACATAGGTGGATTGTGCTTCACATGTGGCATTTTAAGCTCCAAGGAATCGATTTTTCTGCCGGTGCGAGTTCTAACATTATTTATTGAGTATAGAAATATTGCACACTATTGTTGTTTCTAAACATGACAAAGTTTGAGTTTTGCAAATCATTACCAAAAGATAGTTTCCAAAATTTAATATCTCATGCCCAGAAAATCAGTGCTATGTTTGCTTCATCTTATATATATGTGAACAAGTGTTTTCAACTATGAACCTTAGAAAAAATCATTCCAGAAATAGACTGACGGACAAGCATTTAGCCTCGTTCCTTAAAATAAGCACACCTCACTTCGAACCTCAATATAAGGAACTTTTAAAAATGAAATCGCAATTTCATTCATCTCATTAAATATTTAAATTAAAACTTGTATATCGTTTTTTTTAAGAAGTTTTTATTCGGCCCACCAAACTTTTTTCTCTCGATTTTTTGCCCTCGACCAAAACAGTTTGCCAACCCCTGATTTAGAGGTTAAGTCGATTGAAGTATAAGATAAAATTTTACAATTTGGTGGTGTTATCTCAAAATGGGATGTCATTTCAATACCATTCTATGATAAAATTTTAAATAAATTTTTTAGTATTTTTGAAGAGATTTCCGTATCATGACCTGTTGCAGAATGATCGTCAAGTCTTGGCAATTTCCGGGTAGCAGCAAGCGAGAAACCTAAAAAAGCAAATAACGATGTTTAAGACATCGAAATATTCGATGTCTTAATTATTCTTCTATACCTAAACATTTTAATTTAAAAAAAATAAAAATGTACTTTTTGATGTTCGTAAATTTTTTAGAAGTTTTTCATAAAACTAAACCTATTGCTAAAGCATTTTTAAAAATTAATAATATAAAATAGATTAAATTTCAAATATTAATTTACAAATATTTCTCAGAATATTTGTCATGATTAATCAATATAGATATAAAAGCTAAGAAATTTAAATTAAAACACAAATAGCCGTGTGTGTTTGTAAAATTATTATTTAATTTAGCATTTCTATAAAATTAAATATTTTCACAGATTTTCAATGAAACCTTTCTTTTGTCTTCTCTAAGTAAATTTTATATCATAAAATATATTTAAAATCACATGATTAAAACAAGATTTGTTTAGCTCCTTACAAATTTTAATTTTTTCCTACCTTATTTGTGTAAAACAAAATTAAGATCTGAAGAGAACTTAGATTTAAAAGTTTAAAGAAAGATGTAAATAGCATTATCAAAGCAATTTAGATATTATTTTTAAAAATATCATATTTTAAGTTCAATTTTATCGAAATAAAGTTACAAAATATTTACATATGGAATTTTTATTACGCTTTTTGACAGGAAGTAAAGATTCGAACGATTAATATCTATTGTGGTATTCTGGAATAAGAACAGTTAATACTGCATTCCCTTACAGAAAAAAAACGGAATAACCTACTCATTTATAGTATCTTTCGATGATCATTTAACCATGGTCATTATGGTCAACCGTCTTTGAGCAGTCGACCCAATTTTTCGGATTTACGACTCCTAATGTTCAAATCCGTAGCCTTGCAATTTTGAATTCAATGCAGAAGACAAGGATTTCCTGGATCAAGTATTTTATTTTATAATCGTCGTTGAACTGCCGACCCAATTTCATGGGTTTACGACTCCTAATATTCAACTCCGTAGCCTTGTAATTTTGAACCAATCCAGAAGACAAGGAAACTCCTGGATCAGTACCCCCAGAGGTATTGATTTGTTATGGGAACATGGAGGACTTTGAGACTCGACAGATTTAACGTGCATCAGTCACCATTTACTACACGGGGAGTCTTCGGCCGGCGAGGATCGAACCCACGACCTCTTGGACATGGGCCCAGCGCCGTACCGACCAGGCTATCCCGGCCCTTGGATCAAGTATTTTATTTTATTTCATAACCGTCGTTGAACAGCCGACCCAACTTCATGGGTTTACGACTACTAATGTTCAACTCCGTAGCCTTGTAATTTTGAACCAATCCAGAAGACAAGGAAACTCCTGGATCAGTACCCCCAGAGGTGTTGATTTGTTATGGGAACATGGAGGACTTTGAGACTCGACAGATTTAACGTGCATCAGTCACCATTTACTACACGGGGAGTCTTCGGCCGGCGAGGATCGAACCCACGACCTCTTGGACATGGGCCCAGCGCCGTACCGACCAGGCTATCCCGGCCCTTGGATCAAGTATTTTATTTTATTTCATAACCGTCGTTGAACAGCCGACCCATCTTCATGGGTTTACGACTACTAATGTTCAACTCCGTAGCCTTGTAATTTTGAACCAATCCAGAAGACAAGGAAACTCCTGGATCAGTACCCCCAGAGGTGTTGATTTGTTATGGGAACATGGAGGACTTTGAGACTCGACAGATTTAACGTGCATCAGTCACCATTTACTACACGGGGAGTCTTCGACCGGCGAGGATCGAACCCACGACCTCTTGGACATGGGCCCAGCGCCCTTCCGACCAGGCTATCCCGGCCCTGGATCAAGTATTGGGAGAAATTTGCCTTCGTCGAGGACATTTTGATGGAACTTAACTCGCATTTGCGTTACATGGAGAGGAAAAAACTTCCCACTGAAAGCAAGGGGACTCTAAACCATGATCTGTTTACTACTGAGGATATTTTACGTTAGCACTGTTGTTGGTGCGAGTCGGGTGCTGAATTCGTATTGACCAACAATCGCTGGTCTTGGAACCCGTTTCACCTCATTAGAAGACGAACACTTTATCATTTGAGCCACCACAGCTCTTTGATGGTTATTGACCGTTGAATCACTCTGAAAACCCTTATAAGTGTGGGTTGTCCCCTTTCTTTTCCAGGAAGAGGGGTTAGTATCCACTGCCCATGCCCATCTATATCGTGTTTTAATTCCCAAAACAGCAATAAATGTAACTGCAACGTTTCAAAAATGTATCAGGAAAATCTTTGCGTAATTGTATAAACGTCAAAATGTCCGCGCGATAACAAAAATCAGAAACTTAACACGACACCTTTTAGATCATCGCAAGTGCATCGCAAACGATAACAATTACGTAACTTTTCCCATGTTTGCTTTATGAAAGGTTTTTGAAATCTAACTGGTATCACTGTTTGACTCCAAAAAGCTTACCATTAAGTAACAGCCGCAGGTTTTGAATGTGTATGCGGAGTGGTGGAATAGTCAAGTGAGTTAAAATATGTTTATCAATTAATGCGGATGACACTTTAAAGTACAAAATTCCTCACAAAAATCTATATGCTCAGGAGAAACATAATAATATTTTTTTTATAGATTTGAATATTCACTATCAAAATAGACGCCAATAAATTAGATTGCTTACGTTAAGTGTTTACGTTTAATGTACTGTTCGTATTTCTATTGCAAACGTCTTGAAATATTGTGGTATGCCAACTATTGTGCCATTCTAATAAATGCAAATAATTATAATTTATCAAAAAAATGAATAGGCATATTAGTTAAAATGTGTAATTGTGTATTAAATGAGCATTATTTATATAACTAAATATTTCGGAACATTTTTAATACCTGTGGGGTTTTCGATGATTGAAATATTTAATAATAAAATGAATTTACATATATAATTAAATATGAAATGTTTTAGGAAATTATGATGGTTGAAAAATGGCCGTCTGCCTTGTTATCATAAGCTGTTTCTTTCGATTAAAAAGGAATGGTGGTGGAGCGGGGGAAGTTGTGGCATTGGAATGATGGCGGCAGAAGAAGGAAAGGCAGTTCTTTTCCTCATTCTTCATAAAACTTAAAAGAAAACAACGTAGAAACTTTTTTGAAAAAACTAGAGTTTAAATAGTGCATTTTTTATAATTGTTCCTTTTAAAATTATTTTAACTAAGTACGGACTTGATTTGAATAATAAGGTAAAGTTACATCATAATATGGCAAACGTGATATAGGACGCACTGATGCTTGACGTGACAAGCGCACTGATGCAGTGAACTTGTGCGCTTATTTGATTAATGGATTTTCTTAATCCTATCAAAATATTTCATTTAAATACTCTCATATCTACTATTTTATTAAAATTATTTGTTTAAACTATGTAAGGAAAAAAAATGGAATTTTCATTCTAAATTATTGGAATTGCAACTTATAAATTTTTAATGAAGCTTGCGAAGTATTATTGACAGATTTAGTTTAATCAGAAATAAATGTAAGCCTTGGAGCCAAAAAATGTGCATAAAATAAAGATGAGTGCAGAGTTTCGGATATGAGGTGTCACATGAAGGTAAATCGTCAAGAAAAATGGCTAGACTAACACTTGAGACTGCTGAAGCACTTGCACTTGAGACTGCTGAAAATGATGAAGAAGGTGCATCTTTTGAAGCTGGTATTGAGGCATTATATAGTTTGTTCCAAAATTTTATATATTTATAAGGAATAATGATCACATAATTTTGAACGCATTTTATTCATAACCATTGTTCTCTTACTTTTATTTTATATTATAACTGTCGTTGAACAGCCGACGCAATTTTTTGGTTTACGACAACTAATGTTCAACTCCAAAGCCTTGTAATTTTGAAACTTATCTTGAAGATAATTGAACTCCTTGATCAAGTATTAAGAAAAATTTGAAAATAAGAACTTATAACTTTGGAAAAATCATCTAGAATGCCTTTGTGATTAAATACAGTACACTCTCGATTATCCGTGCGCGGATTATACGGTTTGCGGATTATCCGCGCTCATTCCGGGGTCACACAAAAAATATAAAGAGAAACATTTTCAAGATTGAAAAAATTTGATTCATGAAGTTATAACACTACTAAATTTTTGGAAGCAATATTCGTTATTGGGTTGCAGTATATGGAATATCAGCAAAGGTAAAATCGTCTACGTTATCATGATCTTGGAGAAAGATCAAACCGCTTGATGAACAATCCTCTTCAGAGGTTCAAGAAAAATCTGATAACAGTATTCTCGAACAATCAAAAGAAATCTAAGGTTTCGAAATTCTTGATGGAGAAAATTTAGAAGATTGGTTTCAAAGTGATGCATGAGAGCCTGGCTTCCAGTACTTGACTGATGAAGACATCATTATGTTGTTAGATCAAATAGTGATGATAGTAACTTATGCAGAAGATGTAGTAAATGAGGGAAATACAATTTCTCATTCTGCTGCTCTGTGGAAACTTTATTAGATTATATGGAAGGATTTGATTATGGTGACATTACTGTGGTTCGTAAAATATGTGTATCGATATATGGCGAAGACGCATTACGCATTTTTTTAAAAAGAAAATTCCTAGTTTGATGTTTTGCATGTAAATGTCAGTAAGTTTTATATTTCATACTGATATTGATTTTTTCATTAATAAAAGGAGTCTTCGGATTATCCGTGTTTTTCGATTGTCCGTGTGACCTGTCCCGGTGATTAACCCGGATAATCGGGAGGGCACTGTATTCTCATAAATTTTGATTATTAATTACATAAAATATATTAAGTGATATCTAAATAATTATTCCATAAATTAAGTGTCCATCCTATCTTAACAGTATTTTATTTCTTTACCACTAACAACGGATCTTGTCGCACATCCGCTCACACGATCAGTAGTGTGACATTCACGAATCGTAGAACTTTATTCTTTATACATCAATTTGCACTTTTATTTAATATTTTGCTAAAGCAAAAACTTTGAGGAAAAGAAAAGAAAGAAATTTAAACTTTTATTTTAATTTGTAGTGGTAGTAAGTAATATCTTTTATTTTTTTATTAACAGTTTCTTTTTTGTTGTTTATGACTCTAGGGTTATTATATGTAGAATGTAATTGTAATATTTTTCCGTACGTTCAAACAAATAAGCTATTTATTGCAATGAATATAACTAAATTATTAATGTAGTACCTACAGCCCACATTCAGGATCTCTTATTTCTGATTAAATATACTAAATAAGAGGCAAACAGAAACATTCTCCGATTAACTGTGTAGTCGAAGTTAATGATATATTTAATAAATGCGCTGCATTTCGTACTGTCCTTTTTTGCGAAATTTTTTAGAATTCTGGAATTGATGGTTGTATTGTTGGAGTTTATAAAATTTTAACACCTTCACCCTTGAAAATTTTTTTAAATTTCAGGAAAATGAAATTTTTACCGTTTCATTTGATAATTTATTCTGGATCATTTAGCAGTCTTTATAATCCACAAAAATAGAAATTGAAAATGAAGTAGGCGTTACTTTTCTCGAAAAAAAAATATATACGCATCATCGCATTCTTAGGATAAAAAAGGCGTTACTATAATAGACTTCACAAAAATATGGCTTTACTTTTAAATTCTTGCTAAACTTATTGAATACATAAATCGCCTTCGTTCATCGAACCAGTATCACATTTCAAATCGATAATAATCGATTAGCTAGCGTTTCGCTCCAAAAATCATTTAAACATCAGCTTTAATACTTTGTGTATTAGATCTACTGGAAAATTTGAATGAGGAACTGAAGAATTCAAGATACAAATGACTTATAAGGTTTTCAAATACCCATAAAATATGGACAAATCCCCCCCCCCCATTTCTCGTCTTTGAAAAATAAAGAGATCATAATTGGAAATATTTTTCATGAAATAATTAAATGCCACCGATTAAACTAAGAAACTTATACATAACGATGCGTGTGTCAAAAAGAAAAGCATTGATACTTATACAGAACTTATTTCATACCAATCCAAAGGTGAGTTATTACAAATTACAAGAGGAAAGAATGAACAAAATCGTTATTACGGATATCCCTCCTGAGATCTCTTAAACTGATGTCAGTGCAACATCACGTCCACAGGATATATCTCATACTAATGTCCTCCATGTCTAAAAACGATTGTGAAGGACCCCTAGGATTATGTCCCCTAGACGCTCACAAATGAAATTTAGTGTTTAAAACTGACAGTTAAGGCTGAAAGCTATGTGGGAAATTAAATATATATTTAAGAATTTTATATATATTTATTAATTTTATAAAACCATTGGTTATATTTTCTACCACTATATAAAAAATATAAATGTTATTATACTTTTAAAAAAAATAAATTTCATAGATAGGCCGAGTCCCCATTTATATGTAAGGATACTAGTGCTCTACGATCCCTGTCTATTCATGGTCAAGGCCGTAAGAGCTAGTATTTCAAAAAGGAGAATGTCCGTTAAGAATTAAAAAACGCATTACCTTCACTGATGAAGATCTGTAGGAGGCGAAATGTAGCTTTTAACTGGGTTTTAAGTAAGTGAAGGAGAAGTGCCTAGGAGCCGGACGATTCCATTATAAAAAAAAGACTTAGAACATACGGAAATCGAACCAAAGGGAAAAAAAGGAACTCGGGAATACGTAGCTAGTAGAACTTATCAAAACAATTAGCATTATCAAATTCTTTCCATTATCATTCGTTATTTATTGATTTAAATTTCATTTATTATGTAAAGATACATAGAATAGGAAGGGAAAAAAAGATTTGCAACGAAAAAAGAAAACGAAGCAAACTTTTTTTTTTTTTTTTTTTCATTAGCTTTGTTATGTAGACGCCGAGAATGGAGTTTTTTTTTTTTTTTTCGATATTTAAATATCGCTTTAATTCAGAGAGTGGTTATTCTCAAATATCAGAGGGGCTTCCAAAAATTCTGTTCGTGCTTGAAGGGGGAATAAAGAATGTTACATCATACATTCTGGCTTAAAAAAAAAAAAAAAAACATTACAAATCATCTTTGTTAATGTTGTAATATTAATCACTTTACGTTTCATCGCAATTGAGACGTCTTAATTGCTTGGTAAACTAGTGTCATTGTTGGCAACGAATACTGCCAATGCGTCACAGCGGTGCCGTTCAACAGCACAACACGTTACACACATTACGTTACAAACAGTCGTCATAAATTGAATAAAAAAATAAGCAATGTTAGGAAGGCCTAACTTACGATGATCCTTTTAATACTTACATGAAAACTTCATAATAATTAAAGTTAGTACAGCAGATATCTAGTCCTTAAAATAGTTATGCATGTATGTACAAAATGTATTTTATGTTCTTCATCACCTTAGTTTACACATGTGGATGTGGACCTTCGCTGCTTACCTTCTAAATACATGCTGTAAGAAAATTTATAATTGAATCATTCTCGCTGAATCATTCGTGAACGTTTAAGCTTCCTGGGGATTCCAATAAATGCAGAACATATAAGCTATTTGGGTAGAACTCCACAGAAATGAAGCTAAATCCACGTTTCAGAAAGTAATTTTAAATACAAGTTATTCTGAATATAGTTTTTTTTTTTTTCCTCATTTGACTTAGTAGTTTTGTGGTCCGTATGAAACTTTTAAATTTAGACTTAATTAATATTTAAAAATAATACAGTCAAGAACACTTGTGCACGTATGTGTACTTTGGTATGCATAGCGAAATTTATGACAACCCAAAACTCAAGTGAAAACTCATAGTATTATGAGTATTTAATTTTATATCTATCTCGTAATATTTTTATGTGTATTTTAATTAATAGTTTTATATTAAGGTACATACATAGATTTAATAACTTATACTTTTTGTATTTTTTCTTAAAATTTTGAAACTTTACCCCCAAGAAATAAATATTTTTTTATAATTAATATTAGACTCTTTACAACAGCTATTTATTTTGCGTGATTTGCACAATTATAATAGTTTTAAAACTGAGATTTAGTGCATAATGCATTGTTTTAAGATAAAACTTTGTATTTTTTAATAATAATTAAAAATTTTCTAAATAATTATTAAATTAATTAATCGTTGTATTAAAATAAACCATGATATAACAAAATGCATGTTTGTTCCAACTTTAAGTGCAATTTAACAATTGAAATATTTACATATTCAAATGTTAATCTGCCTATTTTTTTTATATTCTTTTGATTAGTTAAGACCTGAGGTGCACATATGTGTACTTAAATGTTTAGCCCCTTGACAATATAATTCATAATTTGATCTTATTATGACTATTGGCAGCGAAATAGAAATTCTGAAATGTGCAATATTTTCTTTTTTGCTATATTCCTTTATTCTTCAATAATGAAGTGGCTATTGAAATATTTTAAAAATATACAGGGTGTTTATAAAGTCCCGGACCCATTTTGATGTTTAATAACTCATAAAATAATAAAGATAGATTAAAATTAATAACATAAATGGTTAGATAGACTCAAAAAGTTTCATGACCCTTGTCAATGAACTTCCACGTGTGCCCCCTTCGTCGCACGGAGAATATCAAGTCGATAGTCAATTTCACGCCAGGTAGCGGCAAGCATGTCGGCATCCACAGAGGCTATTACGGTTGTAATTCTGGCTCTTAGGTCATCAATGTTCGACACGATCCTCCTGTAAACATTGTCTTTTATACATCACCAAAGAAAAATTTCCAGCGGTGTTATATCAGGTGATCTGGGTGGCCAAGGAATTGGACCTCCTCGCCCAATCCATCTTCCTGGAAAATGGTCATTCAAAGAACTACGAACGATCATACCCCAGTGAGGTGGTGCACCATCTTGTTGCAAAAAGACATGTGGCTGAAGCTCTTCTAGTTGTGGAAATACGAAGTTTTCCAACATGTCTAAGTATACGACTGATGAGACCGTCTTTTCTGTAAAAAAGAAAGGCCCAATGACTCGGTCGTGCATTAGTCCACACCACACATTAACCTTTGGGGAATCCCTTTGTGCCTCACGGTATTCATGGGGATTTTCAGATCCCCATATGCGCACATTATGGCGATTAACAATGCCATTGATACCATGAACATTGATGACCTAAAATCTAAAATCCAGAATAACAACCGCAATAGCCTCTGTGGATGCCGACATGCTTGCCGCTACCTGACGTGAAATTGACTATTGACTTGATATTCTCCATGCGACGAAGGGGGCACACGTGGAAGTTCAATGACAAGGGTCATGAAACTTTTTGAGTCTATCTAACCATTTATGTTATTAATTTGAATCTATCTTTATTATTATATGAGTTATTAAACATCAAAATGGGTCCGGGACTTCATAAACACCCTGTATTTTATTCCCTTCATAGGAATATTTAACTTGGGTTCATTTTAAAAGATGAGATTTATGAACAAAGCTAACATTTTAATTTCAAAGAACTCTTTGAAAGATGGAGAAAAAAATCGAGCAACTAATGTTTAAAGTATTATTCCTGGGTCCATACATATTCTAGTGAGTGAATTAAAGTTGAGTTAGTCATGACGGAGGATAGAAGGAAAGGAATGCGAGTAAAAAACAAACATAACATTTTGTAAATAAAATTTTATATTTACTTACTCACATCATTCCATCATAAACAATGGGTTTGCTGAGTTTTAATACTGAATGTTATGAATTGTGTAGTTTTGTGAATGGTAGAAATGGCGAGAACCTGGGTACACAGCGGCGAAGCGGCTTTAACCCATTCATCGAAGTTGGATAGTTCTAAGATGTGGCTCAGTTTCAGTAAATCTGAAAATAAAAGAAAAAATGTTGATCACAGCCAGTAGTGATCGGCTCGTGGAAAGGCAAAGTCCTGGATGGTGGAATTAGGCTTGGACATCGGAGATGAGGGTTTGAAGCATCTTCACAAGTTCTGCATTTTGGAGTAGCTCTTGCAATTCTTTAAAGATGAGGAGTAATCTGGTCGCCTTGTTAGTGATGGCCGTTGGTTTCTTCCCTTTTACTTTCTTTGGTCTTTCACTGCAACCAGTGAAACAGGCAGGATGGAGGTTCTTACAGTTCACACATGTTGGAGGCTCACTTGGTTGTTTAGTGCAGGTGTATGTGAAATGTGCTTTCGCACAGTGTGCGAAAGCACAGTGTGCCCAGCCACTTCATGCAGTGGCTGGGCAGTTTCTCTGGGTGTGCCCGAACTTCTGGCACCGGTAGCTCTGGATCTGGAAACGGCCGCCGCGAAAGCGCTCGGTTCGTACCGGGAGATTGAGGATAGAGTTCACGTTGAAAATTTCTCTGTTAGGCTTGGTATCTGATTGGATCACAAGAAAAAGGGGGAGGAGCGAATACTCCTGGCCACGCCTCCTCTTGAGTTGGATGGTTTTTTCAGGCTTTAGTCCAAATTTCTTGAGATATGTTTCTAATTTTGGAATATTAGTGTCTATTTTAAGTTCGCGGATGAGGGTCTTGATTTTTCTGTGTAGCTTTGTCTTTTTTTTCTTTATTTAAAATAAATTGGGTGCCTAGGCCGCGCAGCGGCCCCTAACCCATACATCATGAAAATCGGCAAATTACAGTGAATAAAAACATTTTGACAATCAGCAACAATATGGTAGCTATACAAAGGCCAAGCACATTTGCTTGATAAATTATAAGTTGAAATTATTTTTGCAATGAAAATATTTTTACAACAATTTGTAATTGAGACATGATTGTAAATAACATCTAAGAATTTAATCATAAATAGGCCAAGCACATTTGCTTGATAATTTATAAGTTGAAATTATTTTGCAATGAAAATACTTTTACAACAATTTGTAATTGAAACATGATAGTAAATAACATCTAAGAATTTAATCATAATAACATAAGTTGACGTGGACGTAAACAGTATGTAACGTTATATACATGAGTTATTCTTAATAATATATTACAGTATTGATACATAAATTCCTACTTCATTTGGCTCATGCTAAACTTGCTGTGTATAGAGAGTCTGTGAATTAGAGAGTTTTTTAATTGAAATAGAACAGTCGTTGGAAAGTGGAGGTGTTTCAAAGTTCAGGTGTAAGAGTGAATTCAGTTGGGGTCGAACCATGAATCTATGGGACATGAAGCGAGCGTCTTGACCACTACACTATTGGTGTCTTTCCCTGCATGATGGATTGAAGAAGTGCAACAACTTCTTCATTCTTCAATAGTTCCTGGAGCTCTTTCAAAATGGAGATAAGTCGATATGCTGAGGATTGTAATGTAGGAGACCTTAGAGGGCGAGTAGGCTTTCTGCTGGGGAGAGCTTCGCACCCAGAGAAATTTGCTGTATGTGTTTTGCCGCAATTGCAGCACTTTGGAGGTGTTTCTCTGCTCTTTAAGCATTTGTAGGAGCGGTGACCTTCTGTACACTTCAGGCATGTGGGAGGGGCAGCCCTGGCATCTATAGCACTGTAGCGGTCCCTGACAGCCGTAGAAGCGTTCCACACGGACCGGGATGTAGTTTTGTGATTGAATATTATAATAGTTAAAAAAAAAATTTCAGTATTTAGTGGTGGCTTAAGTAAGACAATTTTTTATAATTATTTCAAAACTCAATTATTTATAAATTTATATTCATTTAGATTATATATATTCATATAAACTGCCCATTATTTATGATTTTAAACTAAAATCTTTTATAAATTTAAAAGATGTTTTGAATTAGAACCCCAATTCCCAATTGATTTTTTAGAGAATAATTCTTATTTAAAGAGCGATAAAAATAATAAATTCTTTCTTAGGTCATAGGTTTTAGTTAAAAACATATCTAACGATATAAAATATATAAATACAAAGTTTCAAAGAATTCTATAATAAACTGTTTTATTAGTGTGTGTTAACTTAAAGAAAATATCATCGTGAGCAGCATTTTCCTAAAATGACTTTAAAGTCGGTTATCGCTATTCTGTGTAACACATGTAAAAACACAACTAAAACTCGAAGATCAATATAAAGATCGGAGAACAAAAATTTAAAGAGACTAAGAAAACTTATAAACCAAAGTTCATATACAGACGGAAAGAAAAATTCTAAATTTTTGTCGAAATTTCCGATTTTCATTTTAAAATTTGCCTCCAAAAGTTTTCGCACTTTCATGCATTTAAACTATTAATTATAATTCTATAGGTAGTTCTTAAAATTAATGAATTCTTTATAGGCTACAAACACAGAGTACTTGTTTATTCTGAATGAATTTGTTGAATTTCATTGCAACCGGAAGTATTGATTGTGTAGTCGGTCAGAAAGCTATGATTGCCAGCCAATCAATAAAAGAGCAGTAATTTAACCATATGCCATATTGTTGAAATTTTTGAAAAATCTAGAATTTACAAATTTATTGGGTTTTTAAAATTTTAATAACTTAAACTATGGAGATTTTTAAAAATTTTGGAAATAAGTTTTACCTGTTTTGAATGATGTTGGATCATTAAATACTTCACATACTTCAATGTATAAATAAGTAAGCGTTACTATTTTCAGAAATTTTAACCTTTCTTTGAAGAAACTTGGCGTTGACATTCATTTTAAGGCGAATGAGGTAAGATATGAAGTTGTACAATTTGATGATGTAATCTCAAAATGGGATGTCATTTCAATAACATTCTATAATTAAATTTTTAGTGTTTTTTAAAATTAATTTTGCAGTATTTTTGATGAGATTTTCTTATCGTGATATGTGGCAGAATGATCGCAAATCTATTAAATCGCCAATCGCGTTAAAGAATTAAAATCTCTTTAGCACCTTGATGATTGTAGACAGATTATGGGAAATATTCCCTTATTTTTTTTATTCCCTTATTTATAATGCAAGTCAGCAATGATGTTGGCTTTCATATTGTCATCGAAGATGACAGAATTATTATGTTTCAGGGATGGGATGCTTGAAGACTTAGCCTTAAATTTGGTGACCGCTTTCCAAATTGAATTATCTTGGACAGATAGGTCTTTGATATACTTGGTGTAGGAGGATTGCTTGTATGCTCGAAAATCTCTCCGAATTTTAGCGTTGATCTGATTCATTCGAGCTTTGTCATTTGGGTCACAGGACTGTTGCCACAACCTCTTGATATTGTTTCTATCTCTGATAAGATTTCTGATACGAGGGGGTGCATTGCAGTAATTGTTTGCCTCCACAAAAAAGGAAGCTTCTTCTTTAGCCTTGCTAATAGAATTAGTGAAGCTCTCAACAAATTGATCTAATTTGGTTGGAGTGTCAACTGGGGAGCAAACTAGGGGGGGGAATTAACTAAAATACAGTTAAATTTATTCCAGTTGATTTTATTTATTTTATTATTAAGGTTATTGGGGGACATTAATATTGATGCTAAACTTAACAGTTAAATGATTAGAGCAGAGTTCATTTGAGGTACTAGTATTGATGAGGTAATTTAAATTTCTAGAGAGAGCGAAATCTATTGTATTAGATAATAAGTTCGAGATCCTGGCATTGATAGGGGGTAGTGTACATTTCATTTAGCTAAGTTTATGAAATTGAATAGAGAGGTACCCAGGCGTTTGCTATCATAGTTGTTCCATGTGCTGTGTTTAGCGTTGAAGTCACCTGCCAAAAAGATAATCAAACCGTAGGAAATTAGATTTTCGAGGTCGCTGATAAAGGCTGCCGGGGCGTGGGGGGGAACATAGTCACTAGAAATGACAACAGATAGGGATGGGGAGAAAAATAGCTCAAGGGTCGTTGCTTCAATATAACTGAAGTTAAGGTAATCAAGTAGTTCATGATTAATATTCCTTTTAATGATGATGGCAGTTCCACCACAGGCTTGTGTATGCCATCGATGTAACTTGGTGTGATAAATTAGATAATTAGGTATTTTAAAAAAGTAAGCAGTGACAAGTTTGGTTTTCTGGATTATTAAGAATTTTATACCTTACACTTCAATTTTTTCATTACATAATATAATTAATTATATTAAAAAAAAATTTTATATTCGCTAGAAAATAATATGAGTAGTTAGTTGAAGATTGATTGATGATTCAAATAATGTTCTAAAAACTCTTTCGATCATATATGGTCATGATCGAAAGAGTCATGATCGCAAATATGGTCATGATCGCAAATATTTTCAATGAAAAAACAACATTGAAAAACGGCGGTTGAGCTCACGCACGATTTGGAAACATTGACCACGAGTCGAAAAGCGTATTTTTCGTTATTTTTTGAGCGTCAGTTTCGTGAACTGCCGGTTTCGTAACTCGCTTTTAACTTGCATCCCGGTGGTAGATTTATAGCTTATTAATGCTTATTATTAACAGTGTTTGTTTCAACTTTCTTTGCCATTTTTAAAGCAATTTTTCAGTTGAAAGAAGAAAAAGAAAAAAGAATGCATTGAGTAATTAAATTTGAATCCCTCTTTTACTGGACAAATGAAAAAGATGTTAAGTTTCGTTTTTCTGACTGACTTGTATTGGTGAGTAAAAGGATCCGAGTTTTATTATTATGAATTTAGATATTTTATTATTATAGATATCATAAAGCGCACGCAACCATAAAAATGTAACTGAAATTCAATTAAAAATGCTTTTATTTCATACAGTTATTTAATACTTTTATTTTACACAATGTTCAAGGGGAATATGCTAACATCGTTCTCATCCTTATACACCTTTTTAGTCTTATTTTTTTCTCCTTCATAACATATTATAGATATTTTAAACCATTGAGAAGAATTTTCTTTTTTTTTTAAAAAAATTTAAATGAAATTGTATAAAATAAACATATTAGCTCAGATAAGCATAAATCAACACGTTCATATTTTTCACAAGTTATAAATGATTATTATTCTTCTGTCATCTGCCGATGATAGAGAGAATCGCCGTCGGGGATACAGTGAATCAGATTTAAAAAAAAAAAACTTAAAGGAAAATGTCATAATCGGAACAAATATTCCAAACTTAATTTCAATTTGAATTAAAAAAATTAAATAAAACAAATTTAAATTAAAATTTAAAAAAAAACATGCCTTTAAAAATTTAATTATTTCAATAATTGCAAATGGAAATATATTAGTTGTAAATATGCCCCATATGTCATACAGTAACCCAGCTATTTTGAACCCAATCCTGAAGACAAGGGAACTGGTTTTCCTTCGTAGAGGACTTTTTGGCTGAACTAACCCGCATTCTCGTTACATGGAGAGGAGACCGCGGGAACCTCCCACGGTTAGCCTGGCCAAGGGACTCTAATCCATGACCCGTCTACTACTGAGGCTATTTTACTTCAGCACTGTGGTCGGTGCAAGCCGGATGTGGATTCGTATCGACCAGCTATCGTTGGAATTCGAACCCGGTTCACCTCATTGGAAGGCGAGCGCTCCATAACCTGAGTCATCACGGCTCAAGGTTTTATCTGTTGATATCTGTTTTTTCTCTTTATACCTGCTTTTAAATCATCGTATACATTTTAAAAAATATTTTTAAATTCGTTAGATAGACGCAATGACTAATAGTTCTTGGCTTTTTTTTTTATTAAGATAACAAAGGTGTCTTTTTTTAAAGACCAGTTTTTGTTTGGTTAACCATTCTGAAAAACACTAGAAATAGAGCATTATTCATCGTAGAATACAAAAATAAGCAAATGTTCCTGCCTGCCACGTGGGACTTGGTTCTTGAAAATGAACATTCTACAAGTTTCGATTCTTTTTTCAAGTTTCAGTTCAAGACCGCCAGATCCATGCTTTTTTTCTGAAATAACTTTTCTTCTAATTTATAGCTGTTGTAGTTTTTCACTGATTCAGTTTCTCCATTTGTTTTATCATTGAAAAAGCTTCCGGCGGGTTCTTTAGAGAGTAAAGATTGTACTTTTTTTGTCGTTTACAATCTTGACATTTTTACTCAAAAACTGACATAATGTCATCAATTTTGTATTTCCCTTTACCCGGGCACTTTGACAACAGTTGCCACACTTGTAGTTAAGGTCCAGTGATGGGCTTGTTGCACTTTCTACATAAGAATGAGGAAAGAAATCTTTTCCACAGTTAAAAGAAAGGATAAAGTTACAGTGGAATGCGCTTTATTGTTACAGGCATTATTGGGTCTCACCTTCCTTAAGATGAGGAGGGGTGGAGTTTCCTTATATTTTTCCACTTACTTTTGACTATCCAAAGCTTCGTTCCCACGTTCTTCTTCCATTTTTTTAGTCTGTTGTATATTTGTTACTTTTTTCATACAAATAAATATTTTAAATTTATTCATTTAAAGATTCGGCATCTTTCTTTTAATTTTAATTTAACATATAGCATTCTCAATTATACTTAAATAATATGAAATAAGCTTAGAAGAAAAGCATTTTCCAAAGTAAATTATTTAAATAGTCATATAAATATGTGTTATAATATAAATAAAAAGTGGTAATAAGAATTTCTTCCTTCAAATATAAGCCTTAAAAAGAAATGATTAACTACTTTTTTTTCTGTCAGTTTGTTCTGGCATAATATTTTATTCCGAAGGTAAGTTTTTCTTCATTAAAATATTACGAATTAAAATGAAGTTATGTTTGCAGTGCAATTATTTTTTGCCTTGAAAGAAATATGCGTTTAAAGGCAATAATGAAACTATATTGAAAATTGCACTTGGAGTCGCACCTTAAAAACCAGCAACAAATTCAATTTTTTTCTTTCCTTTCAATTTGTGATGTAGTTTTGAATTTCGTAACTCAACAACACCAGTATACCGAATTATTTCTCTAATCATTCAATATACAAACGAACGTCATTATAAAGAGAATAAGAGTAAAAACATAAAATTCTGTAATTAATCCCTCACATTAATTACTTACTCACTTACTACAGAGCTTAATTTTTTTTTTATGAAGGAGAATATTCGACTATAATTTTGACTTGACTTGATATGAGGAGCGCTACAATTCCTTCACCAGGCACCAGACTCCTTCATCAGTATTGGGCTTAATGGCGACTGGGTCTAATGGCAGAGATAAGAGGTAATGCTGGGACTGTAATTTTGATTATTATAAAAATAAATATTTAAAAGAAAATTTAATTTTTTTTTTTTAAATTTTGCCAATATTTAGTGGTGGCTTTAGTAAACAATTTTTTAAATTTATTTCAAAACTAAATTATATTCAAATTTATATTCATTTAGACTTAAAACAGCGTATTATTTAAAATAATTACCTGGATCTTTAACTAAATTTTTTTTAAATTTAAAATATATTTTGAATTAGAACAAAATATATTGTTCACAATTGATTTTTTAAAGATTTTAGAGAAAAATTCTAAAAAATTTTATTTAAAGCAGGATAAAAATTGTAAATTCCTTTTTAGATCTTAAGTTTTAGTTAAAAACATATCTAACAATTTACAGAATATCGATACAAAGTTTCAAAGAATTCTAATAACAAACTTTTTTTATAATGTGTGTTAGCGAGAGATATCATCGTAGCCAGCATTTTCCTAAAATGATTTTAAAGTCCGTTATTGCTATTCGGTGTCGTCTGTCAGCAAGTAAAAACACAATTAAAACTCTAAGATCAATCTAAAGATCTGTGAACAAAAATTTAAAGAGACTTAGAAAGCTTATGAACAAAAATCCATATGCAGAAGACAGTAAGAAAAATTCCACATTTTTGGTCGAAATTTCCGATTTTCACTTTCAAATCCAATATCTTTCGTACTTTCAAGCATTTAAACTATTAATAATAATTCTATAGGAACATCTTTTTATTGGTACAGGAATCGTGAAAAGAAATTTATTAAGGACTTTGATGAAGAGGAGAACTTGGTATATTGTTCTGATGTTCCTAGATTGATGAGCAAATTTAATGTCATCTACGATAAAGATGAGTGGAGGCTGTTTATAGATTTATCTAAAAGAAGCCTCAAAGAAAGAAGCCTTCTTCATCATGGGTGCCAGTATGCATCTGTACCAGTTGGACGCTCAGTATATTTAAAGAAATGCTACGGAAACCTGGCTCTCGTCTTGGACAAAATAAAATATATCAACCACAGTTGGACAATTTGCGGTGATTTGAAAGTTATCTCCATGCTTCTTGGTCAACAAAGTGGATTTTAAAAACACCTAAGTTTCATTTGTGAGTAGGACTACCGTGACGAGACTCAACAATGGGTCAAAAAAGAATGGCCGAAAAGACAAAATCTTGGCCCAGGCACCAAAAACATTATTCGAAACAACTTAGTTGATCCGAAAAAAGTATTGTTACCTCCGCTTCATATAAAATTAGGTGTAATGAAGCAGTTTATCAAGGCTGTTCCAAAAGATGGCAATTGTTTCAAATACCTGGGCAAAAAGTTTCCTGATTTATCCCACGCTAAGTTGAAAGAAGGAATATTTGTTGGTCCACATCTCCGCAAACTCATGAAGGATAAAGAATTTGAGACTAACATGACAGCAACGAAGAAAAAAGCTTGAATTGCTTTCAAAGACGTCGTCAGTAAATTTCTGGGTAGTTACAAGGATCCAGATTATAAGGAAATTGTTATGAAAGTGCTGGACAAATTTACTTACAAATTTATTTTCACTTTCAAATTTGACTCCAATCTTTTTCGTACTTTCAAGCATTTGAACTAATAATTATAATAGACGAGAATAGTGGTGGCGCCCCCTCTTCTGACCGTATCTAAACACACATAGCTTGTGCGCATGCTATTAAATAATGCTATTTAAATAGGCGTTGTGATACATTGTTTTATTTAAGTATTTTTTTAATATAAAAATAGATTTCATTTGGAAGAAAACGGATTTTTCTGGTAAGAAGCATTTTACATATTTAAATTAATGAGGTCAGAGTTTTAAAAAAATGCTTAATATTAATAGAAACGTTTCGATTTAATACTGATTGCTAAGCCTTGTGATGTAAGTTTTGTATATATTTTGACATGTGTTGACATGTTTAAATAAATATATTATATTTATTTATAATTTTTGTTAAACATGTCGATGAAAACTGTTACAACTTATAACATTAATTTTTCTTTAGGATTAAATGTGTGTTGCTTTCCATTTTTTTTAAAGTTTTTATAATGAAAAGATGATCAAGATCGTGTGAGCAAGTATTTTTTATTAAATGAGTAACTTTGAATCATTTTAAAAACAACTGCCTGAAGCATTTGAAATGTGTATTAGGAAAAAAATGAATAGTTTTTAAGAAATGGAATTTCGTTGCTTTCAAAAATTTTCTCTTTTAATGGCTTAATCATTACACAGTGCCGTCTTTTTAATTTTAATAATCACTTACTTTAATTTAAAAACGCGTGTAATTACCGTGAAACCTCGTTTTAACGTTGTTTGTTTCGTAAGTTATTTTGCTTCCTACGTCACTTTCTGTTGGTTCGTGAAAATTGCCCATACCTATAATATTAAATTAATACGGAATTAACGTCCCCTTTTTCATTTTTCAAAATAATTTTTTCTCTACAAAGGTCGCACAAATTTTTAATCTCAATTCTACAAAGCTCGCACTTTTATTTTATCCTGATTTTACATCTTATCTTCGTCGTCTTACAATTTATAATTTTTACGTTTTCTTTTAAATATTATAATGATAATTTTTTTTCTTTTCACCCGCCATTCTATGCTGGATATCAGTACTATACAATATTCATCGTTTCCTATTGAAGAGTGGGCGTTACTTTTACTTCTAATAGGATTCGGTATTCCTATTCTTGGTCAATCGTCAATTTTACTTAAGTTATCTTAACAAACACTTAAAATGGTATGTTGGCGATTTTCTTCTAGAAAAAGTTTGGGCTTAATGTTTGGGTCTTAACGCAAGGAAGTTATTGTTTTTCTCTCAACCAGAGGTGACTTGTGTGGTCAGGAAACAGTATTTTTTATTCATTTTAACCTATAAAAAATTTGCTGATAGCTCAAAAATCAATTTTCTTTCACATGATTAAATTTTACATAGATCAAAATGAATGAAGAGAATAGTTACCGGATAGTACGTGCAAAATTGTTTGAGAAAATTCCTTTCCAAATAGGATTTTAGTAAGAACATTAACATCGATTTTACAAAAAATCCTGATGTGATTGAGAAAAATGAAGGTAATTTCCGAAATCAGCGCATCAAATAACATATAAATCAACAATAACTTCTCTTGTAACCTCTCTTTTTCAAAAACTTCAATTTCGCAGGCTTGTGTTATTAAACATAGCATATATTCCAATGTATAAATAAGTAGGCGTTACTATTTTCAGAAAAACTGCTTTCTTAGTTACATTCCTTGGAAAAAAATAATATCTTTTTAGCACCTTGGGGATTGTATTTAGCTTCGACGTATCACGATACGGAAATATTCCCTTATTTTTTTTATTTCTCAAATGACATGAAAATCTGAATTCAGGTTTAAAAAAATCTGAAAATTCTGAATGTATAAAAATTTTATACCTTACATTTAAATTTTTTTATTATAAATACATAATTAATAAAAATATTCACTCATCTAAATTACTTATTTAATCTAAATCACTATCGAAGTAAAATGTTTATCGAAGCTCGTTCGGCATGTCACGTGTGCTAGATTCTTGTCCTGGCAATGAATAAATTCATAGGAGTTTTCTCTCTTCTTTAGTCACAGAAGAATTTTTAACTCTCGCGGTTTCAATCTTATAACAGAGATTATTGTCTGAAATATCACGTAAAAACTTTAAATATTCAAATGCATTAACAACATTATTCTCAAGACTTGCCAGATGTGAAACTCAGCATGTCTGACAAGTCTTGAAAATGGGCGCCTAAATAGGCGCTTAAAACATGTCGACTGTTATTTCATGTTTGTTTATTTCTGAAGACAATGAAGTTTTTAATAAGGCAATATCTTACTGCTTCAGTTTCTTAGGATTATTAATTCTTCGCAAAACTGATGAAATTTCATTTTTCTTAAATTTTTAGGATTCTAAATATCTCTTAACTTTCGACTGAGGATATCTTGAATAACTGCACAATTATTGAATCTAATTATCAATTATAGCATAGATTACAACATGAATATGTGACTGTTTCAGCTATTAGCCATCCTCGTTATATTTATTGAGCAAAACCTGCTCTTGTGTTGAAGATTATTAGTATAGCTCTATATTTATAAATCTATTTCATGCAGATATAATTAATAGTTAACAAGCTTGATGGTACAAAAAATGTATTAATAAAAAATATATTTTATATTACTCTACCACTAAATGTAAAATATAAATTTTTATATTGTTTAAAAAAAAAATTATATAATTATTGTTTTTTTTTTTTTTTTTTTTAAAATAATATAAAAAAAATAATATAATTATTGTAAGCAGCACCCGGTCAGCGTTGAGAGATTCTACGGCGGCCGACGGCCGCTGCAATGCTTCCGTTGCCAAGGATATGGACATTCTCAGCGTACGTGTACAGAAAAGCCAAGATGTATGAAATGTGCCCAGGGGCAATTTTCGTTTCAGTGCACAAAAAGCAGAGACACCCCAGCTACTTGCTGCAATTGTAGTAAGAACCACACCTCCAACTTCTCTGGGTGCGAGGCCCGCCCCAGCAGAAAGAAAATCCAGCACAACGACAGAACTCCTGCAACCTCAGCTCGACGTCTAGTGACTCTCATGAAAGAACTGCAAGAGCTCATGAAAGACCAGGAAATGCTTTGCCTTCTACAAACTCTACTAAAGGGGAGCTCCCCCTCCAACTGATGCTCCACTGCCTTCAACCCAAGTCTTAATCCTACAATGAACTCTTACCTGAACTTCTAGTTCAACATTTCGACTAATTTAGGACTTTGAGTTTTATGTCATCATAGTTTCGATGAATCGGTTAGTGGCCCTTCGGGCCAAATACCGAGATTACACCAATTTCCAGCATTCCAGTATAATTATTGTTTCCAGATAATGTTCTTCATTTGTTCTTGCAATGAATCTCAATTATAAGGACTTGTTTTTCTTTTACCTTACCTTACATAACCTATGGACTCAACAGATTCGACGAATCGGTAAGAAGCGCTTAAAACCGACTTTAATCCCATTTCCAGCATATATTTATTGAGTAAACACTGTTATATGTTCTTAAAGCTCATATGGTCATGATTGAAAGGGCATATATTATCAAAGAGTTAACAAATAGAGGTCAGGGCTACAGAGAATAGAAGGGCTAGTTCACTCCTTTGAAGAAACTCTCATCGCATCAAACCTCCGACTTTCGCCTGTGGCGTCACGGTGGCCCAAAAGCTTGAACTTTTATTTCAAGAACGGAGCGTTCGGTCTTACTAATTCTAACTAATATTGGAGCATTCTTTTTTGTAACATATTCCAAGACATTCATTGTTTTCTATAATGATTTTCTTCAGCTTTTTGATGTGAATTGCAAAAATTATTAACGAAATGCCGTTTTTGCGGTTGCAACTTACAAAAATTCTGATAGAAAAAATATAATTTTCCACATGTTCCCTCAAGTAAATGAACAACTATCTAAAGAGTGGCTTCAACGTTGCAAACGAAATGACCCAGTTAATATAAAATATGCAGTAAGCATTTCTTGAAAGAAGATTATGAAGTTTGCTTGGATTGCAGATTAGAATGATTTTAAAATTGTCCTAACTCTACCACAAGTGCTCTCTTATCTGAGGGTGGATTAATTCTTCCGTCAGCAGCATGGATGGAAGTGTGTCAGGAATTTGAGAACATTTTTCAAAGTGTACATGGGACATCTTACAGAAAATCAAAAAGTGTCATTGAAGACCTTATAAATGAATTAGAGGGACGATATCCCGCAGTGAATAAAACAGCAATACGCTTATTTTGCCTTTATAAGAATTCGCCATCTAAATTGAAACCCAGTTACTTCAAAAAGAAAGGCAGACAAAAAAATTAAAAAAATGGATGAAGTTAAAAAGAAAAAAAATAATAATAAAAACTTAAATGAAAAGTTTTCTAATAGTTTGATAGAAGGTTTACTTATTTGTTGAATAGAAGCACTGAGCATTTAAATTTCAACAGAAAATCGATAGAGTAGATTTGTCGTTCTTATTGTTAAATTCTGCATTTTTGTAATAATTATAAATTTAACCCAGAAGACAAAGCAACTCCTAGCACAAGTTCGATGTCGTGAAAAACCATTTTTAGTAAAATTAACTTTGTACTTACGTTAATTAGGGAGGAAAACTATGAAAGCTGTCCACACTTAACCTGACGATAATAGAACTCTAATGTAACTTTAATGTTGTAACGTTTTAAAGAAGATTTAACAGTTAAAATTAAAGTACGGTCTTGTTGTGGACATAATTTATTTTGTTTTCAACGCGTTCTATTACGTTTTTTCTTCTAATTTCTTTTCATTTTTTAAGATTTGCACTATAGTGAAACTTAAAATTTACAAATTAGTGATGTCAGCTTAAAATTATTTAAAATCTAATTGGAAAAAAAAGTATTTAAAGAACTATAAGTTCTTTGTGAAAGTTTTAATACTGAGCATTTAAGTAACCATATAATTATCGGGCTCTCTATACATCCTGAATATTAACTTGTTAAGAATGACTATTTCCCTTAAAAAATCATCTTTGAATAAATCTTCAAAAATCATCTTCGAATAATTCTGATAATGCTGATTCAGAATTTTCTTTCTTTTTATATGTAAGAAGAATTTCTAAAAGTATTATATTAAGAAAGTTAAGGATCCTCTGAAAAATTTAACTTAGTTTTTTAAAAACAAACGTCAGTTTTGAGGAAACTATAGTACGGCTTTCAGGAGAGCAGCTCCAGACACCTGTCTCGCGTCGTGGCGGGAACTATGGTTACGAGAGTAAGTCACTTCTAATAGGGGTGTGGAGTGAAAGTGACTAGTTATGTAATGATCTTAGCTTGGCACAAGTCGGCGAATCTTTGCTCCCTTCCCTATTAGTGGATAAATCCTAGAGGAACTCGTATTTCTTTTATTCTCTCGTTTTCTAACAGAGAAGCTTAGTTTTTAAAAGATTATTTTCGTGTTTATTTTAATCGTTAATTATTTAATCGTTGTTATTCTTACGTTTGTTTTAAGTATTTTTTTTTCTTTTAATCGTTGTTAATTTTACTCATTGACCATGGTAGTTTTTCTTGTTAAATATCACAGATATCACTCAGCAATTTGAATTGAAGTTTCTTAACATTGGTATTTCTACTTTGCCCTGCATGAATACAAAACCTCATATTTTAAATATTTTCATACCTTCAGCGGTAATGTTTCTTCAGAGGTTTCTTTTAATTAAATTTATGGTCAGAAAAAACTCTTCAAAATTCTTAGTTTCTTAAAAAAAATTAAATATTTTTTAAAAAGACCAAAACATTATAACTAAGAAGTTTTTTTTTTTTTTTAATTTACTTTTTCTTTTTTTTTTAATGTACGATATTACAAAAGTTAAAGTAAGAACCTATTATAAAATTTAAAATAAGAACAAAATCTTTGAAGCAAAAAGTTGCTTTTCGAACCGCATAATACATTATTCTTGTAGATATGTTTTGAAAGAGTTTTTAATTTTTAAATTGATTAATTTAATTGATTTTTAAATTTATTTTAAATTTTGATTTCTTTTTCTTAATTAGATATTTTTTAAAGCCTTACAGTCCTTAAAATTTCATAGATAAAAAAAATATTTAAGAAATAATATTAATGAACTTTCTATATGAAGTGTAAATGCTTTATCCGATCATTTAATAAACGATATTAAAAAGCTGCATGAAAATAAGACTTTTTTTATGCAAACAAAAATTATAATGAAAAAAGTTAAATACAAATTTGAAATTGAAAATAGCTTTTTGTTAAAACAAACGGCAAACTAATAATTCTATAATAATGTTAATTAATAATAAGTTTTGATATCAAAATCATTCATAAAATTTTAGTTCTTTATTTATCTCTAGAATAGTAATAAAATTTAATAGATTTTACACATCATTTCCGTAGAGCCATATTTTCACTATGTCAAGTCTTAGACAGGAATAAAATGACATGATGTCTTCAGTTTATGAAATGCTTATTCCAGTTTTATGTACGTAACAACAATTAATCGCATGAAAAAAGAAAAGCAACTTATAAGAAACCTAAATCAAATGCCTCTTGAATATAGCGATTAAAGAAAGATAGATATTTTTCTTTTTCAGAGAAAAAAATATTAATCGAAACAGAGAAATAATCTCAAAAGTTTTTTCATGAAACAAAAGAGGTTGAGTAAAAAAATGCTATCCATATTTTCACTATGTCAAGTCTTAGACAGGAATAAAATGACATGATGTCTTCAGTTTATGAAATGCTTATTCCAGTTTTATGTACGTAACAACAATTAATCGCATGAAAAAAGAAAAGCAACTTATAAGAAACCTAAATCAAATGCCTCTTGAATATAGCGATTAAAGAAAGATAGATATTTTTCTTTTTCAGAGAAAAAAATATTAATCGAAACAGAGAAATAATCTCAAAAGTTTTTTCATGAAACAAAAGAGGTTGAGTAAAAAAATGTTATCCATATTTTCACTATGTCAAGTCTTAGACAGGAATAAAATGACATGATGTCTTCAGTTTATGAAATGCTTATTCCAGTTTTATGTACGTAACAACAATTAATCGCATGAAAAAAGAAAAGCAACTTATAAGAAACCTAAATCAAATGCCTCTTGAATATAGCGATTAAAGAAAGATAGATATTTTTCTTTTTCAGAGAAAAAAATATTAATCGAAACAGAGAAATAATCTCAAAAGTTTTTTCATGAAACAAAAGAGGTTGAGTAAAAAAATGTTATCCATATTTTCACTATGTCAAGTCTTAGACAGGAATAAAATGACATGATGTCTTCAGTTTATGAAATGCTTATTCCAGTTTTATGTACGTAACAACAATTAATCGCATGAAAAAAGAAAAGCAACTTATAAGAAACCTAAATCAAATGCCTCTTGAATATAGCGATTAAAGAAAGATAGATATTTTTCTTTTTCAGAGAAAAAAATATTAATCGAAACAGAGAAATAATCTCAAAAGTTTTTTCATGAAACAAAAGAGGTTGAGTAAAAAAATGTTATCCATATTTTCACTATGTCAAGTCTTAGACAGGAATAAAATGACATGATGTCTTCAGTTTATGAAATGCTTATTCCAGTTTTATGTACGTAACAACAATTAATCGCATGAAAAAAGAAAAGCAACTTATAAGAAACCTAAATCAAATGCCTCTTGAATATAGCGATTAAAGAAAGATATATATTTTTCTTTTTCAGAGAAAAAAATATTAATCGAAACAGAGAAATAATCTCAAAAGTTTTTTCATGAAACAAAAGAGGTTGAGTAAAAAAATGTTATCCATATTTTCCATATTTTCACTATGTCAAGTCTTAGACTGGAATAAAATGACATGATGTCTTCAGTTTATGAAATGCTTATTCCAGTTTTATGTACGTAACAACAATTAATCGCATGAAAAAAGAAAAGCAACTTATAAGAAACCTAAATCAAATGCCTCTTGAATATAGCGATTAAAGAAAGATAGATATTTTTTTTTTTTCAGAGAAAAAAATATTAATCGAAACAGAGAAATAATCTCAAAAGTTTTTTCATGAAACAAAAGAGGTTGAGTAAAAAAATGTTATCCATATTTTCCATATTTTCACTATGTCAAGTCTTAGACAGGAATAAAATGACATGATGTCTTCAGTTTATGAAATGCTTATTCCAGTTTTATGTACGTAACAACAATTAATCGCATGAAAAAAGAAAAGCAACTTATAAGAAACCAAAATTAAAATGCCTCTTGAATATAGCGATTAAAGAAAGATAGATATTTTTCTTTTTCAGAGAAAAAAATATTAATCGAAACAGAGAAATAATCTCAAAAGTTTTTTCATGAAACAAAAGAGGTTGAGTAAAAAAATGTTATCCATATTTTCCATATTTTCACTATGTCAAGTCTTAGACAGGAATAAAATGACATGATGTCTTCAGTTTATGAAATGCTTATTCCAGTTTTATGTACGTAACAACAATTAATCGCATGAAAAAAGAAAAGCAACTTATAAGAAACCTAAATCAAATGCCTCTTGAATACAGCGATTAAAGAAAGATAGATATTTTTCTTTTTCAGAGAAAAAAATATTAATCGAAACAGAGAAATAATCTCAAAAGTTTTTTCATGAAACAAAAGAGGTTGAGTAAAAAAATGTTATCCATATTTTCCATATTTTTACTATGTCAAGTCTTAGACAGGAATAAAATGACATGATGTCTTCAGTTTATGAAATGCTTATTCCAGTTTTATGTACGTAACAACAATTAATCGCATGGAAAAAGAAAAGCAACTTATAAGAAACCTAAATCAAATGCCTCTTGAATATAGCGATTAAAGAAAGATAGATATTTTTCCTTTTCAGAGAAAAAAATTTTAATCGAAACAGAGAAATAATCTCAAAAGTTTTTTCATGAAACAAAAGAGGTTGAGTAAAAAAATGTTATCCATATTTTCCATATTTTTACTATGTCAAGTCTTAGACAGGAATAAAATGACATGATGTCTTCAGTTTATGAAATGCTTATTCCAGTTTTATGTACGTAACAACAATTAATCGCATGGAAAAAGAAAAGCAACTTATAAGAAACCTAAATCAAATGCCTCTTGAATATAGCGATTAAAGAAAGATAGATATTTTTCTTTTTCAGAGAAAAAAATATTAATCGAAACAGAGAAATAATCTCAAAAGTTTTTTCATGAAACAAAAGAGGTTGAGTAAAAAAATGTTATCCATATTTTCCATATTTTTACTATGTCAAGTCTTAGACAGGAATAAAATGACATGATGTCTTCAGTTTATGAAATGCTTATTCCAGTTTTATGTACGTAACAACAATTAATCGCATGAAAAAAGAAAAGCAACTTATAAGAAATCTAAATCAAATGCCTCTTAAATATAGCGATTAAAGAAAGATAGATATTTTTATTTTTCAGAGAAAAAAATATTAATCGAAACAGAGAAATAATCTCAAAAGTTTTTTCATGAAACAAAAGAGGTTGAGTAAAAAAATGTTATCCATATTTTCCATATTTTCACTATGTCAAGTCTTAGACAGGAATAAAATGACATGATGTCTTCAGTTTATGAAATGCTTATTCCAGTTTTATGTACGTAACAACAATTAATCGCATGAAAAAAGAAAAGCAACTTATAAGAAACCTAAATCAAATGCCTCTTGAATATAGCGATTAAAGAAAGATAGATATTTTTCTTTTTCAGAGAAAAAAATATTAATCGAAACAGAGAAATAATCTCAAAAGTTTTTTCATGAAACAAAAGAGGTTGAGTAAAAAAATGTTTTTAACTACCATTAAAAAAAATTATTTCCAATAAATAAATAGCAGGTGAATTCCAAATAAATTAACGCATATCGAATAAAAGTATAAATGAAAATACGGTTTCGTTTAAACCTATATTATTTTTTCTCCCTAAGAAAAAGCGAAAGATTGTCTAAATATTAATTCAAAAATTTGAACAAGTCTCTTTTAAGCGGATAAACCAGCCAATCTGGTAGACCAATCGACTACTTCATTCCTCCATTACACCCCCATTAGAAATGTTATCTCACTCGCTATCACAGCAACGGACAACCCCAGACTTTTTGTCTGGTGCTGTTCTCCTGAAAGCCGCACTATATGATGTAAGGAATGTTAGCGGAGTGGGAGAGAAATAGGATGTCCAGTTGCCCATGGGCATAAGAGTTTTGACTTTTTCTTCAGAAATACTCGCTAGAGGCAATGTGCTGGTAAGTTCCCTTCCCCTCATTTGAAGAACTGTAGTTTGGAATGCAAAGGGAATCAAAAATTTTGTAGAAATAAGAAAGCTATCGTATCTTGGTGAAAGTTTCAAATATATTTCTCGAGTGAGTAACAGTAATTTGAAAAGAAAATTCTTTATATTATATTCTAAAAGAAATATGTACGTTTTAAAATTGAAACAAAGCTTACATTACTAAGATTTTTTTGTATCATATACGTTTATTTCACGCGTAAATAATAAAAAAAAAAAAAATTAGAAAAAATTGTACATGAAGAAATATGAAAAGAAAATACGCAACAAGAATAATATTCTGAAAAATAAGTATTGAAAACCATAAATGAAAAGAAACAAAATAAATACATTAAATCTTGTGCGAATTAAAAGAAAGAATCTTTGTTTTAGATATTTCTGAAATACTCACCAAATTGTAATAATAGGTAACAATTTGAATGAAATTAACTAAGTAATAGTATATTTGTAGTAAAATGTAAGAATACTTTTCATATTTATGCTATAATAAACTTCTATTTTAAAAATAATATTTATTATGTTATAGAATAGTTGTGTTTTAAAGAATATGTATTGTATTGTTTGTATGAATAAGAGATAGTTATTTTTGTTTATCTATTTTTTGTTGTAAGATATGTTTTATTTTTTGTTATAAGATATCTTTTAGCGACTATAGAGAAGTAAAAAATTCTTTAAAAATATAATTGATTATTCAATACATTCAGAGAAACATAGAATCGCAGTTAGGTTCACCAAAATTTTAAAACACAACGTCAACAAAACAAAACAAAAAAAAGAAACGGAGATAAAAGTCTTTAATCTATACGATATGATTCGAGCCCGTGAGCCTAAATGAAATGTCATTGAACTTCCACTTAAATGTTATCAGATAAGAAATTAATATACAATAATTAATTTGAAATTTATAAAAATAAATTATTCATATTTTAATCTTGTATTTCCCATGCAGTTTTATCTTTTTAATATACGTTTTACTTACGTGGCGGTGAAAATTGGTTCATTATATTTTTTGTCTTTTCTTGTTTCGTATCATTTAAAAATGTATATTTAACTGTGTAAAAATTTACATTTAAAAATGTATATACTAATTTCGTTAGTAGTCAAAATTTCATCAGAAGAATTTAAATTATAAGGATTTTTTGACGATTTTCAAAGATGAAAAATAAAAAGGTTTTTTTTTTTTAAAAAAAGAAAGAAAGAAAAAACAACACTCTTCTGCGAAAAATTTATACTTTTGCAGATCTTACAGTCGTAGAATAGACAGGCATTCAATTTGTGTTACTATTAATAAAATGTAATTTAGAATTCGCGATCACAACGCTTGAGTAAGCCCTTTAGAGGAGCCTGAAAATTTCAGGCATTTATTTATTAAGTTTTCATTTAGTTCTATCATAATCATTGGCAGAGTCGAACGCCATTTTCTTAGTACCAAATAAGAAGCGAAATTTCTCCAGGAAAAACTAACCAGAACATTGGTAAATCTTTTTAAAACAAAACACGCCAAACATTTGAAAAACTAGCTTACAACTGATAACTTCCGATTTTTGAGGAAGATTTGATTCGAATTGGAAAAAATGTTAGCGATCTATTAAGTTATTTACTTATTTATTTAAAGTTCTAGCTCTTACGATCTTGACCTTACAGACAGGGATCATAGAGCTTTAATATGTATCTTTAGAGAGTGGGAAGAATCCACACATAATAAATTCTTAAAAATTATCATAATATTTTTCCTTTATATTTAGTGGTAGTAAAACATAAGCATTAGTTTTTATAAAATTGGCAAGTAATATATAAAATTATTAAGCATATATTTAATTTAACACAGAACTATAGGTCATCTACATTAAAGTGCATTTTCTGTAGAATCGAGCACGTTAAAAATTCATTATTATTCCATAAAAGAAATTTTGATAAACGAATGCTATACATATGGGCTACAACACAGGAGCAGTATTTCCTGAATAATTCTAAAGAATATTTTATACGCTAAACCAGTCACATATTCATGTTTTAGTTTAAGATATGATCAATAATAACATACAATAATTGTGCAGTATTTCAACAAATCCTCATAGTCGAAATTTAAGAAAAATTTCATTTTCCGAAGAATTAATAATCCTAAGAAACTGAAGCAGTAAGATATTACCTGATTGCTAATTTCATTGACTTCAGAAATAAACTAATATAAAAAAATAGTCGACACGTTTTAAACACTTAATAATACACAAAAATAGGCGTCCATTTTCAAGACTTGCCAGAGGTGCAGTCATTCGCATCTGGCAAGTCTTGAAAATGGACGCATCTGGCATATTTCAGCAAAAATTTCGATTATAAAATCATAACTCCGAGAGTTAAAAATTCTTCATAGACTAATTAAGAAAGAAAACTACTAAGAATGTTTTCATTACCAGGGAAAGAACCTAGTACACGTGGCATGCCGATAGAGATTCGTTGGACATTTTACTACGAAAGTGATTCAGATGAAATTCAAAATTTAGACGAAGGAATTTAGCTGAAATAAACATTTTTATAAATTAATTTATGATGAAAATATTGAATTGTAGGATATAAAATTTTTTATACCTTCAGAATTTTTATTTTTATTTTTAAAAACGACCTAAATTTAGATTTTAATGTTATTGGATCAATAAAAAAATATACGGGTATAGATCCGTACCGTGATCTATCTCTTCGACTATAATATCCAAGGTGCCAAATATATTTTAAACTTGCAAAAAAAAAAAAAAAAAAAAAAAAATGCCTGCAGATGTTTGCCCGGGTGTTCGTTACGAGTTGCGTTGGTTCCTCTTTGTGACGTTTTTTTCTTTTAGTTTCTCGGAGGTTGCCAAGACTTGGAGATTATTCTGTCACAGAACACGATACGGAAATCCCCCCAAAATACTAAAAATTAATTAAAAAATTTAATTATAGAATGGTATTGAAATGACATCCCATTTTGAGATTACATGTAAAACGCCAAGTTCCTTCAAAGGAATGTGACAAGAAAGGTAGAATATTTCTGATAAAGTAACGCCTACTTATTTATTCACTGGAATATGTATGTTTAATAATCCAACATCACTGGAAACAGGTAAAACTTCCTATTTTTAAAATTTCACAAAATCTCCATGGTCTAACTTATTAAAATTTTAAATACCCAATAAATTTGTAAGTTATAGATTTTTCATAAATTTCGACATTTTTTCGACATTATTTTAAAATTACTGCTCTATTATTGATTGAGTGATGGTAATCATAGCTTTTCGATAAACTACACCGCCAATGCTCCTGCTTGCAATCAAATTCGACAAAT
This sequence comes from Parasteatoda lunata, assembly GCA_949128135.1. NCBI lineage: Eukaryota > Metazoa > Arthropoda > Arachnida > Araneae > Theridiidae > Parasteatoda > Parasteatoda lunata. Next base: position 95,589,279 of record OX421970.1, on the reverse strand, counting down.
TCATTCAGAATAAACAAGCACTCTGCGTTTATAGCCTATAAATAATTCACTAATTTTTATGAACTATTTACAAATAGAATTATAATTAATAGTTTAAATGCTTGAAGGAATGAAACAGATCGGAGATAAATTTGAAAGTGAAAATCGGAAATTTCTACAAAAATTCAGACTTTTTTATTGTCTATATATGAAATTTTGTTCATTAGCTTTCTCAGTCTCTTTAAATTTTTGTTCACCGATCTCTAGATTTATCTTAAGAGTTTTAATTGCTTTAGGAGTATTATTGGCTTAAGTGTTTTAGTTTGATGACAGACGACTTAGACTGAAGTTGATTTCGGAGTCCCTTGTCACCTCACTCCTTCATTTGTAGTGGTGCCCGTGGGAGCCTGGAATATTGACTGTAACAGCTATAGAATGTTGTAGAGGGTGATGACATAGATGAGTAGTTGGCTTGGTGGAGGTGATGTGTTGCATCGAGGACTTGTTTTCTGGAAGTAGAGATAGGAGTAGTTTCTCTTGCTCCTCGTTCTTTAGTAGCCCCCACATTTCTCTGAAGATTTGCAGAAATCAGTTAGCTGTGTCGGTAGCACTCCTGTGCTACTTTTTCTTCTCAGTAGATTTCTTACTGGGTCTAGCGCCTCAGCCCGTAAAACAGACTGGGTGCTCTCCGCTGCAGTTGAAACAGGTGGCTGAAAATCTTATAAGTTTCGTGCACTTACACAAATCGTGAGCAATCGCACACTTCATGCATTGAGATTCGTCGGTGTCAGTCTTTTGGCATCAACACTGGATTTCATAGCGACGTCCTCGAAATCGCTCTATCTGCACTGGTGTTGATAGTATCTGCTCTATGAAGAAATCACTGTTCTTGGGACTATCTGGGAGTATGATCAGAAAGAGGGGGAGGAGTTTATATCTATTGCCACGCCTCTTCCTTATCTGCTTCGTTCTGATAGGCCGATGACAATATCTGTGATTCCTTTCTGCAAGACCGAGCTCTTGCAATCGTCTGATTGTCCTTTCACTAGGAATTGAAGTTTACAACTAAGTTTTTTAGGTTTAAGTTTCTAATAAGTTTTCTAGGAATTTAATAATTTTAATTATAATTGTAATTATTTTATGTAGAATGCAATAGAAATTTTTTTTCCGTACGTTCAAACAAATAATCTATTTATTGCAGTAAAACTAAATAATAATTAATGCTATAGCCAACTTCACCGAACCTGTTGTTTCTGATTAAATATACTAAATAAGCTTCAAGCAGAAACATTCACCGATTAACGATGTAGCTGAAGCTATTAATAGTTTTAATAGATTCAATAAATTTGCTGTATTTCATATTGTCTTTCGTGTCGAAATTTATGAAAATTCTAGAAATCTTTTCAAATTGTTTGAGCCCTTAAGATTTTAAAAACTCAATCCTTGAAGATTTTGTTAAATCTTAACAAAATGAATTTTTATCCGTTTAACGTAATGTTTAATTTTGGATTATTAAACATGGCATATAGCCTAAGTAGAAAATGAGTAATAAGTAGGCGTTACTTCCCTCAGAAAAATTGGTGTCACTTTTTCAGGGAAAAAAAATTAAACAGTTCTCTTAGCAAGCTTGCATTTCGCTCTAATCTTTTATGTCTCAGCTTCAATCATTTATATACTAGGTCTAACGGAAAATTCGCACTATTATACAAGGATGCAAAAGTAGCCTTCATAAACAAAGTTGTCGGCATTAACCCTTGAGAATATAAAGATTGTAAAAAATGTTTGGAAACGTTCAAATGTATCGAGAAATATACATTGATCGAAAAAAAGAAAATCGACATCTCGAGACCCATCAAGAACATAATGATATATATATGCTTCAAAAGAATTTTTCGATTTATTTTTCTCTGATGGGTCACGAGATTGAACAGTTGTATTTCAAACAGTTCCACAATAGCCATAATTCCTTCACGCCAATACGTTTTGTCTTTTTAAGCTGAAACATTACCATTGAGTAAAGGTTTAATAATTCTAAATTAATAATTCTTCTAGAGCATTTTTTATTACTGTAAAAAATCGAGAAACATACATTAATCGAAAAAATAAAAAGAAACATCTCGAGACCCATTAAGAACATAATAATAGACATGTGTCAAAAAAAATTTCGAATTTAATTTTTTTTTTTTTTTCGTCTCAAAGGGGTCACGAGACTGAACAGTTATAATTTTAAGCAGTTCCACCATTACCAGAATTTCTTAGCGCGTTATATGTTGTGTTTAAGCTGAAATATTACTATTCAGTAAAGGGTCAGTAATTATACCACTCTCTTTTCTAAAAGAATTTATTTTATTACCGTAAATAGGTATGTTCTCTCACTATCCATTTTGCCTCCCAAATTTTATTTTTGACATTTATGTTTTTTGTCTAATTTCAGGATAAATGGGAAAAGGGCCGTAAGGCCTCAGAGGCCCATTTCCACTACAACAAACGAATGTTCTCTGACGAAAAACAACTTATCCCTAGACCTATAATTATGCTTTTATTTAATTTATTTTTATTTATTTTATTTAATTTATTTTTTACTTAAAATATGTATCATTCCAAAATTTCGAAAAAGCTGTAAAATTATTTTTTTTATTCGATTTACAAACACATTTAGTTTAGTTTTATAATTGATGTTGAGCAGCCGACTCAATTCCGAGTTTAGGACTATCAATGTTAAATTCTACGGCCTTCTAATTTTGAACCAACCTAGAAGTCAAAGGAACTCCTGGATCAAGCTCTAGGATAAACTACAGCCATGGAAAACTTTTTAATGGAACGAACCCGCTTTTGCTTTACTTGGAATTGAAAATCGCGAAAAACTCCCCCTGTTAGTCCTATGGCAAGGAGATTCCAACCCATCATCCGTCGAACAACTGAGAATACTTTACGTCAGCATTGTTGTTAGTTCGAGCTGGGAGCAGAACTCCTATCTACTCACCAACATTTGGATTTGTACCTGAGTCATCTCATTAAGAGGTGAATTTTCTATCCCCTGAGCTACCATGGCCCCCCACAATTTTAATTTACTTACCTCACAATTTAACGACATTAAAACTCCCGATTCAATTTTGAGATTACGACTACCAGTGTTCAAATCCATAGCTTTATAATTTTAAGCCCAATCCAGAAGACAATGGAATTCCTGGAATCAAGTATTTTGAGAAATTCGCCTTCATGCAGGTTTTTTTAGGGAACTAACCTGTATTTGAATTGCCTGGTGAGGAAAGCCCCGAAAACCTCCCAATTTTAGCCTGTAGACAAGGGAACTCTAACCCATGATCCGAATACCACTGAGGATAATTTACGTCAGCACTGTGGTTGGTGCGATGCGGGATCGACCAAATTGACCAGCTATCCTGGTTTCCCTCATGGGGGGGGGCGTGTGCTCAATCCCCTAAGCCTCCAAGACTTCGTAAAATGCACTTAGAATCTTTTTCGTGTTATTAAGCATGTAAACTGTAAATTATAATTCAACATAAGAAGCTCTTAAAAATTAATACAATGCCAACAGCCTACAGAACAGAACAGAATGATTTGCCCGATTCATTTTTTCAATATATTTATCAAATAGACAGCAAGAAGAAGCATTAACCGATTGACTGTGTAGTCTGAGGTAAGATTGCTGGAGTATCAATAAAAGTTTCATTATATCCTTATTGTAAAAACTTATAAGAAATCCAGAATTCTTATAAAACTGTTTTAGAGTTTAAGAATTTAAAAATTTAATTCCTGAATATTTTGTTAAATTGTGTAGCAAAATGAGTTTTAAAACGTTTCATGCGATTTTTAATTTTTGATCATTAACATGGGTGAAAGCCCTTATATAGCAAGACGGAAGAGAGAAAAAACTGGTACGTAAGGCATTTCATTCCAGCATTTTTTTCGAAAAAAATAAAATATCTGTAACTATCAAGATTTCTTTTAAAATTTTAGCATATATATAAAACTGCTACTTTTCGAAGATTAAGTAGACAATTGTTGAATAATTTAAAAAAAGGATAAGTAAACTCCTCCCCAAAACTAGCTATAACTGAAAAGGTTTCACTACCAGCCTTTCCTATTTTCCGTCTCGCTTTCACCCCTGATCATTAAACATAGCACTAACCCTAAGTAGAAAATGAGTAATAAGTAGGAGTTACTTCTCTCAGAAAAATGGGTGTTACTTTTTTCAGGAAAAAATAAATAAATAAAACAGTTTTCTTAGCAAGCTTGCATTTCGCTCTAGTCTTTTATATCTCAGCTTTAATCATTTGTATATTAAGTCTAACGAAAAATTCGTTCTATTATACAAGGATGCAAAAGTAGCCTTTATAAAAGAAGTTGTAGGCATTAACCCTTAAATATATAAAGGTTGTAAAAAAAGTTTGGAAACGTTCAAATGTATCGAGAAATATACATTGATCGAAAAAAAGAAAATCGACATCTCGAGACCCATCAAGAACATAATGATATATATATGCTTCAAAAGAATTTTTCGATTTATTTTTCTCTGATGGGTCACGAGATTGAACAGTTGTATTTCAAACAGTTCCACAATAGCCATAATTCCTTCACGCCAATACGTTTTGTCTTTTTAAGCTGAAACATTACCATTGAGTAAAGGTTTAATAATTCTTCTAGAGCATTTTTTATTACTGTAAAAAATTGGCATGTTCTTTCACGGACAGTACACTTAATGTTATGCTTTAATTTAATTTATTTTTATTAATTTAATTTATTTTTACTTAAAATATAGGGTAAACTAATCAGTGAAGGAACACTTAAGCTTCGCTTGCCTTTTAAAAAATCATATTAATTTCAAAATTCGTAAATTTAGATAAATGACAGTGTCAACATATTTGTTACTAATTGAAAATTATGTAAAAAAATTGTAGAGAACTTATATAATATTGTTTTAAAATTTTAGAGGTTCAAATAACAAGTAGTAAGAAGACCAAGTGAAGGAACAACTCTTACCAGTGAATGAACACCCAGTAAAGGAACACTTAATTTTGGTTATTTTTTAATGCTCTTTATGAATTTATAATTTAAAAACAAGTCTATTCCTGAAATTATAACATATAAATACTTGGAAAATGTTAACTTTTTTTTTTTGTAATCATGAATTGAAAATTAAAGTGTCAACATATTAACACATACTGTTCATTCACTGGGAAATCTTTGGCCAGTAAAAGAACATGCCTGTTCCCTCACTGGTTAGAAGTTGTTTTTCGCATTTTTAACATATTTTTGATGCGGAACATCACTAAAGGTACAAGAAAGTTAAAATTTATCGTTTATTTTCATTAACTTAGAAAAAAAACCAGTAAAGGAACACTTGTTCCTTCAATGCTTTTTCATTGTTTGGTGATCCAGTGAATAAACACCCCCTTATCTCAGTACTTTATTATGCTATGATGCTTAAAAAAAATAAAACGTAACTTCAATAACTATATTTTGAATTATCTTTTTCGCAGTGAGAAAAATAAAACTATTACATGCAATTAATTCCACTTGAAATATATAAATACAAATACTCACCTTATAATTTTTTCAAAGAAACAAGGTGTTGCAGAGATAATAACAAATTCAAAAATTTTTCCAGAGTTTTCTATTTGACCAGGTAATCCAAAACATTGCTAGATGACTTCCTACTGTTTGGCAGTAAGCTATTTTTACCAATCAATCTAAAGAAACATTTTCGAATTCTTATTTTTAATCAATATATATGAAATGCTCCTTCACTGGTGTTTACCCTATATCACTCCAAAAATTTCAAAACAGCTTTCTTTCGAAATTCTTTTCTTTATTCAGCTTACAAATTCACTTTATTTTATAACCGACGTTGAGCAGCAGTCCAAATTCTGAGTTTGCGACTATCAATGTTAAATTCCATGGCCTACTAATTTTGAACCAACCCAGAAAACATTTGAAATTCCTGGATCAAGCGCTAAAACAAACTAACAGTCATGGAGGACTTTATGATGAAACTGAACTGCATTTGCTTTACTTGGAAATTAAAATCACGAAAACTTCCGGTGAGGCCGCCCTTCGGCAAGGGGATTCTAACCCATTATTCGTCGAACCACTAAGAATACTTTACCTAAGTACTGCTGCTGGTGCGAGCCGGGAGCAGAATTCGTATCTACAGGCCAGCACAGGGATTCGTACCCATTTCACCTCATTGAGAGGCGAATACTCTAACACCTGAGCCACCATGACCCCCCACTATTATACTTTATTTTATAATGACGTACACGTATAATGACGTAAACACCCTACTCAATTTTGTAATTTAAAACCCTATCCAGAAGACAAGGGAATTCCTGGAATCAAGTATCGGAGGAAATTTGCCTTCGTGGAGGTTTTTTTAATAAAACTAACATGCATTGGCATTGCATGGTGAGGAAAGCCACGAAAACCTCACAAGATTAGACGGCAAGGGGACTCTAACCCATGATCCGTATACCACTGAGGATAATTTATGTCACTGAGGATAATTATGTCATGTGGATAATTTATGCCCTGTGGTCTTTGCGATCCCGGAGCGTAATTTATATTGATCAGCTATCGCTGTGGTTTGAAACCGGGTCTCCTCATTGGGAGGCGAGCTCTCTATCCCTCATGCCCCCACGGTTCAGTAAAATGCACTTTGAAATGTTTTCGTGTTATAAGCATGTAAACTACTAATTATAATTCAACACAAGAAGCTCTTAAAAATGATACAAAAATTAAACAACAGCCTACACGACGGGACAGAATGATTTTTATCGATTCATTTTCTGAATAAATTTACCAAATAAACTGCAAGAAGAAGCATTCACCGATTGACTGTGTAGTCTAAAGTAAGATTGCTGGAGTATCTATAAATGTTTCATTATATCCTTATTATCAAAATGTATGAGAAATCTAGAATTCTTCTCAAATTTTGCTCGAAGTCAAATAGTTGAAGTTTGAGTCTTGAAGTCGAATTGTTGCTGTTTTTGCAATTGTTGAAGTAAACTTAAGTATAGAAAAATGAAACATCATCCATTGAGCGTGATGTTTTATTTTGGATCTTTAAACAAAACACATAATCCAAAGCAGAAATTGAGAAATTAATAGTAAGTTGTAGGCACATCGGAAAAAAAAAAGTAGATGTTTTCCTAGAAAAAAAATGGGCATCACTTCCCTTCCCTTTCTCACATTCAGGAAATTTTTTTTAAAAATATGGTAGAAAAAAAAATTAATTTTACAAACGGTTTTAACTTAATACACCGTACCAGAAATTTTTATAAATCAAAAGAATATCCATCTTGATATTAAAATTGTCCAAATGAATTTCCAGAATTAAAAGGAAATTAAAGCCAATAAATTTTCAAATAAACATTTGCCATCACATTTTAAATTTTTCCTGACTGTATCGACTTTATTATCTCATTTTTTGTAATTTATTATATTTTTATTAATTCATTTTACATATATTAACTTTACTATACTTTTTTTTAAAATACATTAGAGGCAACACCCAACCTGATATTACTCCAAAAACTCCACAGCTAGAAAATTCTTTTCGGATCTTTTCTCCCGTTTACTTTACCGGCATCTAAAAAAATAAATAATAAATGAAACTAGATTTTCAGTTTTAGAAAGCTCTAAAGCGATAAAGTTTCTCATTGTTATAAGAATGAAAACGACATTAAAAATTTAATATGCTCCATCCGCTCACCTTGCTCAAATCCAAAAAAAATTTGAAAAATCTTGTTAAAATTTTTTTTAAGTTAGCTAAATCTTTTAAAACAAACTCGATGCAGTTTTTTTAATATTTGACGGTTTGAATGTCCTAACTAATAAACTAAATTTGGTTAATAATTAATTTTTTTTTACTTTCGCGCGTCGTTTTAGAAAGAAAAAAAAAAAAAAACAATTTTTTTTTTAATACTTTTCATTGTGTATCACTTCGCTCATTACGTTTTATCAGACAGGCCGTGCTTAGAGGTGGACGCCATGGGCAGCCGAAATTTCAAAACTTGTTAATATACTTAGGTTACAAGTTTTTTTTTTCTCTCCCTTCACTTCTTTGACTCGTAGAGAAAATTTCTTTAACTCTTTATAAATTAGACTCCTAATTCTATCTCTTCCTCCCCCGTAGAAAAGGTTATTTATTTTATAGCAAATTATTGTGGCATGTTTAAGCATGTTAGAAGATCTTTCCGCTAGGAGATTTGATAAAGACATTGTCATTTTCATTCTTCTGGCTATTTAGTTACTGTCAATAAATCAAGGTTTCTAGTTTCTAGAAGGACGTACGATAACAAATCAAACCTAACAGTATAAAAACAATTTTACTGATACTACGTCAAATTTTGGAATTGCTTTAAGAATTTTTATAATTGTTCCTGTAACCATTACTATTGCAAAACATTCATTTTCAAAACTGAAACTGATAAAAACATGTTTGAGATCTAAGCCCGCCTTTCATCTTAGACACTTATTTCTATTAAAAAGATTTATAAACTTCTTTTGATTTTCCGTTTTAGTAGTCGAGTTTGCTACTCAAAAAGCTAGAAAAATTGCATTATAATTAACTTAACCATATTTGTCAGCAATATTATAATTTTTTCCTTACATTTGCTAAAGCTTGGATATATTTTTCCTTTTCCTAGAATATATTATTCTTTCGAATGATTTTAATTTATATTACAAATCTGTCTAATTTCATTTCATTTAATGATCCTTTATGTCAGGAGTGTATTTTTTAAAATAGTACTAGTGAATTCAACTTTGATGTCACAGAAATAAACTATATTAAAAATTTCAATTATTGCCATGCATGGAGTGAAATCAGTAAAAACTGGCGTGGAAAATGTCAGGGGAAAAAAAGCAGGGTCAGTATGTCTAAAATATATTTTACTTAAAAAATCATTGATTTATATGATATTTTTAAAAATCATAAATTGATGTAAAAAATATTATTTATACAGTGCAGCATTATCTAATACGTATAAACATAAGGCTATGATAATAAATCACTGATATCAAATTTCATTGATAATAAATGTTTTATTCCTATAATGAGGAATAGGTCAACAAATTTTAAAAAAATGAAAAAAAGTATTTTTTCTGTTCAAGAACTTAAATGTAGATAAGAATGTTAACTTTTAACTAATGATATTTCATTATTCTTTTCATGCCATTTTCCTGTTTTAATATATCCCATTGTAATATGAAAAAATCATTGATTTATATGATATTTTTAAAAATCATAAATTGATGTAAAAAATATTATTTATACAGTGCAGCATTATCTAATACGTATAAACATAAGGCTATGATAATAAATCACTGATATCAAATTTCATTGATAATAAATGTTTTATTCCTATAATGAGGAATAGGTCAACAAATTTTAAAAAAATGAAAAAAAGTATTTTTTCTGTTCAAGAACTTAAATGTAGATAAGAATGTTAACTTTTAACTAATGATATTTCATTATTCTTTTCATGCCATTTTCCTGTTTTAATATATCCCATTGTAATATGAAAAATAAATTACTGTTTCCCTGTCTGTAAATATATTTCAAATATACCTATTTAATTTTATACATATTTTTAATACAAGTAATTATAAATCATATCAAATATTATGAAGTTAATGTATATAATTGTAATTAAAGAAAGAAGACTTGCTCTGCCAAGAATAATTTAATTTAAAATTGCTTTCTGGTTTAAATTAAATTATACTTTTCATTTTACTAATAGATTCTTTGTCTTTACAATACATTAAAGTTTTCTGTTGAATAGAAAATAGTAACTGAATTCCTTTATTTCGTTATTTGTTTGCCATAATTACATATTAATATTAACCTTTTTATCAGAAGGGGAGTTAAAAATGTTAGTTGCAGTATTGTTGCTAAATAATAAAGTATTACTTATATATTTCCTTATAGTTTGAATCGTTAAACGAAAAAAGAATTTTTTTAAGAAAAATCTGATTTAAAAAAAAAAAAACTCCAATGCCTAATGTATATACACAGTCCAGTCACATTAATGTGACCACCTGTCAAAAGCCAGAATAACCACCTTTGGCAGAGCGGACCTCTGCGAGACGTGCAGGAAAAAAGTCAAATAGGTTTACTCTTGGTAGCCCCTTGATTCTTCTAGGCCAGTGTTTCCCAAACTTATGATTTTTGTGTACCCTTTCTAAATTTTTCGTAACGCTGTGTACCCCTAATAAGAAAATGAATGTATTTTTTACTATAAAAAAATTGTACAAAAGTTAAAAATCACAACTGCCTGTTGACACTACTAATTATTAACTGTTAAGTCTGCAAAAAATAGTCAATAGAAAAATACGTAATCGTAAATTTTCATGGCTAGCTTTGTTTTTAAATAAACATTTTTGAAATTTTCGCTTTTTGCAAGATATTTCGAATAAGAACGCGTACCCCCGCTAAACTGTTCCCGTACCCCTGGGGGTACGCGTACCACACTTTGGGAAACACTGATCTAGGCGGTCAGTTGCTCAACAGTTGCACGTATATTCGCCCGAACGCATATCCGTAGCCTTCGTTCGCCTCTGTCATATATAGCCCATGGTAGGACTAAACTACTCAAATTAAAACAAGTCATAATATATAGTTTATTCTCCAAAAAAAAAAAAAAATGCAAATCGCAATTTTTGTTTGATCAATCAGTCCGAAATAAATCACTCATTTTATTCCCTCTCTCTCTCTTTTTATATATATATATATATGTGTATATATATATATATATATATATATATATATATATATATATATATATATATATATATATATATATATATATATATATATATATATATATATATATATATATATATATATATATATATATATATATATATATATCAGTCAAACCCCGCTATAGTGAACCTTTAAGGGACCGAAATTTTAGTTCACTATAACCGGGAGTTCACTATATCCGTTTCGCAGGCAATTTAACTAATGGTTCCCAGACTCCTCCCTTTTATTACACATTATTCAAATAAATAACTGAAAAATATTACGCAGTAGCAAAAAATGTGTTATTTTTTATTACTCTTTGTCTTGCGTAAAAAAATCTTTTGCTGTATCTTTAATCTTTATATTTAATCGTAATCTTTAGCTCATGAGCAATCCTCAACATCAGATATGAAAACACTTCCCGACTCTCAGATAATTTTTCCTGAATTTCTGTTATTCCGCTTTTTAAACTTGTCTAGCCTGCCATTCAAGCACATAAAAGTAGTCTCACAAAATCGCTTAGCAAATTCATCGACATTTGTCCAGATACAGGAAGATTGCGGCTTCTTCGAATGCTGAACCACTTCAGTAATGCTTCTTCAACATCCTTGTGATCTGCTTTTTTCAACTTTTTTCTGCCATCTAAATTTTTTTCATGAGCATAAATTGTTAATTGCCTATTTTTCCATGTGTTACGAACTGTAGATTTGGATAGTTTATATTCCCTGCAAATATCAGCTTCATTACATCCATTTTCAATCTTATAATGACTGCCCTTTTTATAATCAATGGAGAACGTTTTACGTTTACTGCTCGCCATAGTTAAATTTGAGGCACTAGTTTGCATTTTTTGAGAGCAAAAAGGAGTTGAAATGAAGGCTTAATCAATACATATTAGTGTGTCCAACCCTTTGACCAATAATGAATAATTACTCATTGCCTCTGACAGAAAATGCATATTGATTCCACTGACACCTTACAGGTGCATCATCTGCCTGGGTTGGAAACATCTGCTTGGTTATTGCACCTGCATTATTAGGGATAGGAGAGTGAGAAAAAAAGAAGCAAACAAGAAAAAATGCTTATCCCTACATTCCCCTCTATAGATGATTTTAAAAATCGGTATATGTATTTATTTTGAAGTAAAAATTTCAAAATTATTACCAAAAAAAATGATGAAAAAAATCAATCGAAGACAGAAAAAAGTTCATTATATCCAACTTCCTCAATTTTTTGGTTCACTATAGCGGGGCTTGACTATATATATATATATATATATATATATATATATATATATATATATATATATATATATATATATATATATATTTATATATATATATATATATATATATATATATATATATATATATATATATATATATATATATATATATATATATATATATATATAAGCAATTTTTCAAAGCTTAATCCGCAAAAAGGAGTGCTTACTAACATTGTATTTTTAAATATATCAATGCGAAATATATCAATAAAATATTGTGCGGAGCACTCAAAAAAATTGAAACTCAGATGGAACATATAAAGTAAAAAATATATCAAGCAAAAAACAGGAATTAAATTTAAATGAAATACAGAGCAAAACACAAAACGAAATCTATAAAGCGAGCAGTTAATTTAAATGAACTTACGTGTACCGGATTGGTTTATTAGAATTACATACATTTGCAGGCTTGTGTGCTCATTTTAGGCTTATAAACCTTTGTCAAATAGAAGGACAGATAACACAATACAGAGAAGGACAACACGAATATACATCCAGGGTAACAGCGGCATTCGAACCCGCTACCTCCACGCTTTACACAACGTGTGGCGGGAGATACCGCTCGGCCAGGGAGGCCCCCATGTGCCGGAATCTTTCAAGAATGATTTAAAATATCTTCGTAATAAGATTGCCAGATTACAAAATATGAAAACAGAAACGAACTTAGAAACGTAAATAGAAGGATTTTTACATTGCACGTTCTTACTGCAGTACTGAAGCTGGTATGATTTGTTAGTTACCAAGGATTGGTCCAAAAATGGATGTGCGCACGGTAATAATATTATACTGGATAATTTAAAGTTTATAATTAATAAGGTTGATATTCAATTATACAATTTTAATGATTTTATAGAAAAATATATATTTAAGAAAAAAGAGAGTGAGAGACATAATTTGTCCGTTTCGCACAGATTTTTAGCTGCAGATTTGTCAAAATTGGATTTGCACATGGTAAAAATATAAATTATAAGTTTTTAGTAAATTTATTAAGAATAATATACAATTAAGTCAATGATTTTATGCAGAACTTAATTATTTTAGTTGGGTATCCTTTGCTTTTTTTTTTTTTTATCAAATTTTGAAAGAGTTTGTCTATTTGTTTTTCTGGATAGATGAATATTACTACATGTTCTTTTAATTCTATTCATTTGATTAAAAATGGTATTTAAATATATGTGTTTAGAAACATTTGAATACCAAGTTGTCAGTTTATGTATATTATAATCATTTCTTTCATCGTATAAATCAAAAAGCAGATATTTTCTTCTTTTTTAGTACACAAATCCAAAAAATTAAAATTAATATTATCATGATATTAATTTTAATTTTTTGGATTGGATTTGGGTAGTAAATATCCTCATTATGATTACGAAGCACGAGTTAAAAATTAAATATAATTAAATCATCAATAAATCTAAAAACAAATTTTAAATATTAAGACTATAGTTTTCATCATAATAGTGCACAAATAATTAGCTAAGAATTAGATCCTTATGGAATTCCCTCAGTTTGAATAAAAATATGTTTTCCATTGTAAAGATAATTATTAAAAAAACAAAAATTAATTAGAATTTCCCAATTGTCAAAATCGCAATTAAAGATATTTTTAAAACCATAGTAATATCTCAAAAGAATACCTTTTAGTTTAGAAAAGGGATTGCTTTTGAAAAGATTTAGGAAATCAAAAGGCACAATAAGAAATAATTTAATTTTGTTTTATAAATTTTAACATAGGTTGATTATAGTGATAATCCAAGAAAAGCCTTCTTTAAAATTGTTGATAATTTTATTTAAGTAGTTAGAGAAAATGGTGCCAGGTTTAGTTAGATAAGTATTAGACCCATATGTGACTGTTCAAAATTTTATAGGAATGTTATGAGATTTTGGACTGGTAATTAAGTAAGGAAAATGATTATTGCTAATTTTAATTTTTAACCTCTTATATAAAGCTAAATTATTGTAATGATAATATTACATTTTAAGTTATTAAGCTTAAAATGTTTACTATTTTTTAACCCCTTATTAAAAAGTTCAACATAAAATTTTTTACAAAAGATTGCATAATTATTGTTAGCTTCGTCTATTTGCGTAATAAGAAAATTTTTTTGTAGTTGCTTAATTGATCGGACAATTTTAGAAATTTTTTTTTTATTGTTACTCTTATTCAAATTTTCATTACTATTGAAAACAAAGATTTTAAAGTAATAATAAGCAGCCCATTTCTTTTCTGTTAACATACCTAAAAGTAAAGAGAATCTATTTGATAACTTTAAACAAAAAATATTGTGATCATTAAAAAAGTATTTTAGAATTTTATTAATTGATCTATGGTAAATGGGTTTAAATTTCGTGCCTTTTATCATTAAATTCCAACATTGTAAGTTTTCTATAATTTTCCCTCTTTTTTTTGTTAATATCATTATAATTAAAAATAGTTCTAAGAGATTTATTATATTTAAAGCTTTCAATTATGTCAAAATCTTTTAATGGAAAAATTTTTTACAAAAATTTTTAAAGATATGAAATTTAATCTTATTGAAAAAAGGATTTTGAAAAATAATAACGAAATATAAATTATCTAAATTTTTCCTTTTATTTCGGGAAATTTTACTCATTTTAGCTTTTATAAAATCGAAACAAAGATTTTTGAAGTGTAAATTTATAAAAGAAATGTTAATAAAAGAAATGTTATATTGAAACTTATATGCATCATTATTCTTAAGGGAGAAAACAATGTCTTTCATTGGTTTCATATTATAATGTTTATTAAAATCATTTTCCATATTAGATATAAAATTTACACATAATTTGTCCCTATTAAGAGAGTTTCTACAACTTCCTGATCCCAGTTTACCTCGATTTGTACGCTTATCTTTAATATGAAAACGTGAGTAAGTTGATGAGTTACTAAAGTTAATATGTGTATGTTGGAAGGTATCGTTTAGCCCATACGGCAAAATTGTTTTGTATAATATTAATTTTCTTTTTGTAGTCTTAAATCGCTATTTTCTATTATATCTAAAATATTAATTTTAACACTATTAAAATTATGTACCTTAAAATGATTCAATTCTAGGTTGTATTTATAATTTTATTACTGTTTATATCTGAACGATGTTGATTAATTATAATATTAAGAGAGTTGATGGTTTGTCCAACATATTTCATATTACAAAAACCATAGGTGAACCTATAAATAACATTTTTAATTTTACAAACAGTTTTGGAGCTATCGTTATTATGAATTATAAGATTTTGTCAATATTAGGGCAAGATATATTGCAAATATAATCGTGTGAGCTGATCAAGAGATTTTATCTCTTCATTATTTTGTTTTCCGGCTTTTTAATATATATATATATTTACTTTTTTTAAGAAATATATTTTTAATTTTTTTAAAAATATTTTTTTAATTTTTTAAAAATATATTTTTAATTTTTTTAAAAATATTTTTTTAAAAAATATATTTTTTATAAGTATAAAATGGGCAGGCCACGTTATCAGAATGGACGAAAACCGTACCACAAAAAGAGTTTTCAATACCAGACCAGTTGACACACGAAAAAAAGGCAGGCCAAATTTGAGATGGATAGATTGGCCTAGAGAAAGACCTTTTGGTCTTAAAAACTAAAAATTGGGAAACACTAGCAACAAAAAAGGTTGGTCTGGAAAAAACTTCACGAGAAGGCCAAGGCCCACCCTGGGCTGTCGAGCCATTGATGACGATGAATTTGAACTGTTAATATAATGTACAGGGGCCAGACAAACATATGGAAATACTTCTATTCTAACACTATGTAAACAATATTTCTCTCAGCAGCAAATGTTTTGGAGGATTTTACATGGCAAAACTGCTGGTACAATAAGAAAGCTTCTAGAAATGATGTCCTTTTTACCCATGCCAAATTCGGATTGATCAAAATAATGAGATGAAGTTAATTACTTTTTTCTAGCCTTCATCCCAGAAATTTTGAAATCATTCTATAGAATTGCACAATTTATATAAGAATAAAGTTTAAAATTATATTTTTTTTCAGGTACAGTTGAATAATATGAAATCCAGGTAATTGTACTGGACAGGCACGAAGTAATGTGGATCATAAACAAAATAATTATGCATCGAAGTTGCCAGGTACACAAAACAAAAATATATCACGGTTACAATAAAATACATAAAAAAATAATTAATCTAAGTTAAGTAAATTAAGTAGACGAGAACGAATTATATTACAACAAATTTTATGTTTTATACGGCTCTGCAATTAATTAACTTAAAACGTTAATTAACATTCCAGACGTCATTTCCTCACGCCATTTTGCTGATATAGATTAGCTGGCGCTGACGTCATGGGTCACATCTGTGGGTATAGTAGATCTTCTTGAAGTGCTAGTATCCAATTACAAACTAAAAAAAAAAAAAAAAAAGAAAGAATACTTAAATTTTGTGTCATTGGAAAATCGTTTGTTTGTTCTTAAAATTTGTTTCATTGAACTCAAATTGAAACAACTTCAAAATAAAATTTTTAAAAAATAATCTTTTACTGGTTTCTAAGATAGCTTTCACATAAAAGTGATAATTATAAAATATTTTCGTTCAATTATATTTAAACTATATAAAGTTTTTGATTTGTTTAGGCTTTTAAATTTTTAAATTAAAAGATAACTGCTGCGGGTTTTGGGTTTTAAAAAAGTAATTACTTTAAAAATATTCTGAAGTTTAGGAAAATTATTGGGGGGCACGTGACCCCCCCCCCCCCCCCGAAGAAGCACCGTAAATGTTCCGATATTAATATCAATTTAAATAAATAAGAAGGAAGGAAGTAACGGCATAATTTATAAAATTCCACGATGATTTCTAGGTCATGAAGCACGTTGACGCACTTACAACACAAATAATCTCTGACGCTTAAGTGATGTTACATCATTCTAACACGACAGATGAAGGAAAAATGTTATATTTTTTTTCAAGAACAAACGTCTGTTTCCTTCTCTTTCGCTTCTTGATCCTGTTTTTTTTTTTTTTATCTACTGAATCATCGATAATTCATGCATCCAAGGTCCAAAGGAAAGAGTTTATAGTTGTTTAATCATCCTAAACATCGCCAAATAATAATAAACACAATTCTAAAATGTTGATTTAAAATTTAAAGAAAAAAAAAAAAACATACCTGTATAATACTTTTTGAGTAGAACACTTTACGAATTTGGATGAAAATATAAAATCACAAGTGCCGTGAGTGCGAATGAATAAAATTGTTTTCTACTTCCAAGGGATTTTCATAGGGAAATTTCACACATACAGGGATTTTCCGTAATTTGGCATTCCCTTGGCGCTACAATCATCTTGGACTATCGCCAAAGATAAAATCCTCGTGGTTGTGTTTTGTTTATATTTACATTTTTCTTCAGAATGAAAGTTAAAAGCTTTCGAAAAAAATTACGTTTGAATTCGATAAGTTATATGAAATGGAACTTCTGATTGGGGAATATGTAATGTAAGTTATTATTAGTGCATAGAATTTTCATTTCAATTCTTCCCTATTCCATTAATGAGCTAAACAAAAATGCAATTCATCAAATTTGGCAATGTGGCTCGAAATTTAACCAAATTTACCTTGAAATCCTTAACTTTATCATCTCGCACTTATCCTTCATCAATTAATGCATGTCTTCCATATATTTGTACACCTATATCACCTTTTTCCAAAATTCGAGCATTGTCTTCCATACCATGTTGCCTTTGGCCTTCTAATTTACCACCTACTACAGAATGGGGTTATGGAATAAGAGGTATTGTACATATTTTACCTAAGTTTACCTATCTTTATTATTAATTATCCCTTTTACTTTGTTGTTTTATTGTTTGTTGTTTTATTGTTTGCCCAAGGTCAACTATAATTTGAAGATTTCTGTGCATATTCATGGTTTATAATATTCCTGCTTATATTATTTAGTAAAAATAATTTGATATTAATTGCTTGATATCAAATTATTGATATCAAGCAATATCAATAATTTGATATTGCTTGAACATATATTTATCAAAAAGTGCAGCATAATTTAAAAAAAGTTTAATTTGATACAATTTTAATTACCGTAACTCTTTTAATAAATTTAGATAATATTTAACAATTAGATTAATTAAATATTCAAATTCTTAAAATATTTTATTTCATTTATCTTGTTAAGAATACAAAATCTAAATTTTAAATTAAAATTGAAAAACAATTGAAAATAAAAGATAAAATAAATATTGTTTGAAAATTAACACTTTTGTGTAAGAAATTTTTTTAAATTGTTTGCAAAAGTTTTCATATTGTTTGCTTACTAAATGTTTAAACAAAGTTCCTGATGAGTAATTCTTTCAAACTGTTTTTATCATGAATTAAGCTAACCAACATAAATGAAATATAAGTAATGACACAAAATGAATATAGCAGCACAGAAATGGACTGTGCTTTATTCAGATTGGTTGGCTATATCTGTAAGTAGCACAAAATATACCCTATCTTTATGTGGATGAGCTGTTTTAGTTATGGTATCTATAAGTTATGCAGGTAAACTCTAAATTTTAATTTAGAATTCATAGAATTATGAAAATAAAACTTTTGAAAATTTGCACTGGCATGTAAGAAACTTATACATTATTGTATCTTATTAACAAGTTTTTAATAAGGATTAAGTACAAGTCTCTAATAAGTATTAAGTTCCTAATAAGTATAAACTAGCATTTTTTTTACTTTATTTGAACATAAGTCGTTTTGAATTTACTAAAAAAAATTATTATTAGCTATGCAATCCGACAAAAAAAATTTAATTAGTTTATGTACTTTTTAAATTAAAGATTAAGTTCATTGGTTTGTGAAAATTTGCTCTTTCGTATTAGAAACTTTTATACTTTGTTTTTCATGAACAATAACTAGCAAAATTAATTTGGTTATTGAAGAAAGCGATAAACAGATCATTGCTTTCTGTAAACCAATTTAAAGTTTAAAATACAAAAGTACATACTGCAATACTTTTTATAAATATTAAATATTGCTTATGATTTATGAATTTTAGGACTGGTTGTTTTGGATATTTTTGATATAATTATTGAAGTGTCAAAAAAACTTATCTAACAAAATTAATCTGGTTATTAAAGAAAGTGATAAACAGATTATTGCTTTTTGTAAACCAATTTAAAGTTTCAAATACAAAAGTAAATACTGCAATCATTTTGTAAATATTAAGTAGTGCTTATGATTTATAAACTTTAGTACCGGTTGTTTTGGATATTTTTGAAATAATTATTGAAGTGTCAAAAAAACTAATCTAACAAAATTAATCTGGTTATTAAAGAAAACGATAAACAGATGATTGCTTTCTGTGAACCAATTTAAAGTTTGAAATACTAAAGTACATATTGCAATACTTTTTTATGAATATTATAGTGCTTATGATTTATAAATTTCAGGATCGGTTGTTTTGGATATTTTTGAAATAATTATTGAAGTATCACCCCATCCATTCGGAAAGCTTTTTGAATTAAAATTTAAATAATGAGTATAATATTTTATTTGATAGTAGTGTGTTACAGTGCAATTTGTCACTTTTAGAATGGTTTCAAATCATCATTATAAAATTTGATACTAATAAAGAATTTTTGAAATGCATTGCACAATTTTAGTTTTGATAAACTTACTGATAATATTGTTGTTTGATAAAATATATATTAAAGCCATTAAAAATTGAAACACATTACCAAGAAAAAACTCTTAGATTTAATATATATCAAATCGATAGTGTTTTATAAAGTACAGGTATATTAAACCAATGTGTATTAATTTTCTTTTTTACCATTTATTATTTATTTTTTTACCAGCATGGCTAGCAAAATTATTTTAAAATAAATTTAAAATTTATGTATTCATATAAAATGAAATTTGGTGTCTTCTAAAAACAAAAAGTAGTTGGCTTTACTTTTGGTGCAAATGCAGTGTAATTTGTTTTTAACTAAATATTACTATACTACTAATACTATACTAATTACTATTTAATGAAATACATTTATTTTATTTGAAATGAAAATTATAATGCCTTCTTTTTTTTTTCTTCCGGTATTTTGTTCTGAATAAAATTAAAATTGAAACGTAGTTAATTAAATCTTTAATAAAAATTTATTTGTAAAAGTGAAAACTTAAGCGATGCACATAAGGTGCTGCCACCTACAATTGAAAATGAGTGCTAAGTTGTTGTTGAGAAAACTGTTATCAGGTGAGGAGTTATTAATTTTGTAACTTAAAATGTTTTTTTGCTTGCTTTTTGAAGAGAAAAAAGCTATAAACATCTGAAATGTAAGTGTTATTTTAAAAAAATAAAAGATCTCATAAGAAGTACTGCTATAAAAATAAATAATTAATTTTTATAATTTAAAATAACCATACTACACAGAAATAATAAAGTCTACTAAGAATTTTTTTTTAACCGTGCTTGTGTCAAATAATAGATAAATTCTGTGTTCTTTAATTTACCAAAAATAGATAGGTTCTGTATTCTAATTGTTTTGTTTTATGAATTAAAATTATACATGAAAAAATTTATTTCACCACATGTGTAAGTTGTTAATAATACTAATAATAAAAAATAATTGTACTCGAATGAGCTGCACAAATGCATTATAATACATGTACAAACAAAAATTTGTTTAGTTCTATAATGATATATGCATACTTAGTTTATTAAATATTTTTTTAATATAATATATATATATATTATAATATTTTTTTCTAGAATGATTTGTTTTATTTGAAGAGTTTAAAATGTTTTAATAAATCTTTTAATTGATTGGTTTTATTGGGACCTTATAAATATGAAGTTAGTATATTAAACTGTGTTTCTTTCTTTTACTGCTCTGTTAAAAAAAAAAAAAAAAAAAAAAAAAAAAAAAAAAAAAAAAATTAAATTAAAAAATTTATAAATAAAAGGAGTGATTCTAAGATTCTATGTATTTACTTAAGTTTTTTTCTTTCAAAATTAATTGTTTGAGCTCTTCACAAAGAATGTTTTTTCTCATTCAGGTGATACAGTGTCTTCTGTGAGTATTTTTGCTCACACACGCCTGTCTATTAGCGGGAATAAACAAATTAACCTATTTCCTGTTAGTTTTGTGTGCCTTATTTGATAGACTTATTCAATGAGAGAATCACAAGTATTTGCCACATCTAATTTACTAAGTTTTATAAGAATTATTTTAATGCATTGACAGTTATCATTTGTTATAACTGACAAAATACTTAGAATGTACGGCTCTGTTTTGATTAACATATTATAAATATTTTTTTCCCTTAAAAAAAAGATTCTTTTTTTTTTAAATTAAAAAATTTCCACTATATTATTAAAAAAATTACATAGAAGTTTCTTACAATATTTGTGTCGCCACCCATAAATTGTATTTCTCTTTCATAGAGAATACTGAAATTTCTATGAAAGATATGCAGCCCTTAAATGGGGCACCGTGACGAACAATAATAATAACATAGCTTCAAACTTGTAGGGTCATTTTATTTCATTTCATAACCAGCGATGAACAGTCGACCCAATTTTGATTTTACGACAACCAGTGTTCAACCCCATATCCCTGTAATTTTGAACCCATTCTTGAAAACAAGTGGACCCCTGTATCAAGTATCAGGAGAAATTTGATTTCGTGGAGGGTTTTTTTTTTTTTTTTCTCGATGGAGCTAACCATTATTTACGTTATCTTGAGAGGAAAACTGCGAAGCACTCCCACGGTTAGGCTGACGGCAAGGAGACTCTAACCCATGAACCATCTACCACTGAGGATATTTTATGTTAGCAATGTGGTCGGTACGAGCCGGGTGTGGTATTCGTATTGACCAACAATCTCTGCGATTCTAACCCTATTGGAAGGAAAGCTATATCCCCTGGTGCCACCACGGCTCTTGTAGTGTCATTGAAAAAGAACTTACAAAAAATTTTAAAATAATAATTTCAGTTGAAAACTATTAAACTAATTTCTTATAGAATGTAGGAACATCGACAGATTCTTGTTTATGCAAGTTATTGTATTTGATATTCACAGAGATATCAAATGCTGTAAAATATCACTACCATGAATGAAATGATAAGAAAGTACCATGATCACTACTGACAACTTATAATTACAGAAAACGATAACGTTGTCGATAACCTACGATATTAAACAGATAATATCGCGAATGTTTCATTGAACGATGTTTATTGACGGCGATATTATTGCGACTGTCGACACGTTTATTTGATTTACGAAAATATTGATAAATTCAGAAATAATATAATTACATTAGAAAGATATTGCAAAAAATTGTAATACTAATTTGTATGTTTTGCACTGTCGATTAACAATTATTTTGCGGAATGTATTTATTGTTAGCTTATGCATCGAATAACCAAGTAAGGCTACGTTTAATTGATGCTGTTGCTTTGAATAGTTAACAATCTAAAATTTGCTATTTCATACGATTCAATCATGGGTGGAAGCAGGAAATTGTGAAGTCTTTTATAGATTTAAATTCTATTATTTGTAAATAGTGTTTCTATCATTTTTTTTATTATTTTTTATTTAACCTTGTTAAATTCATTCTGTTATTTGATAATTTTTACAAAAAATAGAAAAAAGAAAACAATCTACGTTGATAATTTATCGAAAAACATTTATGAAACAATGATATACAATAATGCGTATCTTGTCTTTAAACTTTAAGTGGTTTGTTATTAATTTTATGTATGTAATTTATTTTTCAAAGAAAAAAAAGTTAGGAAAAAGGAAAAAAAAATAGAGAAATTATCATATTTAAATCAATATTTACTTTAAGTGTTTGTGACAAAATGTGTTTTTTCATTTACGCTTGAAATCCTTAAAGAAAAAACCAAAGAGAAATATGTAAAGAGTTTCTACTAAAATGCTAGAACGTATAAAAAGATGAGTCCTTTTTTTTTTTTTTCTTCCTCAAAGCACTGTAAATAGAAACACTTTCGCCCAAAACAGTTTCAGCTCCACCCAACGGTTGAAAGATTTAACTACTAGTTTTTCGTTGTGAGTTTTTTGTCATTTATTATTTTAAATTGAATTTTAGAAGTTATCTGTAATCGTTTAGTTATTTGCTTTATTTTGGTTCTTAAAAAGGCGTAGATATTGAGTCTTTAAGGATGTTGTGTGTTAAAGAAGACAGAAGTACATTTTGTAAACTGAATTATGATTTATTTTACGCAATTTTCTCTGCCATTTTTCTTGCTCTTAAATTTATTTCAATGCTAAATAAAATTTGTATTTATATTGACCAGTGGTCGGATAAACTGCATAATTTTTACAGTTTACTAAAACTACAACCACTTTATTACAAATGTAGTTCCCTACGACTAAAATTACTTTTTTTTTTAAAATATAGTGACTGCAAACTACTTTGGAATAGTAGTAACTACTTCATTACTTTAATGAGACGAATTTTGCTGGAGTACTTTATTTCTATGTTTAAAATGGTTTTGAATAAGATATTGAATGTAGATTTGATACTTTTCTGTGTTACTAGAGGGCGCAGCAGCCAGTTGGGCGGAAACAAACTCCAAGAAAAGCGCCGTGATGATGTCATAAAAGTACAATCGTGCACGCAAGAAATATTAATTTTATACTATATCTGAAACAAATGATTAAAAAAAATTATAAAATCAATCAAAAATAATTATTGTTAAGCAAACGATAAACTTAAAATCAAACAAGCTTCCTACTACAGTAAAACTTGTGTAAGTTGACCACTTGTGGTGCATTGTTTTAGTGGTCAACTTAGACAAGTGGTCAACTTATAGAGGGGGCGGGTCATTGTTTACTTTTTCATTTCCTATATCATGTTGCTATATTTAAAAATTTTTTTTTTACTTTACTTAAAAACTTTATTTAGCAAATAACCAAATGAATATCTTAAGAAATGTGTTTAAACCTGAATGAACTTCAATTTGTTACATTTACATAATTCTAATATTTATATAACTTTTTGAAAAAATTATTTCGTTAGTTATGCATGTGAAGTGTTTAATAAAAATAATTTCTTAAAATATCAGAACACGAAGACATGTAATTTGAAAACTTTAACAAAACAAAATTATTTCAACACTTTAAAATTTAATTTGTTATTACTACACTAACTATTTGCTCACTATTGCAACTGGAGGAACAACTTTTCAACTAACACACATGTTTTCAATGAATGAATGAAAGAAATGGTCAAAAGCTGACCCCCTACAGTTTCCCCAGATGGTCAACTCACAAAAGGGTTTAGATTAGCTTTTTACACTATTTCACCAAACAATTGAAATTTTAACATACATTGCAAAATGACAGAACATTTTCTGAATTTTTTTTTTTTTTTCTGGTCAACTTATGAGGGTTTTAGAATAGAATTTCATAATACTCTTAGACAAAATTGACTTATTTCAGTGGTCAACATACAAGATGGACAGGTGGTCAAGTTACAAAGGTTTTGCTTCCTTATATTATATAAGAAAAATTACGTTCTTGATAATAGAGGTACACTTATGCAGGTGCCCAACTTACAAGGGTGGTCAACTTCGCAGGTTTCACTGTACTGCGGAGGGGGGGGGGGGAGGCATTAGATCCATAAGGCCTTTATTATTTCCATTTTGTCCTGCTTTATTTATTTATTTATTTTAAAGCAGTGGCTTTTGACATGTTGTCGTGTTAAAGTGGTAACTCTTTATAAACTGAGCGATTCTCGAAGGCAATTGTATTTTAATTTAAATGCTCCTTTTTTTCCGTTAAGGAGATGCTTGTAACAACATTCAAAATAATAATAGAATGCATAATTGTGCGTTCTCTTTCAAAATCACTTTGTCCAATTAATTTTTTATTCGCTGAAAGTTCTCGCTAGACAATTTTTTTATTATTTTTACGACGAGCAAGCGAAATAAACTTTCTCAGAACTCAAAAAGCATTTTCATTGCACGTTGAAATGTTTATTTTTAAATTAATGGCGAAAACATATATAGTAATGTTTATTTTTTAATTAATGGCGAAAACATATATAGTAATGTTTATTTTTAAATTAATGGCGAAAACAAATATAGTAATGTTTATTTTTAAATTAATGGCGAAAACATATATAGTAATGTTTATTTTTAAATTAATGGCGAAAACATATATACTAATGTTTATTTTTAAATTAATGGCGAAAACATATATAGTAATGTTTATTTTTAAATTAATGGCGAAAACATATATAGTAATGTTTATTTTTAAATTAATGGCGAAAACATATATAGTAATGTTTATTTTTAAATTAATGGCGAAAACATATATATAGTAATGTTTGTTTTTAAATTAATGGCGAAAACATATATAGTAATGTTTATTTTTAAATTAATGGCGAAAACATATATAGTAATGTTTATTTTTAAATTAATGGCGAAAACATATATAGTAATGTTTATTTTTAAATTAATGGCGAAAACATATATAGTAATGTTTATTTTTAAATTAATGGCGAAAACATATATAGTAATGTTTATTTTTAAATTAATGGCGAAAACATATATATATAGTAATGTTTGTTTTTAAATTAATGGCGAAAACATATATAGTAATGTTTATTTTTAAATTAATGGCGAAAACATATATAGTAATGTTTATTTTTAAATTAATGGCGAAAACATATATAGTAATGTTTATTTTTAAATTAATGGCGAAAACATATATATAGTAATGTTTGTTTTTAAATTAATGGCGAAAACATATATAGTAATGTTTATTTTTAAATTAATGGCGAAAACATATATAGTAATGTTTATTTTTAAATTAATGGCGAAATCATATATAGTAATGTTTATTTTTAAATTAATGGCGAAAACATATATAGTAATGTTTATTTTTAAATTAATGGCGAAAACATATATAGTAATGTTTATTTTTAAATTAATGGCGAAAACATATATATAGTAATGTTTGTTTTTAAATTAATGGCGAAAACATATATAGTAATGTTTATTTTTAAATTAATGGCGAAAACATATATAGTAATGTTTATTTTTAAATTAATGGCGAAAACATATATAGTAATGTTTATTTTTAAATTAATGGCGAAAACATATATAGTAATGTTTATTTTTAAATTAATGGCGAAAACATATATAGTAATGTTTATTTTTAAATTAATGGCGAAAACATATATATAGTAATGTTTGTTTTTAAATTAATGGCGAAAACATATATAGTAATGTTTATTTTTAAATTAATGGCGAAAACATATATAGTAATGTTTATTTTTAAATTAATGGCGAAAACATATATAGTAATGTTTATTTTTAAATTAATGGCGAAAACATATATAGTAATGTTTATTTTTAAATTAATGGCGAAAACATATATAGTAAATGTAATCTGAAAACTTAAGCCAACGCTATACCGCGCGTGGAAACGTTTCACGCCATATTCTTTTTTTCCTTTGCAAATATTTTTTTTAAAAATCATATTTTATAATCATCGTTTAAAAACCGACCCAATTTTTGGGTTTAAGACAACTAATGTTCAACTCCTTAGCCTTGTAATTTTGAACCCAATCCAGGAGACGAGGGAACTCCTGGATCAAGTATTGGGGGAAATTTGCCTGTGTGGAGAACTTTTTGATGAAACTAATCCCCTAATTGCGTTACAAACCACCAGAAAACCACCAAAACCTCCCACGATTAGCCTGACAGCAATAGGACTCTAACCATAACCACCTAAATCATGATCCGCTTAACCATTGAGGATATTTTACGTCAGCTCCGTGGTCGGTGCATACCACCTTGATGCGGAATACGTATCGACCAACAAGCGCTGCGTTTTGAACCCAGGTCAATTCATTGGAAGGAAAGTAATATCCCCTGAGCCATCATGAGTCTCGCTTAGTTAATATTAAAGAGAGGAAAAACAGTAACATCTGATGCTAATAGTGAAGAAGAAAATGGGTATTTGTTACAGTTAGGGAAAAAACGCCTCAAGATGATTAATCCAATCAGTTGATGAAAATGCTGTAACTTGTCACCCAAACCAGTGAAAACATTAGCGGAAGGCCTCGGAGCCTTAGAAACAATAAGGAGCTTTCTGCATCCATACGAACGTACAGGAAATGAACAGCCATCAGTCATAAATGTCGAAAACGATGC
This sequence comes from Parasteatoda lunata, assembly GCA_949128135.1. Classification (NCBI taxonomy): domain Eukaryota; kingdom Metazoa; phylum Arthropoda; class Arachnida; order Araneae; family Theridiidae; genus Parasteatoda; species Parasteatoda lunata. The sequence continues at coordinate 95,562,049 of OX421970.1, read as the reverse complement.
CGTTTGCGATACGAGGAAACGATTGTGTTTAAACCACAATTTCCAGATACATTAAATAAATAAATATGTTCGATTTTTCTTTCTTTTGCGTCGTTAGAATTTTTATATTAATTTTAAATTTATTTATTTTCAAATTCATTTCTTCTTTATCACTTTTTATTCATTTTCATGTCATTATTTGTTATTTTAAGTTCACCCACAGTTCCCTGGGAAGCGATCCATCGAGGTTCTACTCAGCAGTTTGATTCAGTACTACGAGGCTCTGCTCAGTACAGTATAATCTATTGTATAATCTTCAATTGCATTGACCAATTGTTTTTTCAAATAACTAAGCATTATGTGTACTGAATTATACGCTTCAATTAAAACAAACCTATTGCCCTTGATTATAAAATAAGAACTTTTTTTTTCAGAAGGTTACTATTTTTATTAGGCTCTTTTAACAAACGTATCCTTTTGTTCGACTTATTTTTTTTTTTTTTTTTCCTTTTTATAGTCTAGTTTTTACTGCTTAAATGTCTTGAGCCTTTTTTTTTTTTCTTTCTAAGTTGCTTGTCGTAATAATAACTAGATTTAACTTCAATTCCCTTGTCCTCCCCTTTCACTTCAAGTTTCTTTTTCTTGCTGGATATCTGTATAAATGAAAGTTCCTTTTACGGCATTTCAACCATTCGAATCACTTGTTGAAGTGATTTTTTTTTTTTTATTCCTTTCGGAAAATTGCGAAATCATGTACACACGATATAAATTCTGTCACTTATTGTTCATTTCCTCGTCTGGAAATTGCGGACAATAGAATAATAATTCAGAAAATGCGTGATACTCACAATTGTATTCGCCATTCTTCGCGCTCGGCTGTCATTTTTGATTTTTCTTGCGACTTGTCGGGTTTCGAGACTTTAAAATGCACTACATCAGTGAAATCCTTCTTAATGTATTTAGAACAATTATGTCTGTTATAAAGGGGTCTAGAACAGCTGTTCTCACTTTTTTTCCGGCTACGGAAACCTAAATAATCAACCATCTTTCAGTGGAACTCCGATTTTATAATTAAAATTTATTATGAACGTTATAACCTATGAAAAAAAAGCCATTTTTATAATATTTAATAAGAAGAATGAAGATATTTCATTGTTTTATCATTAAAAGACTTAAATTAGGTTTTATTTCTGACAATTAAATTTGAAGTCCTTGTTTTATATCTATTCTAGTTGTGAATTTGTTTTTGATATATATACATAAGCTGAAAATGTATAAAATAAGTCGAATTATGGTTTGCTTGGAGTTGAAAACTGCTGTTGAAAGTGGTTTTTAGAGAAACATATTTCTTTATTAAAAAATTATTATATTTTGGTTTGAAAAACGCGATAGGAAATGCTAATGCAATATTTAATAAATACTTGTTCTTTTCGTAATTTGTTCAATATTTTGTTATTAGAAATATTATTTTTGAAGATAGTGCTGCAAATGGACTCTGCAAATTCTGCTTCTAGGCCATTAAATTGTTCAAAAGGTAACTTAAATCGTTTTTTTTTTTTTTTTATATATTTTTTTTTTATATATATATATAGAAAAAAGAATTATGAACGTTAAAAACTCCGAACAGCGAGAGAAAATTCTATAATTTTTTTATTTAGATAATCGCTTTGCATAAAGCATACAAACAGAAAATAAATTAATTCTTATAAGTAATAAAACTACCGAATGTTGCTCAATATATGGGACGTTCAGTATCACGTGGTTAATTTCAAACAGCTCTTTGTTTGGGGAAAAAAAATAAAATAAAAAATTAGTTTACAAATGAAATAAATTAACAAATTCATGCCAGTTTTTTATTTTTTTTTTATTTTCCTCATGCAAATAAAGTTTCGAATATGCTAAAGTGGCCTTGCTTTCAATACAAACGTTCTTTGTTCCATCCGATGAATCACTATTCGAATGAAAAAAGTGTGAAGTTATGGCGTATTGGTTGTTGCAAACTTATTGAATTTAAAACAAACGATTTTCTCTGATATGTGCATTTCCACTGGTGCTCGACTATGATTATGTTTTTAAAAAAAACAAAGCAAATGTAGACAGTGCTTTTGTTAAAAGAATAAATGTAAACGTTTATTCTTATAAACATCATTATAACATTAACATTATAATATTTTTAAGATAATAGATACTCACATTTACTAAAAATAAATAATAAAAAAAGTTTAAATTATCATTTTGTTTTTATTTATTTACTTTTTTTATTGAGAAAAGCATCCGAATATCGGGGCAATAGCAAAGTTCAGAACTATGGAGAACTAGTTTCTGAACTTTAAATTTCAAAGCTCTTGGATTTAATACTTGTGAAACCTCTCGAGAAATGCCACTCTCCGTTACACAGTAAAATGGTCATTGCTGGAGGTTGGTCGCTCTCAGAGGTTACCGCCATTGACCTCAAAATTGTTATCGAAGGTACATAATTTTCGCAAACGCTTAACCAGTGTCATTTTCTTGGTACGAAATGCCACTTCTGTTGGCGTCATGTGAAAGCAGATCTATGAATAAAATTTAGCGTCTATAAAAATAATCCCAACCGATATGTGTAAAAACAAATTCACCAATTATGAATGATAAAGCTATTTTAAATAAATAAACAATTATCTTTTTGGTTTGTATTTAATATTATATCATAAAAAGTAGTTAGCTTTAAAAGATGAGAAGAGGTTTATGTATTTGAGATGTTGTTCTTTCTAAAATAACTTTTTTTTTTTCTAATTTAATTCTCAACTGTAGAAGTAAATCATTGGTGGCAACCGTTTTTAATGCTTTCTGACTGCAACATGAGGTTGTATCGTCAAAAAGAGATCTCTGAATAAGAGCCTCACACAAATATTTTGAATACATTTTAATTTACTTATTTGTTTTGTTAAGTTTTTTTTTGTTTTTATCTTTTTTCGTGTTTCCTTATTTGACCTTTTTCGCATTTGGTGCAGATGTTTGCCCGGTCGATGGGAGGGGCTTTAAGTCTATGGAAAAAGTTCCATGCCACCGAAAAGTAGTCGTAAATAGAAGTGGTCGCTACACAGAGGTTTCACTGTAGTATGCCTCCAAAAATTCATTTTCTCGATTACACATTTGGACTTTGTTTCTGAAAATCTCGGCGCTGTAAGCGATAAACACGGGGAATTATTCCACCAAGATATTTAAAAATTAGAAAATAGTTTTAAAGAAAAATGGATTGCTAATATGTTTTCAGACTATAGTTGGGCACTAAAGAGGGATGTTCTTTATTAAAACTAAAGTAAAAAATAGCTAAAAAATTTTTATTTGATTTTGATCAATACATATAAGCAACTTAACTTACTCGAAATAGAATGGAAAGAACAGTTGCTAACGATAACAAATGCTGCGTTTCAACTGCCAATCAGAAACGAGAAACCCACACCACTTCACTTTCAGGTATCCCATTAAAAGGAATAATAAAAAATTCGAAAATACTTCGTTTAAAGTTTTGTAATCTCCTTTTGTTTATTTTCTGCTTTTGTAAAGTGCTGATCACACGACTACGGAATAATAATTAGTGCAAAGAGAAATTCATTGCACCCAATTTCCCATTTTCAAAGTAAAATATTGACTGTTCAAGTTTTGGGTTTGAAATCATTTTTGAGTCATTTCTAAATTGATTTAAAATTAACAGTTTAATTTCTTGCTTTATGTCTATAACGTTCTGTAAAAAATGTATTTAAATATTCTTATTCAATTAGAGGATTAACTTCTTATCCACGATATTCAATATTTCATCAAGAATTGGGTTTTTGATTACAAAAATTAGTTTTTGACGTTATAAGCGTCAAAAACTGGTTTATACCTCAAAAACCTAAAATCCTAATCATCGTGCATGTGAAGTTTATTTTTTATAGTATAAAGAACATTAAATTAATATATGAATGCAAAAAATCCACATTATATTCATATTTTACTCTTGATGTTTTATTTTATTTGAAAACTCTCATCTTCTCAAATAATTTTTTAACCAGATACTATGAAATCTATAGTGCCTATATTATTTTGTTATGCTTGTCATTGAATTTCAAGCATTTTATTTTATGGTTAATCTTGTTTTATCTATGGTTAAAACCGTCAATAACTGATACAAGTTAAAAACTTGCTTACTCTGATTTTATCAATGTTAAGTACGGCATTACTTCTTTGGCAAGGATTTATTTTACCATTACAAAGGTAACAATATTCTTGCCGTCTCCGATTTAGTCAGGCATCTTGAATTCTCCAAAGGTTTTGTCTTGATCGATATTCTTTATCGATGCTTTCATTTATCGCGAGAATCATTATGTGTCGAATCCGTAAGCTCACTTTTTCCAGAACAGAAAAATCACATTTACGGTGCCTTAACAAACTTGACACCCTCTTTTATTCTTTTGAGTTGTTTGAAAATGAAATTCTTTGTCAATCATATTTTCCCAACAAGACTGTATCTTAAATATGAATAAGTCTCTGATCTTCCACCATTGTTTGAATTCATATATCTATATTTTTTAAGGTTTAATTTTGTTCTTAAAATCCTTAAGTTATTTTTAAAGACCGTAAAAAGTGCTGCTTTTCGATTTTGGTTCTTATAGACTTACATTTTTCTTTCTTTTTTGTTGATACTATATCGATACTATCCATTTTTAATACTATTTAGCTATTTCCTGCGGACTTACAGGTTCTACATATATTCTTTTTTGTGCTCTCATTATTTTTTATTTTTTTTAGATTTCCATTTTATTTATCTTTTCTTACTTTTTTTTTATAGATTTTTTAGATTTTTTTTTTCTTTAAATGTTCCATTTCTTATGCTCTGCCGGAATTTAGGTCTTTTAAGTATTACGTTTTTGTTTCCTAATTATATCCTTTAGACTTTTCAAGTTCTTTTCGTTCTTTTTTTTTAATTAATTTCAACAGACTTTCGGGTTTTTCAAATGTTTCGTTTTGATTCTTAATTATTTCTGGTTTTTTAGGTTCGTCAAACATTTCTGTGTTTGGTTCTTAGTTATTTCTAAGAATCTTTTACGTTCTTCAAATGTATATTTCATAATGGAATTAAATGAAGCATTTTGTATGATTCAAAGGGTAATTTTCAAAATTTGCTATAGAATTTCAGTATATATTTAAAGCTGGGTAAAAAATAGTTAACTATAGTTAACTAGCTATAGCTGTCAACTATAGTTATTTTTTAGTGGTCGCCGAAATAAGTAGTAATATTTTGATAAATGAGGGGTTGTGATTATAGGAATTTCATAAGACAGTATTCAAAACTATATTCTTGTTCTTACGCAAATTTTCTCGATTTTCAAATAGCCTTTTTGTTTTTTATCATAAAAAGTAGGCAGGTATACACTTGCTTACAAACTTCAACGTTCTCAAATCTTTTGAAGACCAATCATCAATTCAGTATCGATATTTGCCTAATTAACTTTTCTCTCATTATTGAACGATATGGTTGATAGGGAGAATAGATGAGAGAGAAAAAAAGTAGAAAACTTGAAAAGGTAGTTGACGCCCTGTTAGACACTTGTCAAAGACAGCTGACGCCCTTCAATGAGTATACAGAGCGGGGTGGGGCGCATAGTATTTAGAACATCCGCCCCATGCCTCTTTTGCCATCATTTCCCATCGTGCACTCACTATTCAACAATGAGCTTTCTTTACGCCTGTCAATTATACAGTGAAAATTTTATTTTTAGCTTTCGCCACCTAAAAATTTATTTCAAACTTTCTTGTTCTAAAGGAAGCGATTATTTTTGGATTCAATTTATGATAACCTTAGAATACCTTCGTATTTTATTACAATGGTAGGATTGACAAAAAAAAAAGTTTCACCGTTAAACCATCTACTTTTCCAATTTATCATAAATAACCGAAACCCCTTTTTGCACGTAATTATGAGTGAATATATAAAGTATCTACCAGCACCCGTAGTTCTTACTAGTGATAACTGGTTATCACAACTTTAATAGAGGAAGACACGAATATCAAATGTCAGTTAAAAACCGTTCAACTCGTAAAGCAGTAGTCCTAGTGACGTATAGAATTGATTCCGCTTCTTGCTAGCGATAACTGGTTATCACAACTTCAGTTGGGGAAGACGAGAATATCAAATGGCAGTTAAAAACCTTTCAACTCGTAAAACAGTAATCTTAGTGACGTATAGAATTGATTCCGCTTCTTGCTAGCGATAACTGGTTATCACAACTTCAGTTGAGGAAGACGAGAATATCAAATGGCAGTTAAAAATCTTTCAACTCGTAAAACAGTAATCCTAGTGACGTATAGAATTGATTCCGCTTCTTGCTAGTGATAACTGGTTATCACAACTTCAGTTGAGGAAGACGAGAATATCAAATGGCAGTTAAAAACCTTTCAACTCGTAAAACAGTAATCCTAGTGACGTATAGAATTGATTCCGCTTCTTGCTAGCGATAACTGGTTATCACAACTTCAGTTGAGGAAGACGAGAATATCAAATGGCAGTTAAAAACCTTTGAACTCGTAAAACAGTAATCTTAGTGACGTATAGAATTGATTCCGCTTCTTGCTAGCGATAACTGATTATCACAACTTCAGTTGAGGAACACGAGAATATCAAATGGCAGTTAAAAACCTTTCAACTCGTAAAACAGTAATCTTAGTGACGTATAGAATTGATTCCGCTTCTTGCTAGCGATAACTGGTTATCACAACTTTAGTTGAGGAAGACGAGAATATCAAATGGCAGTTAAAAACCTTTCACCTCGTAAAACAGTAATCCTAGTGACGTATAGAATTGATTCCGCTTCTTGCTAGCGATAACTGGTTATCACAACTTCAGTTGAGGAAGACGAGAATATCAAATGGCAGTTAAAAACCTTTCAACTCGTAAAACAGTAATCCTAGTGACGTATAGAATTGATTCCGCTTCTTGCTAGCGATAACTCGTTATCACAACTTCAGTTGGGGAAGACGAGAATATCAAATGGCAGTTAAAAACCTTTCAACTCGTAAAACAGTAATCTTAATGACGTATAGAATTGATTCCGCTTCTTGCTAGCGATAACTGGTTATCACAACTTCAGTTGAGGAAGACGAGAATATCAAATGGCAGTTAAAAACCTTTCAACTCGCAAAACAGTAATCCTAGTGACGTATAGAATTGATTCCGCTTCTTGCTAGCGATAACTGATTATCACAACTTCAGTTGAGGAAGACGAGAATATCAAATGGCAGTTAAAAACCTTTCAACTCGTAAAACAGTAATCCTAGTGACGTATAGAATTGATTCCGCTTCTTGCTAGCGATAACTGGTTATCACAACTTCAGTTGAGGAACACGAGAATATCAAATGGCAGTTAAAAACCTTTCAACTCGTAAAACAGTAATCCTAGTGACGTATAGAATTGATTCCGATTCTTGCTAGCGATAACTGGTTATCACAACTTCAGTTGAGGAAGACGAGAATATCAAATGGCAGTTAAAAACCTTTCAACTCGTAAAACAGTAATCCTAGTGACGTATAGAATTGATTCCGCTTCTTACTAGCGATAACTGGTTATCACAACTTCAGTTGAGGAAGACGAGAATATCAAATGGCAGTTAAAAACCTTTGAACTCGTAAAACAGTAATCTTAGTGACGTATAGAATTGATTCCGCTTCTTGCTAGCGATAACTGGTTATCACAACTTCAATTGAGGAACACGAGAATATCAAATGGCAGTTAAAAACCTTTCAACTCGTAAAACAGTAATCCAATGACACATAGAATTGATTCCGCTTGTTTGCAATGACGACTGGTTATCACAACTTCATTTGAGAAAGATACAAATATAAAATGTCAGTTACTACACGTAAAACAGTATAGTGACCGATTGATTACTACTGATTCTACTGTTACTAATGGCAACTGGTTATCACAACTTCGTTTGAGAAAGATACGAATATAAAATGTCAGTTACAACACGTAAAACATTGTGCGTAACGTTTTTAAAAAGTGCTTATTTTCGGTTTTCGTTTTTTAAGGTGCATTTTTCCATGGGTGTTTTTAAAAAGTGCTTAATTTTCCCTTATCCGAAATGTGATATTTTTCTTTCCCATGTTGATTTTTGTCACAAATTATACAAAAAGACATTGTCCTATTCAACGTATTCACAATTTATGTTCTAATCTACTATTTCGGCGTACCGCCGGTCTATAGTGTATGGAAACACCATTTGTTTTACATGTTTGATGAAATACTTGTGTATACTGAGCTGGATTCAGTGGTAAGGATTTTTGACTCTCGTGTGCAACCCAGCCGCCTTTTGCACGAGATTATCAATTTCAGACTTCATTTTCCGCCCTCTATAATAGAATCGAAAAATCTCCTTTTCCGCCCTCTGTAGTAGAATCGAAAAATTTCTCGAATTTTTTCTGATTACGTTGACTAAACATTGTCAAGTTTTTTACTCTATTATTATAAATAAAATTTCATTTCTCTTGTTAATTTCATCGTTTGTGACGCGCCATCGTCTTCGTCACTGTAAATAAAAACAGTAACAACACGTAAAACAGTATAGTGACCGAATGACGCATTAAATTGATTCTCCTTGTCACTAATGACAAATGATTATCACATCTTCATTTTAGAAAGATGCGAACATAAAATATCAGTTACAATACGTAAAACAGTATAGTGACCGAATGACACATAAAATTGATTCTCCTTGTTACTAATGACAAATGATTATCACAACTTCATTTGAGAAAGATGCGAACATAAAATATCAGTTACAATACGTAAAACAGTATAGTGACCGAATGACACATAAAATTGATTCTCTTTGTTACTAATGACAAATGATTATCACAACTTCATTTGAGAAAGATGCGAACATAAAATATCAGTTACAATACGTAAAACAGTATAGTGACCGAATGACACATAAAATTGATTCTCCTTGTTACTAATGACAAATGATTATCACAACTTCATTTGAGAAAGATGCGAACATAAAATATCAGTTACAATACGTAAAACAGTATAGTGACCGAATGACACATAAAATTGATTCTCTTTGTTACTAATGACAAATGATTATCACAACTTCATTTGAGAAAGATGCGAACATAAAATATCAGTTACAATACGTAAAACAGTATAGTGACCGAATGACACATAAAATTGATTCTCCTTGTTACTAATGACAAATGATTATCACAACTTCTGTTGAGAAAGATGCGAATATAAAATATCAGTTACAATACGTAAAACAGTATAGTGACCGAATGACACATAAAATTGATTCTCCTTGTTACTAATGACAACTGATTATCACAACTTCATTTGAGAAAGATACGAATATAAAATGTCAGTTACAATGCGTAAAACATTATAGTGATCGAATAACGCATAAAATTGATTCTCCTGGTTACTAATGACAACTGATTATCACAACTTCATTTGAGAAAGATACGAATATAAAATGTCAGTTACAACACGTAAAACAGTATAGTGATCGAATAACGCATAAAATTGATTCCGTTTGTTACTAGTGGCAACTGGTTATCACAATTTTCTGTTTAAGTTTTCAGTTAAAAGCAGTAATGGTACCGAATGACGCTTTAAATTAACTTGTAGTAAACGCTAACGAAATATTAAATAATTTTAAATGTATTATTTTTTTTTTTTTTTTTTCATTTTTATATTAACCTGTTAGTTGTGGATGGAAAGAAATTAAATCAACATTTCTTCAAATGCTTATTTATTATTCTATGAAAGATTGCTTTTAATTTTGTTCGATGCATTTTCAGAATCAAAAGTTTTGCCAATTTACTGCAACGTAATATCCTGTGTAAACAACCTAACGATAAATAAACATTGTTTGATATTTATTCATGGCGATGTTTAGATTCATGGATGTGTCACTTAAATTGAGGAAATGCAGACCTAATATTTACAATGCTTGAAACATAGCTGGTTTATTTATTTTAGGGATGTTTTTCGAATCTTTTTAGCCCAGGAGAGTCATATACTGAGTAATTTTTTTACTTTTATTATACTATTGAGTAGAATTGATTATTTTATAAAACGGAAAAATATTTTAAATATTAAAAAAAAATAATTTATTAAACTTTTTTTTAAAAAAATAAATAAATAATTTTAAGAGATTACCTCTAGATGAAAGTTATTGAAAGTTTTTTCGCCTAGAAATATAAAATTGCCACAATTTAAATATCCTGAATTCGAATCAAAGCTATAATAATTATAAATTATCTATACCGTCTTACCGTAAAGAATTATCTGAACTTTAAAACTGACAAAAAACTTAAATATTTTAAAGAATATTTAACTTTTTTAAATTCGCCATTCAGACGAGATATGAAAATCATTAAAATCAATAGATCGTAATTTTTGCAAATTTTTATGAGCCTAGGCCAGGGGTCACCAAACTTCTTTGATCATCGACCCCTATATAATTTTTCGAAATCTCCATCGACCCCCATAAAAATAATTTTTTGTTAATTAAAATAAAACTCTATTAGATACTGTGTTTGTACATTTATTTTATGATTTTAAACATTTATTAAAGTAATAGTACATTGTGTAACAATAGTTTTATGAAAAATATATATTTATGCTGGAATTTAAATACCTTAATATTTATTAAATAATAAGTAATGAATAAGTAGATATAATAAGTAAAGTAACTACAGATTTATTGCTTCTTAACGAATGAGATGGGTGTGCCTGATGTTTTTTTGCAAGGTTCGCTCTATTGGGTTCAAAATTAGTCAATTTTAATTTTCGTCAAAATTGGTCAGTTTTGTAATTTTCGTAAAAAAAATACAAAGTGTGCTATAGTTTTGTCGCGGGCTGTACTAATCCATATTATTAATGCTTTCCTTCTTTTTTTTACATGCATGGATAATTAAAATTGATATCTAAACTAAACGAATGGTTTTATCGAAACAATAACTAATTATCCAAAACTATAAAAGTTTTAATAATGGCACTGCAAATATACAACACTGTTCACAGTTTGAAAAGATAGCTGAAACTGCGTATGATATTTGCGTTTGTAACGTCAATGCTCGTCACACGTGACATTTGGACAAGCGCACAGAGTTCGTGCCACTGAGCGCTGGTACGTAAATACTTGTTTCACTCGAATAAATATACGTTTATTAATTTATGTTTTATAAAGAAACTGATATTAAGTCAATTATAAAAAAATTCCCACAGTTTATATACTCAATTAGGTACGTGTCATTTGCGTATAAAGAACTGTTTTTTCTTCGACCCATCGATCCTTCCGATTCGGATCGACCCCCGCTTTTGTTAAATAGACCCCTGGGGGTCTATATAGACTACTTTGGCGACCTCTGGCCTAGGCAATGCAGCAATGGCATAACTTTTCAAATAATAATCATAAACCCTTTTTACATAACTGTGGTTTTTCTTCATGTTGACTTTTTGCGCTGTTTTCAAAATTAGCTTAGAGACTCAGGCTTGAGATAGGCAGAACTTAAGAGGACGCTATATTATGGGCGACAACCTTTTTGGCAAATTCATTTCCCCTACATAACTAAAAATTTGAAATTTTAAGTATTGAAAAAGTAAGTTCTAAATACTGAAAAAATGTTTTCAAAATATCCAAATGTAAGCAACTTATGGCAAGATTGCTTAGGATTACGTGGTTGGAGAAGTAATCTTGCAATAATTTGTTTGCATTTTGATATTTTTTCGGGATTTTAAACTTTATGATTTACTTTAGGTTTAACCGAACTCACTATCATCCAGACCTTAAGTTTTAAAATACCAATGGAGGTAAAACAGAATTTGACACGAAAAGTTTCTTCCGTGGTTTTTTTTAAACAGCTATGAATAACTGTTAAGAACTCACAACAGTTAGAAACGTAGAATGCAGGGTAGTCATAACAAAAACTTGGCCTACTTACCGAGCGGTCTGTACGTTGAACAGATCAAGATGAGATTTTAGATATAAATATTCAGAGGTATGAGCTTGAAATTCTGAGAATGGTAGTAAAGTGATGCTTACGGCTACAGTTATGGGTGCAGAAATTCGAAATTTGCGAATTTTTTTAGTCACAAAATGTTCAGCGCATGCTATAACCCTAAACTCTTGGAACGACAAAAAACGAGAGCTCTATGAACGACGCATAAAAAGCAGCAATGCGTTTGGCCAAAAAGCACACAATCGTGGTGCACGGAGATGATTTGAATATGAGAGAGGTATAACAACAATCACTGATGACAATACAGATCGAACAAAAAGGAAAAATTCATTTCAATAGCAAATTTCTTACATGGGTACCATCACTTGCAATTAGACATTGCACGGAGAGATTAGACTGTAGACAATTAAGACGAACGTAAAAGGGATGAGGGACGTTGAGGGATGTTTGCTTCTCACGTTTGAAAATCTTTCAATTTTGGCAAAATTTGCGAATTTCACTTGTACACTCTTGATTCGAGATATTCCCAGAACCAGAAATCCATAGGAGTGAGTTTGGGGAGATTACGGTTGCCTCGGAAATGGAAAATGGCATGAGATGACACGATTGTCAAAATGCTGTTCCAAGATCTTGCGAGCTATCGTTGCAATGTGTAAAGCTGTGGTGTTCCTTCCTGTATATTCAAACGATGGCATTTCGTTGCAGCTATTCTGCCATTGCGTAATTTTGCGATATGACTACATACCGTGAACTTGCCACAGAGCATGTCACAAATCCCATTGGCGTCACTCAAAGAAGTATGGGCCGAGAACAATTATGCATGAAATGCCGCACCTCCCAGTGACTTTGACGTTATATAAAGATACTGATACGACAGCATGTGGATTCGTATCTGCCTAGTGCACGCAATTTTTATTGTTGATTTTGCCAATTAGGGTAAAAAAGGCTTCGCTCGTCCATAATATGTGAAGAGGCCAGTCGTTATCGTGATCACATCTGATATTAAAATTCATTAGCGAAGTCAATGCACTGTTGATGGTCCCTCGCGTCCTACATCTGGACAACCTGGGAGCAGTATGGAAACATGTGAAGTATTTGTTTAAGAACTCTTGATTTTGATATATCCAACATCCTCTTGTAGTTTACTTGTGTTCTGACGTCACTTTTTTTATGCACTACAATAACAGCGACCTCAGGAACAGTTAGTTATCCTAATATTTTTCGATAACGGGTGCAGCCAGTTATTAATTAAATAATTTATTATTAAACCAGTTATTAATTAAATCACTCACAGGTTACAGAATTGCCACGTATTTGGCAATGGTTTCGACGGTACATAAGTTGGCCCTGTTTTTTATGAATTGCTTGCCAAAAAGCGTTATGTGTTTATTTTCTATTAAATTGTTTATTGCAGTGTATATTAATTACCTTTTTAGGTATTTAGAGCTTATTACTAAAAATTAGTGAATAAAAGGCAAAAAAGATCATTTAAGTACTTTGGGGAGAGAGATGTCTATTTATCTAAAAAAAAGGGGGGGCAGGGGTAAATTGATTATTTCTTACATAGTAAAAATGTTTAAATAAACAAAGGGACGGGAATTTCCAGTTAACTGAAATCAATTTACTTGCGTTCTGGGATTTATTTCTATTTATTAATAATTCATTTTTCTTTTTAAATTTTGTACTGTTTTTTTTTTTTAATTTACTTTAACTTAGGCAGTTGTTTTTCGCTAATTATTTTCATTAATATTTTTTCAAGTAATAAACTTTCTATTTTGTTTCTTTTTTTTACCTTAACCTCAACTCTTAAACCTTTTTTAATATCCTTTTTTAAGTATGAAAAATCCTTTAAATTCAAATATATATCTTTTCAAAGTTTTTGATTGGTAATAATATAGTTTATCTCTCAAATTGTTTTTAGATATTTATCTTATATTTTTAGTTTGTTTTCTTCATACAAGTTCTATAATAACTATTTATTACCAATACTTTAATTGAAATCTTTTATTTGTGTTCTTGCTTTATCTAATATAGTAAACAATTTTAAGTAATTGCTGATGAGTAATTGAACTGATGTCTGTGACGTTTCGTTGCCTTGAAATCATGAAATAAACGAACCCTTTTATTTATTGTTTGTGTAAAGTTATCTGGAATAAATAAACATCCGCTTTTAAGTGAATATTTGTTCGGTGTACTTTTCATTTTCGGCGCAGCTCAAATTGCGTGTTTAAAACAATGAACATACATTATAATGATGTTGAAGAGAATTAGCGTAGCTTGAAATATGTATTTAAATAAATGGACATAGCTTGAAATGCGTTTTTGAAAAAGTAGACATCAAAGCTGAAAATGCCCGTTTAAGAAAATTGACATAATTTTGGTATTAAACACTGCTATCACCAAAGCATTTTAAAAGAATTAAATAGTGAAACAATTAGTCTTTTTTTTTTTTTTTTGGACGATTTCAGTTGGGGGGGGGGGTGACTGGGGAGCTGGATTGGTGCACAAGTTATAAAAGAATTATTGTACAAATAAAGTTTAAGCAATTTGATTACAGGTTTATTTTAAATTTCAAAAAATTTTAATCAATATATTAATTAATAATCAATTAATAATGAATAAATTAAATTAATATATCAAATAGCTATTCATCAAAATGCACCACGTGGCTTACTCAAGAAAAATTCTGAATAGTTTTGTCATCTATGGTAAATGAATTCAATTATAATCTATCCTATCCATTTTTACTAGAACGGATCTCAGACTGGCATTAGAAATAAAATAACGCGAGATACAAAATTACCCGTGTGAGACACGGGAAAATGCGTTATGGGGTTAAAAAAATTAATACTAATGTGTTTTTTTTTTTTTTTAAGAGTAACTTAAATAGAAATAAACTAGGGTTTGTTGAGTAACATTGAAAAATCATATTTTGTGCTGTGCTCTTTTTCATAAACGCACTTCTCAAATTATGTTTATTTCCTATTTTTTTCATATTATTTTGTTCAAGTTACCTTACGTATAATACATAAGTTACATATAGGGATGCTGACCTTCTTTTGGATAGCAGACAACAAAATACAGCTTTAGGGACCAAGATTAACTAAAGATATTTCTAAGATTAAAAAACTCCAGGGTGCTTTTTAAGAACAAGGGCGCTTTCAATTTTGAAGGGCAATAATCTTGAAAATTATTCCTAGGTAGATTAGTGCCGTTCAAAACGGAACTCAATTTACTCAAGTTAATATGAGAAATAATATCTCAGATTAATTAAGCCTAAAAATAATTTTTCTATAATTATGGTTATCTGAAGTTCCTGGTTATTTTGAAGTTATTTTCTTTAAATAATAAAAGAGCATATTTTTACGAGTAAAAGGGACACTATTTTTACAAAAAGGGCAAGGAAGGTACATTTACCTCTGGAAAAGAGCAGGCAGGGTGGACCAACCTTCTAAAAACACTAAGGGAGCACATTGCATTAACACAATGCTGTACTCATGAAAATGTATTTAGATTCTTTTTGAAAGTAATAACGAATGAGTTGCAAATGAAAACAAGGAATTAATGCAAATAAATGTGAATTAATAAAAACAAATATACTTATTAAATTACACAAGGCAAACTGAATTAAATTTTTAAGGAATGCAAAAAAAAAAAAAAAAGTAAAATAAATTTACATTTATCCTATTGGTTAACTTTCAATGTTATTCAGAAAACAAAATTTGTGATTAATAAAGTATTAGATAAATGTAATAATTGTTATTTGAAATTATAGTTGTTTTTGTTTTGTTTATCTTATCTATTTATGAAATTTTCTTTTCTTCCTTTTTAATTCAATTGCACAAAAGTAATTACATTCTACTACAAATACTGAATCCATTGTAATAGTAGAACTTTCATAACGTAATGGGTTACATTCTAATACTTTGAGAAAGACTGTGAACTAGATCAGTAATGTACTGTTACAGAGTATCGCAGAAAAAAAATTCTAATACTATTTTTTCTTTTATATATTTATTAATATTTAAGACAGTTCTGGGGCCTATGTAAGAGGCTTTGTGGGTTACTTTTGGCCTGCATAGGTTGTGAACAAACCCTACTTTAATACGTATTTTTAGCATGTTTTTTATTATTATTTATTTATTTAAAAAATAAAAAAAAAACATCGTGGGTCACTAATATTCACTTGAGTCATAACTCTTGAGTTAGATAATATTCACTTACCATAAGTCTAGATGTATAGTCAAAAGGTCTTTTACATTGAACAAAAAAGTGAGAGGTATGTTCATAAACAATATTGATTAATTTGAATAAAAAACGTGGATATTTACTAACTAGGATATTTATGACTTCGCTCTGAAATAGTCTCTGTATAAACTTGTTTCTCGTCTATATTGAAACAATTGTGTACACAGAATGAATTCAAAAGAACAGTGTGACTAAAGACCAAAAGGTTCGGCGTAAAAAAAAAACTTCAATCGGCAAATGGAGCAATTTAAGCTGAAGTCTTTTGACAGCATCAGTATCATCATTAGACAATATATTTTTAAAGAAATGGTTGATTCCTTCACTTCTTTCCATATTTCGTAAAGCACTAGACACTTAGTTAACCAAAGCAGAAAGCAGGTATCTTTGCAGGTATCCAGGTATTCCTTGAAAATCTACTGTATATTTTATACAAGTAAACTTGGCCTATTTATTTATTTTTACAACCTTATAATTACGCGAATAAGACCTCTGGTGAAGAACCTCAACCTTTGCTGTAGCTTTAGTGTTCAAGTGATTAAGATTACAGACTGCAACATAGAAAAGTTGTGGGGTTCTACCCCGAAGTCATTGAATGAATTGAGCGCTCACCTGCGAAAGTTATTAAAAATACAAAAAAAGTAAATTCAGGTAAATCTAGAGTAAACTATGAAGTTTCAAATGCTGTAAAAATGTTCAAAATAAGTAAAAGCTAAACAAATTATGGTATGATTACTCACGATCACACAGTGAGGAAGTCATCTTGTTATAATTTGCTTGCATTTGGTTATTTTAAAACTTTTTGTTCAGAATTTGAAACTTCATTGTTTACCTGACCTTACTTTTTCTATACTTAAATGCTGTTTTTCAAAGCTTTGTCGCCAAGGAAAATAAAAAAATCCATAGTTTAAGTGCCTTATTTTTGAAGCAATACGATGATTTTAAATATATATATAATCTTGTCGCGAAGAATAATCTGGACTTAAGAACATACAAATGACTTAAATATTTTAAAAGTTATTAAACTTCTTTAAAAATCGCCAATTTGGCGACATATTAATTCCTAGATAAATATTATCAAAATCACTGCTTTATTTTTACTTTTTGCAAATTTTTATTAACCCAAGTCATATAGCATTGGAGTAAGTTCTTAAATATTATAAAAATTAAACCACAATCGCTTTTCATTTCACAGAACTGTGGCTTTTCTCCATTCTGACGTTTTGCGTCATTTTCAAAATAGGTAGCCAGACTTTAAATTGGCTTAACTTGACCTAACAGTCATGAGTAACATTTGCAAACTCACTGCAGTTATAAAAATAGCATATTATTCGCGCAAAGAAGCATCATTTCATATCACGACGGAGCCTTCGAAAAACAGCCTTCAATTCTAAAATACCGATGGAGATGAAATAGAATTCGCAATAAAAAGTTTCTTCCGCAAATCGCGCCCTATCAATTGAAACAGAGCTTTTAATTGTTTATTTGTCATTTATGATGAGCTTGTTTGTCACAAAATGAATATATCTATGATATGTCACAATATACCTATGTCTCATATAAATTTAGTTACGAACTGCGACATAAAGAGTATCCAGTTCGACGAATCAACTTGATAGCTTAACCTGATCTGATAATCTGAATTCTTCACAAAATAATGGAAAAAATAAAGACTTTATGATATTGTTCTTTTACAAATGTTCTGAAGTTATGAAGTTTAAGGTCCGTTTCCCATCGTAATCTTGGATGTATCTTTATGATCTTTCTATAATCTGTGCTGTTTGTTCTTCAATTTAACAAAGGCGTACAATAATCCTTTCGAAGAGGAATTTCTTAATCAGAAGGTGATGTCACCATATCGCCAAATGCTCTGCAGAGTGGGGGTAGCCGGTTCGAAACCTGTCCTTATTCTTGATGTACCTTTGCGCTGTCTAAATTGTGATATCTTTTCTTCAACTTGACCCAGGCTCATAAGCGTTTTTTTATTTTTTTTTATTGGAACACATGAGCTAGCAGCATGTATGCGTAACTATTAAAAAAATTAATGTAATAAAATAAAATATTACAAAAATAAATATTTGTCGCTCTCTCTTTTGGTTGAATTATTTTTACGACACCTTTTATTGAATTATTTTTATGACAGAAATAAATAATCTATTAAAGCGTCAACTAGAAATTGAATGACGTAAAAATATTTCTTTCGCGAGAAAGAACTAAGGAGAATCGCAGAAAACGAGAAGGAAATATAAAAGTTAAAAAAATCCCTGTCCATCTCTTACCTGTATCGAAATGCCCTCCTCAACTTCTCAAGATCATAATAAACGTTGATGGTTGGCGCGTGCGCACTGCTCCCCTTCCGGATGGGATGCTGTGGGATCGTGGAAGTGAGGAGCTAGAAGAGGAGGAGTGAATCAGTTGTTGGGTCACCTTGCATCGAATAGGGAGCCCCGCATCACTCTCTGCGATGGCTGCTTGGGGATACGAAGAACAGAACGGTAAGAATTTTCCCTTCTCCTCAACACAAGGGCAGGTGGTTGGAATAAAATATACTTCTTTAGAGAATGTTTTCTATACAGAAAAGCAATCGATCATATTACTGTTTGTTTTAGGCATGTCTTCAGTCGAAATTTGATACGAAATGTTTGCAATAATTGTTTGTTTGTAATATGTAATGATATTTGTAGCAAATTTTGTTTGAGGCATAGGCATACTGATAAAATAGCATTTTGTTGAAGAGAAATTTTTTTTTATCAAAGTTTTATACAGAAAAGTAATTTTTTATTTCAATATTTGTTTTCGACATAAACTTTAATCTTAATATGCTACGAAATATTTAACGGTGCAAATTAACGAGTAATGTTACTTATTTATTATTTGTTGCAATTTTTATAAGGTATTTTAAAAAATGGTAATGAGTTTAAAACACTTTTTTTTTTTATCAAAGTTTTATACAGAGAAGTAATTTTTTATTTCAATATTTGTTTTCGACATAAACGTTAATCTTAATTTGCTACGAAATATTTAACGGTGCAAATTAACGAGTAATGTTACTTATTTATTATCTGTTGCAATTTTTATAAGGTATTTTATAAAATAGTAATGAGTTTAAAACACTTTTTTTTTTATCAAAGTTTTATACAGAAAAGTAATGTTTTATTTCAATATTTGTTTTCGACATAAACGTTAATCTTAATTTGCTACGAAATATTTAACGGTGCAAATTAACGAGTAATGTTACTTATTTATTATTTGTTGCAATTTTTATAAGGTATTTTATAAAATGGCAATGAGTTTAAAACACTTTTTTTTTAATCAAAGTTTTATGGAAGAGTAATTTTTTATATCACTATTTCCTTTCGGAATGTTTCCAATCGTAATTTTCTACGGAATATTTGAATGTATAAATTACTATGTAATGATGCCAATTTATAATTGGTTGCAAATTTTGTTTCAAGCAAACGAATAGCTTATAAAATAGTATTCTTTAAAAAATTAATGTTTTATTTAGAATAATTTTTAATTTCAAAATTTGTTTTAGATATGTCTTCAATTGTAATTTGCTTTGGAATATTTGAATGCATAAATTAATATGTAATGATATCTATTTATATAATTGGTTGCAAATTTTGTTTCAGGTAAACGATTAACTGTTAAAATAGTATTGTTTTAAAAAATTAATCGTTGTTTCATTTAGAATAATTTTTCATTTCACTATTTGTTTTCGACATGTCTTCAGTCGTAATTTGCTGCGAAATAGATGAGTGCATAAGTTGATATGCAATGACACTTATTTATAATTGCTTGCAAATTTTGTTTCAGACAAACAAATAACTTTTAAAATGGTATTCTTTAAAAAGTTTTGTCGATGTTTTATTTATGACAGTAATTCTTCATTTTAATAATTGTTTTCGACACATCTTCAATGGTAATTTGATAAAAAATATTTGACTATGTTAATTAATATATTAATTTATTTGTATTTATTATTCGTTGCATTCCTTTCAGGCGGGCGCATAACTAATTTTGCTTAAATTTTTTTGATCGATATATAAGTAGTTTATCATTTTATTTCTTGTTTTCGGCATATCTTCAATCGTAATTTGCTACAATATGTTTAACAATGTAAATAGGCATTTATCATTATTTAAGTTTATTATTTATTACAAAATACGTTTGAAATTATTCTAGAAAACGTATAGACCATTGTAAAAGTATTTTATATTATAGCTTTATAAATTTATAAATATCTTTTTTAAAAACTCTTTTCTTTTTTTAAAAAATTACAATTGTAAACTTATGTTTATTTTATTAAATATTCTATCTGTAACTTACTTATCTGTAGCACTTTCTATGTATGTCCCATTTCGGTAATGCAACTATAATTAAATAATTCTAAAAAATTAAAAAATCAACAACTTTTCTTTATGGATTTGCATGAAAAGGTTGCGAATTAAATATTGCGTGTAACTTCCAAAAATTCAGTTTACATACTGTCGCTTTATATTCATTTACATAAAGTTTGTCTTAAAATTGTTGAAGAATTTCCTTGTGAAATTTTTGAAGAAAGCTAATAATTAATCATAAATCATTTCAAAAGATAATCATTAACTATGATTAATTATAATCTTGTGCGATGATTTATGATTGGCTGCATTTTAAATTGCATTTAATAAAACTGCAAGATTTTTTTTAATTATTAAAACAATCCTTAAAAAACCTGAAATAAAATTTATAAAATGTGCCCCAAAACCAAACTGCGACGGAGTATTTTTAAATAAAAACTGGTCATTTTTAAAACTGTTCCTCTTATGTAACAAATCTGATACATCTGGAAATCCGATATTATAAGTAGCGCTATGTGGCTATCCTTAACTATATTGTTCTCCATTGAAATTGTTTTAGTAGAATAAGCTTCCGTACTGCAATGTATTTTAATTTCGAGATCTTTTTTTTCTTATTTTTTAAATTTTTAATGATGCGACTTGTTATTATATCTAGACTCATTTTGTAAACCATTGGAATGTATACAAACTATTTCGCAGTATTATTTTGTGCATTTTTCTTAATTTTTAACGTTTTCCGTTCATTCCGTTAATACGTTTTCCGTTCATTTTCTGTCACAGCATTTTATTATATAACCGTTGTTGAACAGCCGACCCTATTTTGAGTTTCTGCTATTGTTGGACTCCGTAGCGTTGTAGTTTTGAACTCAATTCATTAGAATCAGTGGGAGAAATTTGCCTTTGTGGAGGACTTTTTGATGGAAGTAACCCGCATTTGCGTTGCATGGGGAGGAAAACCAGCCACTGTTAGCCCGATGTCAAGAGAATCGATTACCCTTCATTCGTCTACCACTGAGGATATTTTACGTCGGTACTTTTGTCAGTGCAAGTCAGTGAGGAATTCGTAAGGACTAGAGCCCGGATTTTGATGACCTAAAAAATCTCAACTAATGCCCTTAAAAAATGCCCTTAAAAAGTGCAAATAGCCCTTAAAAAGGGCAAAAAATGCCCTTAAAAATGCTCTAAAAATGCGAAAATTGCGCTAAAAATGCCTTATGACATGACTTAAATAAAGTAAATGTTTTTCTCTTAAAAATTTTTATGAGTCATTAAAAAAAATATAAAGCAATGTAATACTTGTTCTACGTTCATTAAAGTTTGAAAAATATGTTTTATATCCATAACAAAAAAAAATATATATATATATATATATAAACAAAATATATTTATATAAATAACAAAAAAAAGGAAAATGTATTGATTCCAAAACATTTTCATTTTGTATAGAAACTTTAATGAATATAACAACTTCCATCTCATAATATTACTAAATATCAGAATTGCATTGGATTATTAAAGGATTTTTTATATTTTGAAGTGTAAACGAGCGTCTCTTGCCTGAAAGTAAATTTTTATACCTGGAAAAGCTTCTCACAACGTCTACTGATGTTATTGGTGCGTACTTGAAAAAGACGGTCTCACTTACTGACAATTACAATTTTTCAATTTGAAAAGATGTTGCTTCACCTGTTTATATCCTAGAGATTTTCTTCATTGTTTGGAAGCCAGTGTTCTTCTCCAAAACTTTGTTCAATTTAGCTGCTACACTTTGTGCTATCTTTCCCCTTGCTTTTTACAACACTTGACTCACTACTTCAATATAATTTATTGCATCGCAAAGTTCCAATTCTTGTTTCTCCAAACTTGCAATTGTCGAGGATACAATAGCAAAGTTAGACTTGATAAATGATAAGTTTCCTTCGATTTTATCAGAGGCCAACACGTTTTGCGCTATCCTAATTGATGCAGCATCTTCTGAATCAAGACAAATTATAAGAAAAAATCTTGCATTTCATGTAATAAAAATGCCCCAAAAAATAATAAAAATTGGAAAAAATTAACAAAAAACTTTAAAAATGCAAAATACGCCCCAAAATTTGAAAAAAATGCCCTATAAATCTAAAAAAATGCTCTAAAGGACAAAAAATGCAAATGTCATCAAAATCCGGGCCTTAGTAATGACCAACCATTGCTGGGATTCAACCCCGGGTCACCTAATTAGTGCTAATCACATTTATTGATTAGAAAGTTAGTTATTTTGGAATTTTATATTCAATTTATTAAAAGCAATATTAATGATCGCCACCGGCCGTAGAGCGATTAAAAATTAGTGTGCCAATCGTCATCCGATCATCACGTTTTTCGTCAAAAATGTATCCCAAGTGTATTTTGTTATTATTTTACACTTTTTTTTTTCATTAAATATGTAATTATTCTGAATATTTTATTTTCTGAGAATTACTTTATTCTTCGATTGTTTTTTGAAATTATTCTCCATCTTAGAAATGAAATTTGTGATTTTTTTCCTTCTTCATATTTTGAGAAATGCTTCTAAAGAAATGCCTTACATCGCTACATCTTAATTTTTGAAGTGTCAATGCTACACAACCAGTAACAAAATTTCCTGATTTAGCCTTATATAAGCCGTAATAATACATAAGAGGCCAAAAACTCTGTCGCCGAACCATCCACGGATTTTTCCCCTAAAAATAAATAAATTAATAAAATAAAACTATAGAAAACCAGTCCAGCTATAATTAGGCATCTAAATAAATGTTTCATAGAGTGTTAAGTTTCTTTTGTGTTCACTTCTTTTCTGGAATGCCATTTTAATACTGCTTTGTCAAATAAAGAAGAAATTATGTTTAACCTTTCCAAATAAGGTTTCTGATTGAGAAAATGTGTTGCCTTCTTATCAAAAGAAAACACTTTTTATTTTCCCCCGACCTGTCATTACTGTAATGGAACAAATGTGTTTCTCTTTCTACTTTTGTTTCTGATAAGTAAAGGTATATCGATATCCTTAGTTTCACGCTATTTTCTTTAACTTGTGTGATGATGTCACATTATCCAAATATGTTTCCTGTATTTATTTCCGACTGAATCTTAAGCAAGCTGTCTTGAAATAGTTCGAAATAAATACAATAGGATGTCGTTTATCTAGAATTAAAGTAAAAGTCCGAACGACGATCTACTACAGCAGATGAATTAGTTGTAGTCGTTATAAAGAAGTTATAAAACACTAGTGAACCCCTGTTCGCTGGTGCTCCCTAACCCCCGAAGATTGATATGCAATCTTATTTAGTGCGCTTTGAAAACAATGCCTGCTTCGTTTGCTACTAAATTAAACACCTAAAAGAGAGAAGGCCTCAGCATGGATCAATTTAGTAGTCCGACGAACGAACATAAACTGCGCAGTGGAGGTAAAATAAGAAAGATGGCTACTTGACTGCGCACTGGGAGAAAATACAAAAGATATCGTTTGGACTACTGAATGATCAAATTTCTTGTTTATGGTAACCCGTGCTGAGGATTTCTCTCTTCTAGGAGGTATTGGTTAACGCTGGTTTTCGAAGCTCTAGGGAAAATAAAAAGTTTAAATGCCTTACACTTGAACTGTCATGATTTTAAACTATACATATATAATCTTGCCGCGAAGAATTATCTGGGCTTTAGAACAAATAACTTAAATATTTCAAAATGTATTATTATTATTTTTTTTAAATCGCTAATTTGACGACATTTTCCCATTTAGATGAAAATTATCAAAATCACTGCCTTATTCTCAATTGTTTCAAATTTTTATGAGCCCAAATAATGCAGCATTGAAAAAACTTTTTTAATATTAAAAAGTTAGACCACAAACGCTTTTCATTTTCACAAAACTGTGACTTCTCCCCATATTGACGTTCAGCGCCATTTTCAAAATAAGCGCCGACAGCGCTGGATTTAGATAGGCTAAACTTAACAGTCGTGAGTAACAGCTGCAAACTCACAGCAGTTTTTAAAATAGTGTATTATTCGCTAAAAAGCATTTCATATTATGACTGAGCTTTCGAAAAACAGCCTTAAACACGTTGTAATCTGTTCCAGCGTAAAATCTTAAGGATCTAAATCAATAATTAAAATATATTTAAACCAATTCCTTTTTAAAATTTGCTTCTTTTATTTTTAATAAGTTATAAAAAATTATTCTTTTACTACATTTTTGAACGTGTTTTAATTAAAATAAAAAGCTTTTGAAAAATCCAACTTTAAAACTCAAATTTATATTTTGGAATTTTCATACTGAAGTTTTTTTCCCCTTTTTACGAACAAATATTTAAATTCGTTTGAAAAACGATTAAATTGAATTTTTCATTTTTTCTTCTTTTGTCTGGAATGTAAAAGATTGATATGACCTGGCCCGCAATTTGTTTGTTAAATTTTCAACTCTTTAAAGCATTTATTATACATTTTTTCTATAGTAAACAGCTTATAAATATTAAATGTGAATTTAGCTAAAAAGGTGCTTTACAAATCCAGTCAAAAATCTTTTATATGAAAAAGTCAAACAATTTAAAATGTTTTACAAAATTTCAGAAGAGAAAAAAAATGTAAAATAGATTTCTAGAAGAACTACAATTACATCAACTGAAATTTGAGTATTTAAACAAATTTTAATTTTTTTTTTCGTCCTTTAGTCATTGCAAAACTCTACCTTCAAGTCCTGAATGGATACTAAACGAAATGCGATATATCTCCGCAAAATCTTAATACATGCTTTCATTTTTAAATTTTTTTAAGCATTACTTTGTTAAAAGAATAATTTGTTGGATATTAGATATGCATTTTTTGTGCATTTATAAGCCCCTAAATTACAGTTTATGTCACGAAAACTAAAGAGCATTTTAGCTTTAAAAATGTTACAAAAGCTTTTAAAATAATTGATTGTATAAATATCCTGAATGTGCCTTGTTATTTTTACAGTCAATCGAGCTTTTTCAAAGCTTGAAATAACAGCAATAACATGCAATGTTGGCACTACTTGGTTCAGAGTATCTCCTCCGTCAATAGAAAAAAAAAAATGAAGCATGCTGAAGGATGAAAACAAAATTACCGTTCTGTAAAAAAAAAAAAAAAAAAAAAAAAAAAAAAAAAAATGGCACCATTTAAACAATCAAATCACTTTTTATTTTATTTAAATTTTGATTTCATAATAATTGGATCCAAATGTTCAGTGTTTTTATACTTTTGGTTGCATTGACAAATCTTTCTTTAATCAAGTGGAGCAAATTTCGCGTTTAAAAAATAAAAAACTGTGCCTGATACTGTTTCATGAATTTAGTTTTTCTTTTAATAAAAAAAGAATATCGATTTTTAAAATAATACAAAATGCAATTATAAATATTCTAACAAAGATACTTTTATAGCATTTAAAGATTGTTTTACTATCGATCAAAAGTAATGTTATGTGTTTTTAACCCATTAATGTCAAATGTTCCATTTAAGGGACTGTTTTAAAATTGGGCATCAAGCTCATAAAATATCGATTCAATTTATATTTAAAT
Source organism: Parasteatoda lunata (assembly GCA_949128135.1). NCBI lineage: Eukaryota > Metazoa > Arthropoda > Arachnida > Araneae > Theridiidae > Parasteatoda > Parasteatoda lunata. The sequence goes on along the minus strand of OX421970.1, from coordinate 95,535,947 downwards.
ATTCAATTCTTTTCAATTTTATCAATGGTGGTACTTTAATAAAAAAATATTCTGGGTCCAAAATAGCTTTTCTTCAAACGAAAGGGACCTTTCAAACATTACATGAACGAGCTAGATATTAAAGGGGAGGAGGAGGGGATTTATGATCATTTTTCCTGAAAAGGACAATAAAAGGTATGAACGACGCTTACGCAAGACCGCATAGCATATTAATAAATAGAAGATTAACAAAAAGTTCGAAAAGAAATTATTCTTGGGAAAATTTTTATTTTGAAATCAAAGTTAAATTAGGGAAAAGAAAAAATTTGAACAGAGTCTTATAAATTCCCTTTGAAGTCAGAACGTAAATTTTGTTTTATACAAAATAACATATTTTACATTACTTTAGTCTTTAAATTTTTTAAATTAGATTACTACTGCAAAAGTCAACGTTAAAGCAAAAAACAAGGGGTGGCGTAGTGTAGACTTTCTTACGTAATCAATAGAAATTTTAATTCGTTTAGTTTGCTGAAAAAGATGAGTACACAAAATACCCGAAAACATACGTACATAATATTTAAAGGGCCGCTTAGCTATTTATTTCTATTCAATAAATATTTTAGTAAGTTCCATTGTTTGATTACTTATTTTTTCTTTGAGTCTTACATATTATAAGAATTTGATTTTGTTGCTGTTCTTGTTCATTACTCTCCTTAGCGTTACAAAATAATTTTTAATGATTTTTCCAGAGTTTATTCCCGAAATTTGATAAAAACGATAGAAAGATAGACTTTTGGGCATTTAATCGATTAAAAACAGAATTTTTTTAAATGTTCCTTCGGATTATTTTTATATTTATTTCATTTGTAAATGTTAGGTGTTAAATTATATAAAGAATGTTTGGTAGGAAACATGGCTACGATTATTTCCAAAATCCATCGTTCCTCCTTTTATGAATACAACTGCGCTTTTTTCCAAATTGATTTTCACAAAAGTGAGTTTATATTTTGAGTTACACCAATAAACAAAAAATACGGAGTAATTAGTTTTTTTAATAATTTTATTTAAATCACAGGTCCCCAACCTGGAAGCTATCCCATACCCCCTTAGTAGGCATTGAAGACTTATAGGGGGAAATGGAGATTTTCTAGAGCTGCGATTATCATTTTTTTTTTTTTTTTTTTTTTTTTTAGCCACGGAACCCTAAATATTCAACCTTCTTTCGGCGGAACCCCGACTCTATAATTAGAAATTTATTAAGGTAACTGTGACTGCCTTAACCTATAAAACACTACTTTATTTTTAAACTATTTATTTTGAGGAACGAAGATTTAGGTTTTATATCTGATAGTTAAATTTTTAGACCTCGTACTTAAATTTTTAGTCTACTTATGAATTTGAAATAAAGTTAAATAAGCCGAAAATAAATGAAAAATCCGAATTTGGGTTCATTTCAAAATGAAAACTGAAGAGAACTGCTATGAGAAGTAAAAGTTCAAAATGGTTATTAAGAAAATATATTTCTTTTACTAAAAGAATTTAGTTACTTTATTTTGATTTGAAAAGCGTGATAGGAAATACTTATGCAATTTTTTATAAATGCTTGTTTAGTTACTTCAGAACTAAAGAATTTAGTTACTTTATTTTGATTTGAAAAGCGTGATAGGAAATACTAATGCAATGTTTTATAAATGCTTGTTTAGTTACTTTAGAACTAAAGAATTTAGTTACTTTATTTTGATTTGAAAAGCGTGATAGAAAATACTAATGCAATGTTTTATAAATGCTTGTTTAGTTACTTTAGAACTAAAGAATTTAGTTACTTTATTTTGATTTGAAAAGCGTGATAGGAAATACTAATGCAATGTTTTATAAATGCTTGTTTAGTTACTTTAGAACCAAAGAATTTAGTTACTTTATTTTGATTTGAAAAGCGTGATAGGAAATACTAATGCAATGTTTTATAAATGCTTGTTTAGTTACTTCAGAACTAAAGAATTTAGTTACTTTATTTTGATTTGAAAAGCGTGATAGGAAATACTAATGCAATGTTTTATAAATGCTTGTTTAGTTACTTTAGAACCAAAGAATTTAGTTACTTTATTTTGATTTGAAAAGCGTGATAGGAAATACTAATGCAATGTTTTATAAATGCTTGTTTAGTTACTTTAGAACTAAAGAATTTAGTTACTTTATTTTGATTTGAAAAGCGTGATAGGAAATACTAATGCAATGTTTTATAAATGCTTGTTTAGTTACTTTAGAACTAAAGAATTTAGTTACTTTATTTTGATTTGAAAAGCGTGATAGGAAATAATAATGCAATGTTTTATAAATGCTTGTTCTTTTCATTATGTTATTAGATTTACATTTCATTTTAAAAAATACCATTTCTATTTCATTGGCATTTTATTAAAATCAATTTCGTAAAGGCAATTAAAAGATTAAGAGCCCTAACTGGTGGAACCCCTTTATCTCTTCTACGGGATCTTAGGGTTCGCCTTCCAATGACGTAAACCGGGTTCGAATCCCAGCAATAGCTGGTCGATACGAATTCCGCATCCGGCTTGCATCGACCCCAATGCTGACCTAAAATATCCTGAGTGGTAGACGGGTTGTGGGTTTAGTCTCCTGGCTATCAGGCTAACCGTGGGAGGTTTTGTGGTTTTCCTCTCCTTGTAACGCAAATGCGGGTTAGTTTCACCAAAAAGTCCTCCACGAAGGCAAACTTCCAATAATTCTTGATCCAGGAGTTCTCCTGGATTGAGTTCAGAATTATAAGGCTGCGGAATTGAACATTGGTAGTCGTGAAGCCAAAATTGGGTCGGCTATTCAACGAAGTTTATAATGTAAAATAAAAATACTTATAAAACGAATTTTTTTTTATTTATCCAGTACCACTTTATAAATAATATTTTATTTTGCATTGCGAAATCAATACATATTTAACTCTGCATAAATTACATGGCATGGTATTAAAACAATTATAAATTCAATAATTTATTGAAAAAAATATTTCTAACGCATTTTATTGAAATCTTAGGAACCAATATAATGAAAATAAAACTTTGCTTGTTGTGCGCTATTTTTTTTTCCGTACAGTTAGAAGTGACATAAGTTTTTTTCTTTGAATTGTTTAATAAATGTTTGCTTAAAGATTTTACAAGAGTGACGTTGAAAAAAATTGTCTTGCTACAGAGGCGGCAAGTTAAGAAAAAAAAAATCCTGAATGTGCCTAGCTATTTTTTTTTTTTTTTTTAACAGTCAATCAAGCGTTTTCAAAGCCAGAAATAACAGCAATAACATACACTTCTTGGTTCAGAGTGTCTCCATCCATAAAAAATAAATAAATACAAAAAAAAAAAATTAAAATAAATGTTAAAGCATAAAAACAAAATAACATTTCTGTTCCTTAAAAAAACTTATTCAACATATGATTTAAATCGTTGAGCCTGCCACACTGGTCTTGAAAACTTTTTTGATATTTACTTACTTCAGTTTGTGTGTCAATTATTGAAATACGTTCTTCGTTCCTACTGTCCACTAGTTCTTTTCTCAGAGCGTTGAACTCTTATGAACGGTATTAAACTGAATTAAGCAAACTTGTTTAACTTAGTAGCAGGTGAAATGTGGGTGCGATATCTCTACTTATACCTCGTTCATGTCAAATGTATTTGTATATTTGCCAAAGCACACACTATTATTTTATTATTACGCCTAATTTTTGATGGAATATACTGTATAAATATACTTTTTCCTGCATGTATGAAAATAATCTCTTTTAACTCTTTGACGCAGAATTTTTAACAAATATATTTTTTATACTTTTTTTATTTTGTGTTAATTTGGGTCAAAATTTAGCATTTTAATAAATTATAGCTGTGAAATACAGTATGAACTACCGATGTCTTTTTCTGCATTAAGGGTTAAAATCTTCCAAACACGGTACACTTCAAAACAATTTTTCTAATTTACACTTGTTTACATGAGATTTAGATCTAAGAGACTTAGATCTTTACAAAATCAGTTAATTAACTTGATAAGAATCGTATAGTAAAAAAAAAAGAAAAAAAACATGCAGTTGTATATGTGCGCAAAAAGTAAAAAAAAAAAATGGTCCACTCAGAATAACTTTTTATCTAATGATCGGATATTCACGTTCCAGGATTGACTCGTGGGGGTGACTTAATATGCTAATTAATAAGGGCAGATACAATTTTAAATTACGAAATCAGACACAAAAACGTCCTTTCGCTGAATAAATATACTTTTTTTTTCTCTACTGATTCTGGTTTCTGACCCTCAAAATATAGGGGGTGGCCGCAATAATTGGTCCCAATAGTTTGGTCCGGAGATTGTTCCAAAGTTTGGACCCCTTAATGTTATTTTTAATTTTTGCGTATTTCCTTATATCTTGCGAACTTTTTTAAGCGAATTAAGAAAATTTTGCACCCAGTTATAAAATTCGTTTATATCCAACGATAATTTCATGCAAAAAACAACCTTTATTAAATATTTATTTTTTGTTTTATTTAATATAGTCAAAAAAAAAATAATTAAATTGTAAAGTATAAAATTTTTTTGCATCATTTTAAGGAATATGATTTTACATGGCAAATTTACAAAATTTGAGCAAAATCGTTGAATAGTTCCTAAGATATCAAAATTTCTGACTTTTTTGATATTCAATTTCTAAGGAACTATTCGACCGATTTCGCTCAAATTTTCTATTTTGTCATGTACAATTATATTCTTTAAAATGATGCGACAAATTGTATACCTTACAATTCAAAATCTTTTCAAACATTATTAAATAAAAAATTAATATTCATTAAGGGTTATTTTTTTGCACGGAGTTATCTTTGGATAAACTAATTTTATAATTGTGTGCAAAATTGTTTTAATTCGCTTAAAAAGTTTTCCAGATATAACGAAATACGCAAAAAGTAAAATTAACATTAAGAGGTCCAGACCTTGGAACGCTGTCTTGACTAAACTATGGTGACCATATTTTCCAGATTGCAGGCGACCCCCTATATTTTGGGGATCAGAAATCCAAATCCGTCGAAAAAGAGGTATATTTATTCAGAGAAAGTACGTTTTCGTGCCTGATTTCGTAACTTAAAATATCGTCTGCACAAATTAATTAGCATATTTGAGATCATCCCCTAAAACCTTTAAGATTGAGTCCTTAGACCCTGAAGATCCGATAATTAAAAAACACTTTTTTAGGTTGGTGCGTTTCTTTTTCTTTCTCCCCCCCCCCTTCTTTTTTTGTTTAATGTACATTTTGACTTTTCCTAGTCACCACTTTTTATATTTGTGTAACTTATTATCGAACAAAGAGTAATTTTGCAATACCTTAAAGAGTGTAACACGAGCTTTTAATTACATCTGAAAGAGGTAGGTCCGGAAAATTCCAGTTTTATCCAGTTATTTTTTGAAATCTTGTCATGAGACCGGATTCGTTTCATTAACAGGCCTGCCAACTTCTATGCTTTTTGTAAAATATTTTATAGAGTAATAGACATTTAAAAATCAAAGTCTTCACAATTTTTTTGTAATTTTACCAACATTTTAAAAAGTCTCGCCACGAAGATCTGGAAAAAGTGTCATTGCATATGAGCTTTTAAATCTTTTATGCGTTGTGGTGTGGAAAATAAGTTTAAATGAATAAAAGATAATATAAAGCAATAACCTAGCTTCCACTAGAATAAATTTTTACAAAAAGGGTAGAAAATTGGTAGCTTTAGGAAGCTTGCTTTACTTTCTCTCTTCCTCTGTTTGTTTGTTTTTTATTTTTGCTATGGCCATTTTGTTTTATGTTAAATAAAAGGAAAAGTACGTGCTCCTAGATCGTCATAAAATATAAAAAATTAATTTAAGAATAAGCTAATGCAAATTGGTTGTTTGTGATTTTTATATATTAGGCATCTTTGTATGGTAGGCTACATATTGCTAAAAGAAAGAAATAAAATTAAAAATTTTATTTTATCAGATTTTTGAAATTCTATTTTAGTGTTCGTAGCATTAGAAGGAAAATAGTTGTCAAATGTGAAGCACTTACGCTGTTTTTTGAATTGCACAACAGTATAGTGAAAGAATGTTTTCATTTACTAAAATTAAAATCACCTGCTATTTCATTAAAAAAAAACACATAAAAGCAGACATTCTTTCCATAATTGGTATTTTTTAGCGTCATAAAAAATCGCCTCTTCAAGAAATACTTGCCTGGCACAGCATGAGCAAGAGAAGTAAATGTTTTCCTCTAGAACGATCTTTTAATTTTGATTAAAATACCAGCGTGTTTCCACTAGTTTTTACCAAAGCAAGTTCTCATAGCCAAAAGTTATTCGACTCAGTTTTCTTTTTCTTTCTTTTTGCTTTTAGGTTGCCAAAATCGAATTTGAAAATTGTCATTATATTAAAAGAAAAATAGAATGTTATGCTAGAAATATTGCTGTAATTGGATAGCTAAAATTTTATCTAGAATTTACCTTAAAATTTTATCTAGAATAAAGAATTTTAATCACAATTGTGAGAAATGCAAGAACTTATGTACCATGGTGCAGCATTTAGAATTGTGGAACTGTCAAGTTCAGTTGACGTTATGTATACAGGATGTCCCGTAATAACTGTCTTTGACATATATTTTTGGAAGTTAAAAGTTGCAATAAAATATAAATTAGGAGCTCAAAATTAATATTTAATGGGGGAAGATACAAAAAGAGTATCGAAAAAAGTTATCACGAGTGACAAAATCAAATTGATGACATCAAAACCCGTTTGATTGCAATATGAAATTTTTTTCAGTCTCTTCATCTCTCTGCTTCGTCCGACAATAGAAAAGGTCTTGATGTTTTAATTTCTGCCTTTCTCAGTTGTGATTCAGCAAATTTCGATCGTGATTTTGTATTTTCCTTGATTATTTGCGACCTGTAACCTTGTAACCTGTATGCATATTAAGGGGTTTGGAAAGTAATGTCGTTTCGGTGCATTCGATATTTGTTATCAAAATTTTATTTTTAATAAATAATGTATTCACCCTCGTTAGCAACAACCTTTCAATGCTGGATCAAAAAAATTAATTGCTTTTTTAGACTAACGAATATTTAATGCGTCGAAACGGCATTACTTTCCGGTCCTCCTAATATTAAAGAGTACGTATACCTTCTAAATCGAGCTGTAATACGAGTTCAAAATTGAGATAAAATCCTAGTGATCATGGGCCGCCGGAGTCAAAAATCGTCCCGTGTGGATACCGTGGGCCGTGAAGGAAGAACATCGTTATCACGTATGTGTGATTACTGTACTGAAAGGTTTAAAGTTATTCTTTTGATTCCGTTTTTGAAAAGATTTTTAAAATAAACATTAACCGATACAGTCTTGTGAACGGGCCGTGTCTTCTCATATAATCTAGTGCGAAAGTGCCAGGACCTGGCATTTCTTTATCCGTTAACCAGATCGAAATTATTACAACCAGTAGCCGGAATTTATTTATTATTTTTGTAGTTTATTACATTTACAACTAATTTGTTACAAATGTAGCTAACTATTTCATTTAAATGTAGTTACTACTAACTACTTTGGAATTGTAATGACTTCTTCAAGGGACCGAACTTTGCTGGAGAAATCAATTTACACATTATGTTCAAAATGGTTTTGAATGAAAAATTGGCTAATATTAAACATGAAGAGTCATTTAGAAATATTTATTCGTGTTTACATCTGCCAGTTTGCTATTCTAAAAATATTTTTTTTTTCTTCGAATCATTTAGTCTTCAACGTTTTAGGCCTTTCTTGACAGCGACTATTTAATTTAAGAGATTCTAGGAAATTGTCAAATACTCGCAATTTCTTTAAGTGTTTAATGTTCTTTTATATCCTCCAAGAAATTAAGTACGTTGAAAATATGTCTCTTCCTTTTGAACTAACATTTTACGAGTGCATGTGAAAGTGATAAATTATTTATAATGGCTAGCTTAGTTATACGTGACTCTAAATACGCAATTCTTGTTAACTCACAGAGACATTTAAAATTGCGTCCCTTTGACAGACCCGCCATCCATCCAATTCGACAAATTAGTTTTTTTAAAACTCAATTCGTATACTAAACAAACGTAAAAAGTGGTTGCCAGAAATCGCTACAAACTACTATTTTTTTTATAGCATTGCACACTACACTACTTTTTTTAAAAGAAGTAGCGCATTACACTACGAACTACGAAAAAAAAGTAGTGACTATAGTAGTTTCACTACTTTTGCGCTTTTTCCGACCACTGGTTAAGACTCGTCCAATCAAAGACAGGAAAGAATTAGCAGTGCTCAAAAATACAGTCAAACCCCGCTATAGTGAACCTTCAAGGGACCGCAATGTCGGTTCGCTATAACCGGGAGTTCACCATATCCGTTCAGCAAACAATTCTAACTAATGGTTCCGAACTCCTTCTTTTTATTACACATTATTTAAATAAATGACCCATAAAATGAAATACAAAAATGACTGAGAAATAATACGTAGTAACGAAAATGTCTTAACTTGCTTTTATTTTTTATTACTCATTGTCTTGTGTGCAAAAAAAAATTAGTAATAATTAGTTAATTAAAAATTAGTAAAAAAATTAGCTGATGCCGCCTTTGTTTAGGGATGGAAAAAGTGTGATAAAAGAAGCAAACAAGAGAAAAATGCTTATAGCTACATTCCACTCTATAAATGGTTTTAAAGATCAGTATAAGTATTTATTTTGAAGTAGACATTTCAAAACTATTTTCAAAAATAATGAAGAAGAAAAAAATCAGTCGATGACAGAAAAAAGTTAATAATATCCAACTTCCTCACTTTTTTAGTTTACTATATCCACCCAAAATAACATTATTTTGTGTATAGCAAGGCACGGTACCGAACATTTCGTTCACTATATCCGGGAGTTCACTATAGCGGGGTTTGACTGTATTAGTTTCTGGGCAAAAGGGAAGAATTTTGGACAGTTTTTTTTACGGTGTTAAAGCTGAATTGGTTGAGGGTAATTGTTAAAAGGACGCCATAGCACGGGAAAAACTTTTCGTAGCAAATTCTCCTTCACCTCCATGACTAATTAAAAATTTAAAAGAAAGAAAGGGAATTTAGGCAAGACTAGAGTATGCAATAAAGTTTCAATTTCTGAAAAAAATTTCAAAATGCAAACAAATCATTGGAAGAGAACCTCTCCATTGCGTGATCCTGAGTTATCTTCTCATGATTTATTTAAATTTTGAAATTTTTAAATATTTCTATTCAGTATTTAAAACTTTATAGCTTACTCCAGGAGGTGTCTGAACTCACTTTTTCTATACTTAAAATTTCAAATTTGTTATGGAGGTGAAAGGAGATTTACGAACGATTACGACGAAATGTTTCGAAACTCTTTAGTGGCATTTAGATGCTTTTAAAATTCTGAATATTCTTCGGAACTTTTTGACTAGCTGTTTTTATGGATTTGATTTCAATATGTTACTTGCCATCTTTAAATGTTCAATAAACTAAAATACATCCTGCTTTAATATTTTGACGGTTGCAAAATAATGTTTATTTAATAGTTTTAATCATAAAATTTCAAATAGTTCTCTTTTCAGAACAAAATTTAATTTACTTCCTTATCTCGCAGGAGAGACCTCATTGGAGGAGATAAAAATTCCACCTTGAAGTGTCTGGGTGCGCGCAATATTAAATTTTCTTCCAATAAACTTGCGAAATATTCTGCTTCCTATCTAAAAATAACTTGCAATAAAACATTCACGAAATATTGCGAGAGAGACGTTGGAATTTTATGAACATTCTTTCTTTCTCTTTTGAATTCCTCAGTTTTATGTTTCACTGTTTAACCCCGAATAATAAAAGTATTGATATCTTTATAAAAATGTACTAAAATGTTGTATTCTTTTAGAGCTGGGGATATATCGCGCAATATAAATGGTTTTGAAACAAAGTGATATACTATATGTAAAAAAATATTCTTAATCATCAATCTTAAATTACGATATATACCTATTATGTATCTCTATCATTGTCGATTAAAAAAATCATCGAAGGCGATTTTATCGCGATAACTGTAGATAACAGAAAAACTTCTTGCGTGGAAATATATTCTGGTAAAAATTCAACTTTTACTACAATGTTTTACACTTTAAGGACATGCAATTTTTATCATTAATAAAATTATATAAGAAAGTTTTTGAAATTTTGTTCTTAGTTTTGGTATTAAGAATATTGCGTATAAATAATATTAATTAGTCAATTTTAAAGATATGATGAAATATCGATATTTTTGACCATATATATCGCGATATTCAAGATGGCCCTAGCAATATCAGCCACAGATTGCGCAATTTAATGTTATATTTCGTTTTGCTGCTCTAAAACTGTAAGATTTTAGAAATTTGAAATTACGAAGGTATGTAGAAAATTGTACAGTGTGCAAAAAAATGGGTTACTTTGAATAACTTTTGATCTAATGATCGGATTCCAACCCCATTCCGATGCAAGGTCAGTTCCCTGACTCCTACGAAGTCCGGTCGGCATTGCTGTTATTATTAACTGAAATATAACTTGAAATGTATTAAATTAAAAGTAATTAAATTAAAATTATAAAATTAAAATTATTAACTGATAAACTTGCTTGAATTAATATCGAAAATAACTAAAAAGAATCAAATGAGATTTGATGCTGTGAGATAACACTTTACATTGAAATTTTGAAAAAAAATAAATTTGATAAAAAAAGAAACACTTTTCCCTGTTTGAATTGGTATATAATCGACATACATATAGCGTTTACGAGTAAAATCACTTCTCTTGAATTTACTATTGTGTAACACACTCTGTTTTTCTAAGTTTAAATTTCTTTCTTTTTAATAACAGTTCATTATTTTTTAAATCTAGGTTATCGTTTATTTCGTTACGATTTTATTTTATTCTATAATCGTCGTTGAACATCCGACCCAATTTTGGCTTTACGATTACCAATGTTCAACTCCGTAGCCTTGTAATTTTGAGCCGTATCCCGAAGACAAAGGAACTCCATGATCAAGTATGCAGATAAATTTTGCTTTCGTGGAAGACTTTTTGATGGAATTAACTCGCACTTGCGGTACATGGAGAGGAAAACCACGAAAGCCTCCTACGGTTAGTCTGATGGCAAGGGGGATCTATCCCATGATCCGTCTACCACTGAGGATATTTTACGTCAGCACTGTGGTCGGTGTGAGCTGGATGCGGAATTTATATTGACCAGCCACTGCTGGGATTCGAACCCGGTTCACCTCATTAGAAGGCAAGCGCTCTATCTCCTGAGCCACCGCAGCACTTTCGTTAAGATTAACAAAATTTGCTTGCATAACATTATACAGGGTCATTCATAATTCCCTCCGGGGGTCCGCCATTTTTCTTTACTACAACTGGCTTCAGTGGGTATATTGTTACTGCTATCTATCGGCAACTACTTAAATTGAAACTTGAATACTTTCGAAATAATTTCATATTCTTTTCTGCCATATTCGTCTTCGTTTTTTTACTATAACTTTCGAAACCCCGTAGGGAATTATGAATAACCCTGTATTAGCAAAACATTATTTTATTATCAAAACAATTTCTGCTTTTTTGAAAAAAAAAATTTTTCAACAATGAATTTTAATAATTTTTTTAAAGAACTATATTAAATACTGAACTATATAAAGAACTAATTTATCAAATAATTTCCCCGTTATTTTTTTTATTTTTTTTTTTAACATGACATTTGTTTCTTTTAAAAAAAGTTTGTTTTTTTTTTAAAAAAATATTGATTTGTTAAGCAAGGCAAGTATTTGAATTAGCCTTTGTTTAACAAAAAGAAGAAAAAAAACTCATGTAAGAGGGTTCATTTGTTTAAATTTTATTTTAAGTTTATAATCAGAAATATAGCACTGAGGCAGCTAGACTAAATGTACGGTCTCTATTCTTCTATTCCGGTATCCGTAGACAAATGTTGCATAGAATAATGATCCTGTTCGTCTTGTCAGAGAAGTGCCAATTACAGAAATTATTACAGCAACAGTTTCCTCATTGGACTAATTGTCTTTCCTCTTTGTATCCCCAGCAAATAAAATTTCAAGGATTTTGCGGTTCGCTAAACACTCATTAATCGATGCTGTAACATTAAAACAAGAGCATAAAAGTCTGCTTCCAGAGTTGAAGTGATGGTACTTTCTAATTTAACGACCTTTTTATTGCTTTTTCTCTTTTTTAAAAAAAAAAAAATTCAGATTTGTCTCAAAATAATTATTTCGCCGAACTGATAGAGATTATTTATGGCAATAAAAATTTTGTTACGAAGTTTGGAAAGGTTTAATTTAACCTTTTATAGAAAAATGTTTCGTGGGGTAATTAAATTATGTTGCAGTCATAAAATAAAAACCGTCTGATTTAGATTTTTAATTGACTTGAAACGAATATTGAAATGAATTTTAAATTAATGCTCCACTAAAATCATGTTTTCGATTCTTTGTATTCTGATTGGACGAGGTATTTTTATTATTTTGTATTTTTACGATGTTATTACGTTAATAATTAGCTAACTATTGCTATTATTAATTAATGTAATAGTTAATAAAATTATGAATATTATTAATTATATTTTTATTAATTAAAATTAAAATATATAAACTTCTATTTTTACAAACTTCGTCAGGCTTGGAAGTCTCATAATGTTTACCTTCACATTAATTAACATTTGTTTATTAACATGTAATTAACATTTTGATTTGAAATTATTCGCCATTTTAAGTGTATTTTTTTCTTTTTGATGGAAATAATTCGCATTTGCATTACACGGAAAAGGAAACCTCGAAAACCTTCAATATTTTAACAAACGGTAAAGGTATATTTACCCATGATTCGTCTACCATGGAGGGTATTTTACGTCAGCATTGTGGTCGGTGCGAACCGGGAGGCTATTTTACAATCCAACAACTTTTAACGACTCTCTATTTTTTTTTTGGGGGGGGGGAATTTTTGTCTCTGCTGTAGTTGGTCCCAATTGCAATTTTTTTTATTTCTTTTAAAATTTGTTACGTAAACTAAAAAAGTCAAAAATAAATTTTTATTTAAGAAAATGCCAAAGAGGTTAAAAAGCGCTACATTGACAAGAGCAGCCAGGAAAAGAATTCGTATCAACGAGTTATCACTGGGATTCACATCACACATTATTGGGAGGCAAGCGCTCAATTCTTTGAACCATCGAAAGAAAGAACCTAAAGAAAATAACCTACCTAAACCTAAAGAAAAAAAACTATGAACCTAACGAAATAATGCTTTAAAGAAGCAAAAGGGACAAAAAAGAAAGCGCAGATGTCATCAAAATACAGGCCTTAATTATGAGTATGCAAAATATTATTCAGAAATATTGACTCGTGGATTAACATATACTTGCATGCCTGATTATTCCTCTCACAGCTTTTGTATTCTAAGACACGTCAGTTTGAAGAAGAAAAGGTAAATTAAATCATGAGAGGGAAATTGCAGGCGAACATTATGCAGCCATAAGCAGTTTTCCTGTTAACGTTTTTTTCTTCTTGTCTCATCTCCCTCCCTCCCCACCAAGAACACCCTTATAATAGGATTTATAAGAAGGAAGAAAGAAGTGATGAGCTCAGGATTTTCACTTTGTTCTGTTTTTATAAGGTGTTTCGCAATGCTACTGCTTTTTATTCTTTCCTATCTTTTGTAAAAATCGTCTCAGGTTTATCATTAAATAATGGATGTGTAAACGTGAAGAATATTTGATTTTTATCGCTTTTTTTTAACCCTAAGAATTAAAAAATCGATTTTAAGCACTTTGGTTTTGATCGATAATTTTTTTTTTCTTTTTTTAATCATGTCAAATGGAAATCAATCAATACATTACAGGCAACAAGTACAAGAGCGAGAATATGAGTAATATGAATACTTGAACAATAAGAATACACAACAATACAATTTTTTTAACCCTAAGAATTAAAAAATCGATTTTAAGCACTTTATTTCTGATCGATACTGTTTTTTTTATCATCATATGGCTTTATTGGAAATCAATCCATATATTACAGGCAACAAATACAAGATCGAGAATATGAGTTATATGAATACTTGAACAATAAGTTTATACAACAATACAATTTTTTTTAACCCTAAGAGTTAAAAAATCGATTTTAGGCACATTATTTTTAATCGATACTATTTTTTTAACATGGTTTTATTAGAAATCCTGTAGTTTCCTTGTCTTGTGAATTGGTTCAAAATTACAAGGCTACGGAGTTGAACATTAGTTGTCGTAAACGCAAAATTGGGTCTGCAGTTCAACGACGGTTATAAAATAATTAAAAATATATCGTTAATTGTAAATAATAATTGTTTTAATTTCCATTTGAGTAAGCCTTAGCTTGGAGCGTTCTGCAAATCCGTGGGAATATCATTAAGGAATTTTGGACCTAAATAACAGATTTTTTTTTTTCAATATAGTTTTATAAGGTATCGGTAATTGCTATATTTCTCTAGGTCTTCGTGAGTTTATATTTTCTACATAAAACTGATAAAATAACCGGGGTTTTTTTATTAGGATTGTAGCTAATTTCCCCTCTTCCGACTAAATGTGTCTTAACTTCATGACTTAAGTGCATAGTTCTACTTTACTAAAAAAAATTTTGTAAAAATATTTAATCATTATTTTCCCCCCAGTATTTTCTGGTTTAAATGTACCTATTTTTAGGTGCATGTTCTTTTGCCACCTTTCCCCGCTACCGTCACGACTCATCTTTAAACAGTTTTTTTTTTCCTCTCACTATTTCATTCTGCAATAGTCATCCTTAATATATATATATATATATATATATATATATATATATATATATATATATATATATATATATATATATATATATATATATATATATATATATATATATATATATATATATATTTAGAACCCATGTCAAAAATGAAGTCGAAATACACATTAGAATTTTAAATCAACATTTAAGCTGGGAAAGAACATACTTTATCGAAATCTGTTCTGAATCACTAGTGAGGAATGCAGGGATGACGAAAATCAAAAACAATACGACTGCCTGATGAAACTTAGCTGTGTTTCGATTAATTGCCCTTCAGCTTCTCCCTCAAACTTGGCGTTGTTAGTTTTTTTTTCAGTTGTGATTCGTTAGACTACGTTAAAATTTATATTCTTTCCTCCCTTTAGTATTAATGTGATAATGATATAATATATATATATATATATATATATACATATAATCTTGTTTAAAGTGAATCCAATGACTATTTTAATTTTCTAAGAATTGATTATTTTTATGTTGCAGTTTAACTTTCAACTCTATTTTCTGAATATGAGTATATTTCATTTCAAATTTTTAACATTTGTTGTATCTAGTATCATTTATAAATGTTGTATCTAGTATCATTTATAAATGTTGTGTCTAGTATCATTTATAAATGTTGTGTCTAGTATCATTTATAAATGTTGTGTCTAGTATCATTTATAAATGTTGTGTCTAGTATCATTTATAAATGTCGTATCTAGTATCATTAATATAAATGTTGTATCTAGTATGATTTATAAAAGTTGTATGTAGTATCATTAAAAGGTTAAAAGTAGCTGCATTGTTAAATACGCAGGAATAGGACGATTTACACCTGCTAAATTCTACATTCACGAACTTTGACTTAAAATTTCTAATTATCTGTGTTTTTATGTTTACAAAAAGTTCACTTATACCATAATTACCATGTCAGTAAAATTAGGTATGCATTTGAGCAAAAAAAAAACAAAACAAATAAGATCCGGGAGATTAAAAAATCAACACTAATCGAAATATTTCAACTCGTGAGTTTCAATGGTCCTGATGTATCTTAATCTTCTCATTCTTTCCCTTTGTGATATTTTTCCTTCGCCAGACATAGTACTTACATCTTTTTATTTTGATGGCATTGGACTTACCACGGCTTTTCCATTAAGCTTTAGATTTTTTTTTTTTTAACTGAATGACACTTGTTGATATATGGTATTTGATTTGCGTTTGCGTGGTTCGTATTACGAGCTCATAAAGATAGTGCAGAACTGATGTTAGATAAATGACAACTAAAATAATGAATTGCGTATTAATAATTAGTTAGTTTATTAATAACTGCGCATTGGTCTATCTCTGTAGACGCAAAGTGAATTCAACAAGGAAGTAACTTTCTGTTCTAATTAATGTAGGTGGCGCTACTAGTACAACATACATTCCGGCTTCAACATACCGGGCCACCTTGAAACATAGTTTCAAAATTTACACATAAATTAACAAAAGAAAGATTAAACTGTATAAATCAAATAAAAAGATAATTATAAAAAACTAATGCAACATACATGAAATTAAACATATGTATCATAAACAGATGTATAGATTCCTTGGTATAAACCGGATAACTATATATAACACAAAGCAAAAAAAAAGAAAAGTCTAAAATAAAGAAAGTTAATCAGTCAATAGGTAAAACTGACAGTTTGTGAATGGGTCTTTTATAAGTTCCAGTCTCAGTTTTGACACTGACGACTCTTACCTTAGCGTCAGCACTAGGGAAAACTTCTTGTATACGCCCTAATTTCCACTTCAAAGGTGGAATATTGTCCTCTTTAATGAGAACTAAATCGTTAATTTTCAAATTAGGCTGTACTCGCAACCATTTGGGGCGCTGCTGTAAGCTGGAAATATACTCGTTAACCCATCTTTTCCAAAAATTCTGGAAAAGTTTTTGAGTCAACTGCCAACGTTTTAAAGGGGATATGTTTTTGTCCAGAGAGTTCTCTTCTGGTATTGAAGATAGAGAGGTTCCCACAAGGAAATGTCCTGGGGTAAGTGCTGAAAGTTCAAAGGGATCGTCCGACATAGGACACAAAGGACGAGAGTTCAAGCAGGATTCGATTTGTGCAGTAAGAGTTAAAAACTCTTCAAGGGTCAATTTATGATCACCTATTGTTCTTTTCAAATGCGATTTTGCGGATTTCACAGCAGCTTCCCAAATTCCTCCAAAGTGAGGTGCTGAAGGTGGGTTGAAGTGCCATTTAATTTGTTCATCGGCAAAATACTGATGGATGGATTCTTCTTTTTGAAGAGATTTAACCACTCGATTAATTTCCTTATTTGCAGCAACGAAATTTGAACCACAGTCTGAAAATAATTCATTTGGTTTTCCTCTTCGCGCAACAAATCTTTTTAAAGCTGCAATAAATGATTCAGCAGATAAATTTCCAACAACTTCGATGTGCACTGCTTTTGTCGCGAAACACACAAAAATACAAATGTACATTTTAACTGATCTGACTCCACGTCCAGATCGTGGTTTCACAAAAAATGGACCTGCATAATCCAGACCAGTCTTGGAAAATACTCTAGAAGGCGTTACTCTTGAAGGTGGTAACTGAGCCATTATCTGTGTCGCGGTTTTTTCTTTTAATCGAAAGCATTTTATGCATTTCCAAATTTGCCTTTTTATAACTGATCTAGCGTTTACTATCCAAAATTCTTTGCGAATAACTGATAATAGTAAAAGTGTTCCAGCATGCAAGAAGGATTCATGATAGTGAATTATAATTAGATTAGTTAAGCGATGAATTTTCGGTAGGAGAATAGGATGTTTTCTTTCATTCGATAAGTGTGTATTTTCTAACCTACCGCCCACACGGATAAGGCCCTCTTCATCCAAAAACGGATTCAAGGAGAGGATCTTACTGCTCGAAGAAACTGGTTTGTTATTTTTTAGCTGCTGATATTCGTTTGGAAGTTCTTGTTTTTGGACTATTTTAACCAAAACGTTTCTAGCTAGTGTTATCTCACTACTAGTTAAATAACCATTTATGCGATTGTTCGGAGATTTACAGTTTATTATGAAGCGGAGACACCAAGCTATAATTCTTTTCAACTTAACATATGATGAAACATTGTAAATGATAGGAAAGTCAATAGGAGTTGTTTCAATCAAACACGATGTTTTTTTGCGCTCTTCTTTGAGAGCGTCTGTTGAGAGAGGGATTTCCTCTAAATGAGATACTTCACCACTTTTCATCCAATGAGGACCTGACCACCATAAATCAAAATCAACTAGCTCATTTGGTGGTAGACCTCTACTAGCGCAATCAGCAGGGTTTTGACCAGAGCTGATATGATTCCAATGTTGAACTGGAAGAATAGACTGAATTTCGGAAACACGATTGGCAACAAAAATTTGCCAACGTGATGGCTCAGATTTCAACCATGAAAGAACTATAGTTGAGTCCGTATAAGCACGTATTGCGTCAATTTGAATATTCAAGGACTTGAGGACCGTTTGTAAAAGGTGCACTAATAAAACGGCTGAACAAAGTTCAAGGCGCGGTATTGATATCGTTTTCAATGGTGCGACGCGTGTTTTGGATGTAAGTACACTAACATGCGTAGTGGTGATGGTAGTTGATTTTAAGTATATGACGGCAGCGTACGCCTTTTCCGACGCATCACAGAAACAATAAAGTTCTATTCCAGATGGGGAGTGTAGAAGAACTTTTCTAGGTACAGTTAACGTAACTTGGGAAATATCTTCTCGATATTTAATCCACTGCTCTTTTATATCCTGGGGCACTGGATCATCCCAAGCCAACTGATGCTTCCACAATTCCTGAATTAGAATTTTTGCCGTTATGATAATAGGGGATAACCATCCTAGTGGATCAAAGATTTTTGACACACAGGAAAGGATGGACCTTTTTGTAGGATTTTCATCCTTAAAATCATCACAAAAGGAAATATTGTAGGTAAACTCATCATTTTTTGGGTCCCATCTCAACCCTAGCACCTTAATAAATTTAGAATCAGCAGTTCTACATGGTGTATTGTCTATATTTTTAGGTTGACTTAAAAATTCCAAAACAGAGGGACTATTGGTACACCATTTGTGAAGCTCAAATTTTCCTTTTCTCAACAGCTCACTTAGTTCCTTTATTAAAGCAACGGCTTCGTCAGCACCTTCTGCTCCAAACAAGCCGTCATCTATATAAAAATTATGTAAGATCAAATCAGCTGCTTTAGGAAAACCCAATCCTTCATCGATGACTAATTGTTTTAAAACTCGCGTTGCCAAATAACTGGCCGGCGCGGTACCATAAGTTACGGTACACAAGCGATATTCCCTAACTGGTTTCATGGGATCATCTCTCCAAAGAATTTTTTGAAAATTGCGATCTTCACTATGAATCTCTATTTGTCGATACATTTTTTGCAAATCACATGTTATAGCGATATTGTAACATCTAAACCTTAAAAGAATAGCGAAAAGATCGTCTTGTACCCTAGGACCATTCATTAGCGTTTCATTCAGTGATAAACCTGATGTAGTTTTTGCGCTGGCGTTAAAAACAACCCTCAATTTTGTGGTTGGACTAGAATCGTTAATTACATGATGATGCGGGATAAAATAGTGCTCATTTTTGCTATTTAAATTCAGGATATTAGTTTCCTCCATATGCCCTAGAGAAAGGTACTCTGACATAAAGTTTTTGTACTGCAAATAAATATCTGGGGTTTTTTAAAGTCTTCTTTCTAGACTAAAAAGCAGTTTAAAAGCGGAGGCCTTTGAATTTCCCAAAATCCCCTTATTTGGTTTAAATGGTAGTCTGACGGAATACCTGCCTTCTATACTACTCGTAACATTTTCCACAAAATGTGTTTCACAAAGGTTTTCTTCCTTTGTTAGCGGTTGTGTTGAAGGAATTTGTTCCAATTCCCAGAATGTTTTAACTAAGTCATCAGTATTAATATTAAAATTATTAACTGAAAACAGGTTGGGTTTAGCGCATTCAAAAGTAGTTGCTCCGGAAATTATCCAACCTAGCCTAGAGCATACTGCGAAAGAGAGATTTTCATCGCGTTTAATTACTTCTCCGTTAATCAATGTAAAAAACACATTTACACCGCATAAAATATCAACATCTCCCGATCTCCAAAAATATGGGTCAGCCAGCACGAGATCCCGATATCCTCCCGACAAAACCGGCATGGAAGAGTTCGGTATTTTTCCGCAAATTTTATCAATAACATATGCGGATGTTGAAAATCTTAAATCATTATTAAAATGAGGCGAAAACAATAAATCCACCTGCCCACTACTCGAAGTATCACAACCTCCCAAACAAGAAATAGACATTTGAGCCGGATTTATTTTTAATTTCAACTTGCTGACACATTCGCGTGAAATAAAGTTTTTCTCAGATCCCGAGTCTAAGAGCATTCGACAGTTAATTAATTCGTTTTGAGAATTTATAACCTTGACTATAGCTGTGCATAAAAGAACCGAAGAATTCTTTTGATTTATGTTATCTCCCAATTGCTCACTATTCGAATAATTCGCACAAACTGTAGACGAAACTTCATTGATGGGCGCGGCTGATGGCGTCGTTGAATTCTGTTCATCTGCTCTGGGTATAAATTCAGGGGCACTTAAAGAGGGAAAAAAGGGTTTCGGTTTCTCATCTCTATGCAAAGAGCTGTGATGTCTGCGATTACATTTAAAACAGGTGTTAGAAGATTTTTGTAATCCACTGGAAGGCGTTGGGCGTTGATTATTATTTAATGCGCAACACTATCTTCACGAGCCATGCTCCGGCTCGACGGACCATGTTGATATATGGTATTTGATTTGCGTTTGCGTGGTTCGTATTACGAGCTCATAAAGATAGTGCAGAACTGATGTTAGATAAATGACAACTAAAATAATGAATAGCGTATTAATAATTAGTTAGTTTATTAATAACTGCGCATTGGTCGATCTCTGTAGACGCAAAGTGAATTCAACAAGGAAGTAACTTTCTGTTCTAATTAATGTAGGTGGCGCTACTAGTACAACATACATTCCGGCTTCAACAACACTAATGATTTTTTGTGTCCCCATCATTATTGTTAAACATGAAAATATTGAAATGTTTTCCATAGCTCCATTATTGTTATTATTAGACCTGAAAATATAAGAAAATGCATTATAATGTTCCGAAAAGTTCCTTTTTTAAAGAGTATTTTATTTTTTTATTTATATATTTTTTTTTTTCATCAGGTCCTGACACATGGCCTGAAAAGTACCCTCAGGCAGGCGGTCAACACCAATCTCCAGTGGACATCATATTAGATCTCGTCCAGTCCAAAGAATTCGATCCTCCTTTATCCTGGAATTATGGATCGGGAATATGCAAATCTATCGTGAACACGGGCTGTGGATGGAGAGTCGATGTCCAAGGGAATTCAGGTCAGTAAACTTGACCCAAGTATGTCGCCTCCATTCCTCAGAGGAAATATAAGATATGCAATATTTCAGATAATATTGATTTCCAGATCCTGATATTTTATGCTTCTAAATTATTTATTCTGTACAAATTTTACTTATTTTTTGTATTCTTTATTACTGAAACAATTCAAAATTGAAATTTCCATAATTTTTAGAAAACACTTTTTCACTTCAGTGTTTTCTGAAAGGGCTATTTTTTACAAAGTCTGAGATTCAACACCCAACTTCCATTAACTGCAATCTTTATTTCATTATGCATGTGCTCGCAGTGTTATGAAAAACTCTGCCTTTTTAATAATTTTTGTAAAGCAGGGTGTTTTGTAATGACCGCTCTTAATATATTTGTTTAGAATCATTGTAAAAGTAATGAAGGAAAACTATGCACATTCAGCTTTGAAAATTAATATTGAAATGGGGAAAAAACGAATTCCCAAATCTCGAACCATTCGTTGAAGTCTGAAAGAGCAAAAAAAGGAATAAAATTATTTTAAAAAAATCGTTAATTTGTTTTGTAAGATTGGATAATGCGTTCATATCAAATAGAACCTGCTTGAGATATCGTCTTCGAGTAAACTGATTTTCGATTATTTTGATCCACTCTTTGCTCTTACGTACCTCAGCATTGATTTGTCAGTGTTTGAAAATGTATTTGATGTTTCTTATTAATTTGAGACCCCTAATGTTGCATAGTTTTGCCTAATTTCCAACTTCATATTTGAGAAGAATTAAAAAAATATATATTAATTACAGAATACCCTGTATAACTTGTATGAACAAAACTTATTTCCTTAGTCTGTTAAATTGGCCAGGGTTATTTATTGCCATACCGAGTTTTCAGTGACCGAAATTAATTAATGATTGATTATTATACACAATTTTATTCTGTACATATCAGCAACAAAAACATTTTTGATTATTTCTACAGTGGATAAAAGAATTAATTTAAGCAATTCATGGTCAGTCTACCGCAAAGGCTTAAGTTCAGTTACTTACTATTAGTGATTACTTTATTAGTCATTACTGTTTTTTTTTTTTTTTTTTTTAACTTCTAGGCTAATATGTCATTTTCCTGGCATTCAAAATTTTTTGAATTTCTATTTTATTTTTTTTCTTGAGCAAAATGTCAATAAACTACACTGCTGTCTGTAAGACATTAATAAATGTAACTAAATAAATACTATACAAAAAAAATTTAGATTATTTTGAAGATTTTAAATTTGAAGAAATTTTTTGTTCCGAATTGTCATGTTTCCAAAGAATCACCCATATATTTGCGTTTTTGTTTTTGGATTGATAAGGATTCTAAAAATACACATTAAGGGCAACCTTCATGCAACTCCCTGTTTATATTTTTAGAACCTTGTCAAAAATGAAGGTAAGACAATGTACAAATTGGGAATATTTAAGCGAGTAAAGAAGTTATCGCAATTTGACAAATAGCTGAAAAAGGAAAGCAAACATGATGAGGAAAAAAAGAAGCTTCAACAGAACATGAAAGCCAGTTTGATTTCCGAAATATTTTTGCGATAATCAATCAAGTTTTGCATACCCGACTTCCTTATTTGTGATTATTTTAGATGATAGCATTTTTAGTTTTTCCTCGCTTAAATATTGTAATTCTCAATGTATTTACTTTAATTGCCTTCTTTTTTAACTAAGAGTTCTAAATATATACATTAGGGATTGCTGTTAAGGCAATATTAATAAAGGATGGTTGACTGAATGTAAACAATAACAGGCTTCCTAAAACCGGAATAAATTTAAGAAAACTTCCTGTGTATCCCTCCACTTATGCTTACGAGGCGATGTGTGAGCAAGCTTAATATTCTAGTAAGTTTTATTATTGTGATTTTTGTTCTGATTAACTCGAAATTTTAAGAGGGTACTGTAATTTATAAATTCTAACAGGTTATGAGCCAAAAAAAATTTAAGAAAATCAGTATCACAATATATAAATAAAGTTGAAGGTGTTCCATATTTTGTGTATTGTCTTTTATTTAGCTATATTTGTGTAAAATATCACCATTTGTGTTTTTTGAAGTAACATCAATACATCATAGCATGCTTGCGAAGTCTTCCGAATTTTTTTGTTAATTGATTAGTTGAAAATTAAATTGAAAGAGTGCGTTATATGGTATGCGCTACAAGTATTATAATAATATCGGATGACGTGCTTTTTCTAGCTTAGGCGTAAAAATCAATCGGTAGTAGTAACCAGGAAGTCTTACGACAAATTTTAACAACCCCTAGCGCCATCTGTGCTTAGCGTTGCACGATCAGCCCATTCATAAGTTGCAGATCCAGTGTAAATCTTCGAAACTTTTAATAATTCGAAGAGAACAAAATGGTTTCTTGATCTTTTGACGACATATTCTGAATCTAAAAAGTAAGAAGTCGATTAAAAAAAACTTTTTTAAATTATCATAATTTTAGACTGTTGAATACTCTACTACTTACAGCTATGGTTATTCCGACTCTGTTTGGTTATAAAGGTTGAAATCATAAACATAATTTGTAGTTTTATAATTGTATTTTTTTAACAAAATCCTTTTTATATTTATTTATTGTATTGCAGAGCTTAGAGGGGGCCCCTTGGAGCATACCTATGAGTTGGTACAATTTCACTGTCATTGGGGTAATGACAGCCATTGCGGGTCTGAACATGTTGTTGACGGCAAATCATACGCTGGCGAGGTAACTTTATTGTTTGTTTACAAATTGCTGATTACTTTACTTTTAAAACTAAAATTTCAGCACTAATTAATTATTTACTATAACTATTTATTTTTCTCCGTGATTGATTCATGAAAATAATGTGTATTTTTTAAAATAAAATGTGTTCTTGGACTGTGTATATATTTCTTTCTTTTTTTAAAAAAAGTCCTAAAATTAAATGGAAAGACTTGATACAATTAAAAAATACGTCCAAAATCACACATTTTTTGGTGATAGCCAAATGAAAATTTAGACGTCTATAGATTTATTGTTCAACTACCACGAGAACTCCTTCAAACTCACGTGTTCACGGTTACTTTGTTAACAAAGATAAGCCACTTCGGCACAGAGTGTCCTGCTAAGTTTCTCGTTGGTTAAGGTTGGAAGAATCAATTCATTTACTAGATTCTTCTCCATTAGAAAAAGTTTCTCATTTGTTTTTACGGCGACACACAACCACATCCTTTCAGTCGGGAGGAGTTCTTGTGATACTTAGTAAGTTTATTGTTTTACCTTATGCTATTTACCACACAAAAGAGGATTGAATTTACGTTCGTTATCGGTTTTGGCCCTAATTTCACTTGCCTTGTTATTGTACCAAGCCTTTCCATTTCATTGTACATCATGTAAAATGTCCTTTAGGTGAAAATGTAAATGCAATTTGTATTTTTTACAGAAAATAACGGATTTGTAATTATTTTTTATTACCTCGTATCGATTTTCTAAAAATTCACTCTTTAGTTTAATGACTTAAAGTATTTTAGTAGCACATAAGAACCAATTACGTGTAGAGAAAAGGTACTCTCATTGACACTGGCACCATTACCATTTTGGTGACATTTTTGGCGACCGAAGCCTCATTTACCTTACTGAAGTTATGAGTTTCTAGTTGCATTAAGAAGCGAGAAGCCCCGAGTATTCACTATAATTTTGCTCTTCTATGAAAACGATACGTGATGGACCGTTTCGGTTTTGACTTATGAATCAATCAATCACTTTTTTGTTTTTACAGAATCACATAATTTCTTCCATAGTTGGCAGCAAAATACGATCAAATTTGCTGCACACATTTTATGTGCATATGCAACAAAGGTAATAGGTCTGCCACCAAAGAATATTGCTAGAATAATGTTGTTGTATTCCTTTTTCCAGTTGCATTTCGTCCACTGGAACAAAGAATTGTTCACCTCATGCGCTGAAGCAATCGCTTCCCCTAAAGGATTGACTGTGATTGGTGTCTTTCTGGAGGTAAGTCATGCTGCTTTTAACAAATGTTTTCAATAATTAAGAGATTTCGCACTATTACTTTAGCTTCCGTACGCTCACGCACGTAAAATTGAAGAAACTGCGCATGCTCGTGTTTACTTTAGATTCTACGTATCTTTACGTTATGTTGGTGTGCTTTATGTTTCTAAGACGAAGCTACAAGCACTCTGTTTACAGCTGTTCAATGTTGTTTTCTGTTTAAGCCTACCTTCGAACATGGACATGGAATGCGAATTTGAAAAAATGTATTGATGGAAATTTAGAAATGAATCGTATGAACTTACAACCATTGATTCATTCAGTAAAAAAAAATATTTTTATTGGTTTTTGTTTAACATTATGGTTGTCTAAATGCACTAGTTCCATAAGAAACTAGATATATTTTTTTGACTATTTCAAAATCATAAATTATATTTATTTTAACTATACAATTTAGTTAGAAGAAGTTAAATAATCAATAGAATAAAATTTTTAAAATATTAATGATAATAATAAGATGCATTCTTTATCACTAAATTCATCAAAATCTATTATCTGCCAAAATTTTCTGCACACAGATCAGAAGTTTAACATAGAGCAAAGCATATTGAATCGTATGCCACACCCTTAAAGAAATTGTCTACATCCATTGTAAATGTTTGTTTTTATTTTGTGGTCAAAGTTAAAATGATATTCCACTCCGTTTGCGTTTTTAACTTACGGATTTTTGCAAAATCTCGTATTTTCATTTACGTAAGTCAGATATTTTTTCACGGACGCATGCGCAGTTGCTTGAAATCTTGCGTACGAAAGCTAACGTAAATTTGCGAAATCTCCCTAATTTCTGTGATTCAGTCACTAATATTCAGTTCTGTCTAGGTCTAAGTTTCTTTTGCATTATAATATTTCTAACTAAGCTCGCAATTGTTTAAGTATAATGCTCAGTTTAGTAGAACTAGTTTCAATCAAAGATCTGAAGTAATTTTTAATTCGTATTACTAAGTCACTCGTTTATCCGTTCGTTTTAGTAAGTTAAATTAATCGAAACTCATATGTAAAAGGTAAAAAAAAAAGATTTTTTTTTAAACAAATTATATTGGAAAATATAAATACAAATGACTATATCCCCCTAAATAACTTATATTTTTATGTTCTAACGAACTAAATGTCAATCTTATAATTCAAAGCGGTGACCGCAGCAAATATTCTTTTTAATTAATGTAGACTATATCTGAAACTACCAAATCGGACACAAAAACGCAATCGAGAAAAAATAATCTCAATTGTGTACTCAGAGTAGAGAGGTCCAAAGTTAGGGCCCCTCAATGTTGGTTTCATTTTTTGCTAATTTTCGCCTATCTCGGTAAATTTTTAAGCGAATCGAAAACAATTAAGTACTTTCTATACTTATCTTTAATTCAAAAATTGGGAAACGGATGTTATGCATTTAAAAACATGACGGTGTGAATTTGTTCTGACAGTGATCGTGTACTCCTATTTGATCTTTTCTATTAACTAAACATTATTTCCTTCTCCTGGAATGAGAAATTAATAAAACGACAAAAATAAGCAAGCGTAAATATCAAATGTTTTGCCCCGCCATCCATTAAACATTCATTCTAATGGGATATCGTGTCAAACTAATAATAGGTATTTGTTGACGTTGCCTGCACCGTATGTGGCATTTATATTTTCAGGAGCCATTGTTTTTTCTGTCTTTTTTGTTTATTCATCTCAACAACATAAGCGTAGTTATTATTATAAAAATTAAAATAGTTGAAATTTTTATATTGTTCATCATATTAAATTAGTGAACATTGTCACTTTATTTTTATTTATTTAGTTTATTTTAATAAATTAAGTTCTCATTTTAAATAATAAGCAATCAAATTTTAAACATTTAAAAAAAATTATTTATTTATTTATTTATTTCAATTTCTTACTCCTACGATGTTTAGATATTCTAAGTCATTGCAAAGAATAAAAGAGTTTACATGAAACTAAGAACTTTGCCGTTCAGATTATGATGCATCGCTAACAAAACAAAAAGAGTTTATCATCGATCAAAGTTCCGAATGGCAAGAGTTCATAAATTTCAAATAGCCCATAGCCCTTTGTGTCTAATGCCAATAGTAATTATAAGTGTTTACTAAATGGTACAAGCAAAATTTGTCATTCATGAATCGAAATTTTGACGACTTTTTAATTAGCTGAAATGTACAAATTTCATTTGGAGCTCTGTCTGGATAACAAAATCAATCAGTGCTTTGTGCCAATGAAATGCAAGTTACTATTGCTTCCTAAATAGTGCCAGTAAAATTTATTACCATGAAATTGAAACCTGAAAAGGAAATTATGAAAATGATAGTCACTCGTTTTACAAACGAACATGGAAGGAAATAGTCATTTTTGTCTGACGCTGTGTATTTCGCATCACTAGGTAATAAATATAAATAAATTGCAGCATAATAAAATTCTATCACCACCAACAGTTTGATTGTAAGAAAACTTGTCGTTTTCGCTTGATTTTTTATGTATATTAATTGATTAATCCACAGCCACAATATAATGAGTGACTCATATTCTTATCGACTTTCTTCTTTATATCATCAAAATTGCTTTATTTCATTTCTCCATTCTTTGTATGTGTAGATGCAGAAAATTAACTAATAAAATGAATAAATTTGAATTTTTGGCAGGGTCATATGAAAAAAATGTATAATATTCTGTAAAATCTTGACTTAGTAAACTAAGTTGGTCAAAAAAAAAATATCTTTTTTTAATTTAATCCCTAGTTAATTCTATCTAAAAAAAGTTGGAAAAAAACTTAAAATACCTTTAGTTTTTGAGAGAGATAGTGTCCAAGGATTTAAAAAATACTTTTCAGAAAACTATTTTTCTTTTAGCAGGTTCAACCAAACTATGAAAAGTTTCTAAATTTTGAAAGAATGCTTAATGCATGTTATACAATTAACTTAAAAATTAAAAAAAAAATATTAATATTATGTAAGTTAAACACTTACGTGATCCTATAATACATTTCTTTTAATCAGCTACTGCAGTGTTTTTAATTCTAATTTTCTGAAAGAATTTAGAAATTTCGTGCATTTTCCCTTTCTAAATTTTTCGTGACGCTTTGTACCACTAATAAAAAAAATGAATGTATTTCTTACTATAAAAAATTGCACTGAAGTTAAAAATCACAACTAATTATTAACTGTTAACTGTGCAAAAAATAGCCAATTGAAAAATACGTAATCGTAAATTTTCATTTCTAGCTTTGTTTTTAAATAAAAAATTTTGAAATTTTCGTTTGTTGCAAAATATTTCGCATAAGAACGCGTAACCCCGCTAAACTGTTCCCGTAGCCCTAAGGGTACCACACTTTGGGAAACACTGAGCTACCGTCTTTTCATTTAGTAATTTACATCACTTGTTTCGCTTTTTTTTTTAAAGTTCTTTAATTGTTTTGAACTTCAGTTTAATTGTGTATTTTATGATTTGCAGGTTGGAGAGAAGAACTCAGAAATAGAAAAATTGTGTGAAACCATTCCAAATATTGCTCACAAAGATGAGAGGATCGATTTAGAATGTGATATTGATCCTGTAGCCATGTACCCTGGTAAGAACTAAAATATATCTATTTGCATGATATATATATATATATAATGTTTAATATCCTGCTCTAAAAATAGGCAAGCAAGATATAATAAGTCACTGATGGGTCGTTACTATTCAGCTGATGAAAAAACAAACACGCTATAAAGATCGGTTAAATCATTAGTGAGAAAAGTTGAATAAAAACATCAAAATCAGTTTGTCTGATTAAGACTGGGGGTGTTTATAATAGACTCCTATAAATACCTATATTTCTTCTGGCGTCCTGGTGTTTTTAGTCTTGCTTTCTTTATTTGTGATTCCTTAAATTTTTATAACATTGTTTCTGTATTACCCCAGTGAAACATTAATTTGCGTTCCCTAAAGAGAGTTTTTTTTTTTTTTTTTTACTTCATTTTTGCAAAAGATTTTAAAGATAATAAGTATGGAACACACTCTATGTTTTCATTATTTTTTTTTTCCCAGAGTCAAATTTTTTTTATTTAATTGTTATATTAAATATAAAACTATTCCATTGCTCATTTATTTATTTTATACACTTCTTATTACTTAAAATACAGGTAGACGTCCCACATAGTGCTTATGTTAAGCCTGTTTATTTCCAAACTTGTATTTTTTATCCTAACTGAGACTATAATAATGTACTGTATAGTGTCGTACATAAAAGATATAACCCTTTTTTTCTCTATATTTATTTCTCTCCTTACCTTCTTCAAAAAAAAAGTCAATCTTAATCATAAATAACTAATTTTGACATTAACAAGTTAACAAGATAATTACATAAATGTATACTTACTTGCAGTTCAGAAATGAAATATTAACTATGTGTTATTATTTTGACTAAAATATGTGATGTCACACTTTTTACCCTTTGTTCAATTAACTTCTAAGTGTGCGGCAGCTTCGAAAGACAATGTAATTCTTTCTATTGAAAAAAATTGGAGTATTTCAGCATTTTAAGCTTCTTAAATAAAATTTGGTAAAGTGTATTGCTATTATATAGGAGTAGGCTGTCTCAATATAATTTTTTTTAAATTTATTTTAATTTATCAAATTATACTGTAATGTACACAATTGTATAGGTGGTTCACCATAATTTGAAATTTTTCATACTAGTAATCTATTTTTGTTAACTTGGAGGTTGTGTCAGTTTTTACTGGACAATTAGAAGAAAACATTTATTTTTCAATGCATGATTATGATTGACAGAAGATGGATCATATTCATGTGGTCAGTTTTGCTCTTTGTAGATAAGATAAACAACTCAAGATTATGGGATTTCCCTGCTCTCCGCACTTCACTTCCTTCCTACAAAACTCATGACTTTTGTCTCACAGGAGTTCATTTTCGTAAGAAATTGGAATATAATTGCATGGGAAAAGCAAAATTTGCTGAAACCATGGTAACTGAGAGAGTAAAAGTGCGAGTGTGGAATCTGCTTAACCTTGAATTGTCATTTCTATTTACAAAGAGTAAAATATATGCCAAGTGATTAACTTGAGAAATAAAATAGCAGGGGCCTGGGGTGCAAACACGAAGGACAGATGTCAAGCTGACCCGCCTATGCATAGGTCATACCCAACTCACTCGCCTTCATTTGTTGTTCGGAGATCCCCCCCCCCCTCAATACAATACTTGCATGGTTTTACTTTCCATCCATTGCTCTTCATAATCACTGCTGTTTTTTTAACCAACATTGTATCACCTATTTTGGTAGCTCCATTTTATGTATAAAAGACTTGTTAGATAAAACCCATCATCCTAACACATTTGCATTTCTACGTGCCATTGGTATTTCAAATTGTATATAATTGTTTTATTGTATTGACAATTTCATCAAAATGTTATTAACTTTTGCAAGTTTTTACTCATACAGTTTGACTAGTACTCACCATGTTATAGTATATTTATGTACTTTATGAACATAAATGTAACAGGTGCACTTTCTTAACTGTCTAGTGTTTGGCGCAGCATGTACTTTTTGGACCTTGTGCCATTAAACTATGCTTACAAATCAATTCAATTAAGTTGCAGAAAATAGAAATGTGTCGTTTGTTGAATTCTGAGAAAGCAATGATTTATTCTCACCAAGTCTCAAAATTACTAACAAAGCTCAACAGATTTGGTTATTAACAGGAAAAGCAATAAAAGAATTATTTCTGCTGCATCTCAGATCATTCCAACTAAAGTATTTACATGGCACTGATTAATTTTGCATTTAGACTGTTTATTGTTGCTGTAAATAGTTATTTGAAAAACATGTTATTTTAGTTTTATGCATTACAAAGAGTTATCTGTTAGCACTTTTTGTAACTATGTTAGAAACTTTGCTGAGAATAAATTTTCAAGGTTTTTTTAGCAGAACTTGTCAAACCGTACATTTCTGATTCCTTAAATTTTTATTGCCTTGATTTTTTTTTCTGAAATTAATGGTCATTTTCGGGATATCAGATTAATTAATTTAATTTATTATCTCATTATTAGTCTGTTAAATTTAGTTAAGAATCTTAATATAATAACCATAATAAAATAAATCTCATCGCCTTTGAAATAGTTTCATTTTCCAAAAAAGGCATCTTGTTTAATACTTTGCAACATGTAAACAATCAACTTTCCATTGATTATTTGATATTGGTGCTTATCACAGCCATATATACACACTATGACAACTGTTACAATGTTACTACACAATAACAATTATTTTATTTAAAAAAATACTAAGCCTGTTTCATAAATTTTTTGTGCTTTTAATTTGACTATATGTACTCTTGAAATACTTCAAAAAATATGCTGAAATTGATGCAAATTAGTGCAGCTCCTGTTCTATTTACATACATCTGTAACAGAACATGTGGTGCATTTTATTTTTAAACATAAATATTTTTAATATTATGTGATTTTTTTTAAAAATTACTTTTATTAGTTCAGTCAATGCTATATACAAACAATATTTTTTTTATCCATATTATATTCAAAATAAATGATAAAAGTGACTTTTATTTTGATTAATTTTTGTAACCAATCTGATAATAAATTCTCAAGTAAAATTTTCAATTTTACCAATTCATAAACGTTTCAAATTATAAGATTTGGTAAACTTTTTGAATGTTTTAAATATTAGATAAACACTAAATTAAAAAAAAAAAAAAAAAAAAAAGTGTTTGTCAGTGCATCTGTCATGTTCCCTTCTCAACACAATATTTTTCATCTGAATTGAATATTATTCATGTTATCACATGTTTTAAAGAGTTCTATCATTCAATCAATGTTTTTATGACAGCTGATCCATCCTATTGGACATACGATGGTTCACTCACAACTCCTCCATGTTATGAAAGTGTCACATGGATCATGTATAAAAATCCCATCACAGTTTCTGAGGAACAAGTAAGGAAATTTTCTTCTATAGTTTTATAGTTATAGTTTTATGTCTTCCATACTTTTTCCTTATTTAAATCATTTATTCTTATATCTTATTATATATCATTCGTTAATACTTTTGAATGAAATTAAGATTTTGGATTCATTTCTGAGTTATCTCTAAGGAAACACAACTTCTACTCCTGACAACTGCAAGACTATTTTGAACTTTCATGCTCAAAGTTTTTCATAATGAATATTTTTGCACCAATGCAAAAATTTTCTATGCTATGTTATTTTTTTAAAAAAAATGGTTTAATACAAAATTTGGTTCTCAACTTGTAATTCATTTTGTAATTAATATCATTTTTTATGATGTTTTTAGTTTTTATAGATATTATGTAAGAAAATTATGATGATAAATTTAAGAAGAACATAATATGAGAATTGAATTTTTTAAAAAAAATTGACTAACAGTGACTTTATAAGTTTATCACCTGTCTAAGTATATTACTAATGCAATAGACTACTTGCAACTTACACTGATTTTGCTGCAATTTTATTTTAGTGTAGCATTTTTATGTAATTGCATCTAAAACTATGTTGCTAACTTTCAAGTATTGAAATATAATTTGAACTTTCACTCAAACTCTATATTTTCTGACCTGTTAATCTATTAGTGATATATCAATCCAACGGCATTCAATGTTGATAGTTTAATCAATCCGTACTTCATGAATCCAAATGGTTCTCTTTTCCCTTTTTTGTCTATTTTTTAGAGTAACGTCAGTTTTAGTCCTCTTTTTAATGTTAAATGATTTGAAAATCATCTTAAAGAAGTGTTTCAATTATGTTAAAATTGTAATGCACAATCATTTAACCTGTGAATCATTTACGAACTAAGATTTTCCATGATAAGAATTTATTAGGTAAATCAATAATGACAAAGCTTCGGTATTTGAAAATTTTGGTGTCCATTTATTCGTTTGATTTGTAAGGCCAACCACTTTTCTGTGGATCTGCATAATTTTCTAACTAAATTTTCTTTGTAAGATGAAATTAAGAATTCCGAATTTGCAAAAATATTATCAGTTGAACTTGGAGAACTATTCGCTAAATGTACAAAATTGATTAAACTATCCTATTTATTGTTTCTGCATTTTGAGCATTCTTGAATTATATTTATAAATAAAGAAAAAATTTATAAAATTTGCTACTGAAAATTTTACATTTAGAAATTATGGGCCATTTACTTTACTATTTGTGATGAGAAAACATATCTTGCTTGATTAGATAAATTGTTTGAAAAATTGCAATTTATCGTTTTGTACTGTTTATTTAAAGTGATTTTAATCATATTTTCAATGAATTAAAAAAAAAATCCTCATCCAAGAGAGGGGTTGCAAAATGATATGTTTACTTTCTTTGAAATATAAAGCAATTTTAATTTGTGAAAAAGATTTTTTAATTTATATTTTATTTCCTATATATTTTTTTTTAATAGACATTTTTTTATTGTTAAAGTTTTATTTTGCACAATAAATTTTTGAAGTTTTATGTTACTGCACAAAATTTAGCTGTTTTTTGTACTGTCCATTAACTGTAGAAAGTATTAAGATATCTTATTTATCCGAGTGGATTTGTGGTTTTAAGAGTTTTCCGTACTCATAAATTATCTAATGAATCGTGAGAAAAAAACATTAAAGATTTTCTTAATCACGAGATTTTAAAAAAAATACTTATTCAGAAGGCTCTTAGCTTATTTAATAAGCATTATTAGCAAATACAGTGACATCTCTTATTTCAAAGTTTGATTAATCTTTTTTTCTTTTTATTTAAAAATAAGTGAAATTATTAACAATTCAATAAGCACAAATTATTTAAAGTGGTGAATTGAGAGAACATGCTAACATTACAAGTATATTGACACTATGTAAGTTATTGAAACTGTTTTCCTAATTATTTTATTAACGAGACATTGAAGTCACTAACATTGAATCTTTTCTTCAACTTGAGGGAACATGTTCTGATCATTTTTTTAATTAAACTTTAACAGAGACCATTCACTAAATTACATACCTAATACGATTTTTAACTTTACTTTCTTAACTTGTTTTGCTAAAACATCAACTAAAAGGGCAGTTTTAAAAATCAGTTTTCTTTGAAAATGTGTTTATGTATGTAAGGATGTTTATGTAAGGATCACATATAATGTAATTTAAAGAATGTTTATAAACAGTGCGCCAAAAAGAAGGACTCCTCAGAATAACTTTTGATCTAATAATCTGATCTTCACGTTCTAGGACTCAATCTTAATATTTTGAGGGGGTGACCTCAAATATGCTAATTATTGCAGACAATATTTTAAGTTACAAAATCAGACACTAAAACGTACTTTCTCTGAATAAACACATCTTTTTTTGACAGATTTGGATTTCTAACCACCCAAGTATAGGGGGTAGCCGCAATCTGAGAAATATGGTCCAGTTTGGTCTGGAGAGCGATCCAAAGTTTGGAACCCTTAATGTTAATTTTACTTTTTGCGTATTTCGTCATATCTCAAAAACTTTTTAAGCGAACTGAAATTTTTTGTACGAGTCCAAGAAACTTCGGATTCTAAGGTATACAGTTTTTTTACATAATTTTAAAGAATCTAATTTTCATGGAAGAATACAATATATGGTTGAATAGTTCCTGAGAAATTGAATTTTAAATATGAATTTTTTGTAATTTCAAGAAACTTCGGATTCTAAGGTATACAGTTTTTTTACATAATTTTAAAGAATCTAATTTTCATGGAAGAATACAATATATGGTTGAATAGTTCCTGAGAAATTGAATTTTAAATATGAATTTTTTGTAATTCGATTTCTCAGAAAATATTCAACCAATTTTGCTCAAATTTTGTATTTTGCCATGCAATTTTGCATTTTGCCACTAAGCAAGGGTTTTGATTATAGAACCAAAACTATAGGGTAACCATTTCTCTACTTCATTTGACCTTCATTGGTGCAATGTTTTGCTTTAGTCACTGTTAATATATTAGTTAAATTTTACTTTATTTAAGGAGTAGTGACGCAGGTGATAAGGGACTAGCTCTCAGCTCAGTGTCTGTGTTTTTTTTTTTTTTTTTTTTACTGTATAAAATGAAAAGCTCTATTAAATGACTCTATAAAGTTAAAGTTTCTTTGTAGGAATTTTTATTAACTATTTTGAATTAGACAGTAACATACTTTCTGTCGTCAGTGGCACGACAGAAGGGCTGATGTATGTTGGCAGACAGTGCTGTTTTGGTAACATACATATGTTTAAAACTCTTCATCTTTTCCTGATTTGTGTTTCAAACTTTCTAAATTGTTAATAAAAAAAAATTAGCATCATAGCTGAATATTAAAAAAATAGTTTATTATATTTACACATTCATCCATTCATTTTTTTATTTCAGCTTGATTGTTTCCGCCACATGAAAAAAACATGCGTGGATCAAGAGTCTGAGAGTCCCGGATTTGTGGAAAAAAATTATCGTCCACCTCAGCTCCTTAATGACAGGGAAATATGCGAATGTAGCTGCGCTTAACCATTATATAGAATACAAATATATTATATATGTCTACACCTAAACATGTTGTATGTTGATAGAGAATATTTTCGTACGTTCCTTATTAGATCCAGATGTTCAATTCTTTGGATCCTCATTTTTTATAAGCAGAATGTAGAAATTCATGTTTTCAGCCCTTTATACAACGAATAGTTGAGAGGTAAAGATAAACTTTCTCAACCCAATTCCTATTCTAGGCAACAGGTTTTGGCAGTGTAAAGATAATAAGAATTTATTGTATAATCTTCATACCAATAGATATACGTAAGTCCATTCTACTAAGTCATACATGATGTGTTATATGAGATGCATCAAGAAAATATATTTGTTAAAAACATTTCCTGTGCCTGAAATCAGCTTTTAATAATTTTTACTTGATAAACTTATGAAGTTTGGATTCAAAAGTGGGTAGTTTAAAATTTAAGAATTTAAATTTTTATATGAAAAAATAAACTAGTATTGTCATATTTGACACAACAGCCCAGATTGGACCAAAGCTTTCTGTTGAAGAATTCTCCAGGATTTTTTTTTTTTTTCACATTTACTGCTAATCTTTTGTTCCAATCATTCTAAAATGAGATTCCTTAGAATCTAGCTATCATTCTTTTGGCCTCCCTCTGTTTCGACTAATGAAGAGGTTTGATGCAAGTGTTTTCTTTATTGTGTCTTTCAACCTAATATAATGGGGTTAAAAAGAAATTTATACTTTATTAATAATTTTTTTCCTACTTCAAAATATATGCAATGCTTGGTCTGAGCAATGCTTGATTTTAATCATGGCTTAGTTTAGTTTTTCCAATGTATCTCTTTTTGGTCTGAATAATTTCACTAAGCTCCAAACTGGTTAGGCCTAATCAAGGCCTAATCAATTCCAAACTGATAAAGTTTTATCTTATTGAGTTTTTTGAGTTAATTTACTGTAAAATTCTTAACATTATAAACAATTTTTGTTAGCTTTTTTGCACTCAGCACAATTTTAGATGTTTTTTTTTTAAAATTTTTCAAATTATTGAGAAGTATAGTTTTTCATTTTTGAATCATAGCTCTTCATATCATCTTGTCTGAGAAACAATTTGCAAACTCATCTATTTTATATCCTTAAACATCTTCACTGATGAAACTTGTCGTCTACTACAAGAATAGGATTGTTTGTTTACCCATGTTGCAATTTATGTCTGGTATTGTTTAATTTGTGTTTTGGATGCATGCATACGTGATCTCAAACAGTATCTAATAACTATGCAATATTAAATAAAAACTATGTATATAAAACTATGCAATATAAAAACTGTTAGACTTTTATAAAAATTTTCATTACTATACAATATATTTTATAATCATATGGAAAGATATTATGATTTTTTTAAAAATTGTTTTTATGTGTATACAGGGTGCTTTAGGGGAGCAATATACTTAAAATAATTTAATATATCATGATATTTTTAGTTAAGTACATCTGTAGTAAAGTATCATATAAATCGTAATATTGAACAGAAATATAGTTGAACTTAAGGCCTTGTTAATGTTATTACAGTTATAAACTATGATCTAGTTAAATATATCAATCTTTAAGCAATTTTCTACCAGTGCACCATTTGAGTTTTAATTTTCTAGATTGTTGACTCATTTATCTTATAATAAGAATATACCAGCTATATAATATTTAGCTGTAAGTTACGTAATTTAGATAAAGATTAATTAGTTAAGTGATTTAAATCATAGCGCAATTAAGATGGAAAATGTAAAATTAAGGTTAATGTCATAGTTTTTAGCACTTTTTTAAATATTTTATTATTTAAGCAATATTGATTATTATAAAAGTAAATCACATGTTACAGAATAATAATTATACTCAAAGGTCGACAAAAAAAAATAAAAACTTATAGGAAGAAGGACAAATTGTTTTGAGTGAACATGTTATAGATTAGAACAAAATCGAAATTTTTTTTGCATTTATGAAATTATACGCAAAAAATATTATAACTTATCGTTATAATTATTATAACTTACCATTATAATAATTTGCATTATGGTATTTTACTATAAATTCTAAAAATAAATTGGTCAAAATTAAGATAGAAAGTTTTAATGAACAGTATTCTTACAGCTTTAAAAATGTAACACAAGTTTTGTTTATTGAAAGTAAAGAAATGTTAAATTTAAAATATTAGGTGCCAAGCAGAGTTTGTAGACCCCTAATTATACTTATATATTTTAATTAACTCTTGTATTTATAATGTTATTTTAGACAAACATTTATTAAAATTTAACCCAATTCATTGTACATCTAACAATGTTCCTCTTCTAAACACTGTTTCCCTTAAACACCCTATCTATACAATCATAGTATGAAGGGATAATTTCAGTCCTCTAATACTTGAGCCACAAATGTTGAACAAAATACATCTTTCAACTTTTGTTTTTAATTATCAAACATAAATGCTTTATGTAATGTTATTCTAGTCATAATGTTATACATTCAAATTTTTACATAATCTCACCACTTTATACTTGTTGTCTATGTAATAATTTTCTACTAATTGTTGATTATATTTTACTGTGCAGATATTCTGACATTCCTTTTTAATCTAGAATCAATAAAAGTACTGTTCAAGTTCTATAATGCAGATTCATAATTATTGAGCTATATGAAATAAATTTTAAATAACTAAATATTTAATTTATATCTTTTATATCAAACATCAATCCATCAATAGCTTTGATAAGAGACTGATAAAATTTTGCAATACTCGCTAAAATGTCAACGTCAATAACCTCCTGAATAGCAGTTTTGAGATAAGTATTGTTTTATGGATTATCTGTGGGATTTTTGTCTTTATAGTGTCACAAGAAATTAGTCACAAGGTTTGAGATCAGGAGAATAGACTGGCTTTGAATTTTAGTGTCCTTTTAGAAATGCTGTACTTTAATACCAAAGATGAACAAAAATAAATGTGCACACTCTTAAAAAGAATCCTGCATTTAACTACAGAGTCTTACCAGAATCAATTCATATTAAATTACATTTTTAAAAACAGTTTAATTATCTGTGAAATATGTTCTTCACAATTATTTTTTTGTCTTTCAGAATGAATTTAGCTATTTCATTTTAATGTATGCAATATTTAATTTAATATTCACTTGAAGTATTAATTTTCTAACTCATATTTTTTTATATTGATCACTAAATGTATCATTCACATTTTTTATTCTTCAAATTTAAAAATATCTTATTACCTTGTGAAAACTAGGTATATAAAGCCAAATTTTATATTTAAAATTTTACCTTCAAATTTCTATCCCTTTCTTTTGATTAGAATTGTTGAGACATATTTTTACAGCCAAAAATGTATATTGTAACTTGTTGTATATTGAAATTGAGTGTACTTTTCAAGACTCAGTAAATTTAGTAAACACTTTTTACATTTTCTTAAAAACATTAATTCCAATTTTTTTGTGCAAAAAATGCCAAAATATTATATATTAGGATGCCAATAAAAGTATTTAATTTGTATATTGTAATGTCTTAGAACTCAAAGTATTATAATATTTTGGTGGACAAAATTAATTGCAAAAATGTCTATCATATGGTCTAATATTGGAACTTTTTGTGGTAATAAATATTGTTGAATTGATTATAAATTGAGCTCTTTCTACGGCAGATTTATAATCAATTTATTTCTTCCTTTTTATAGACAATTAATGTTTTTAGCCCTTGTCTATGATTGTTCTAATGAGAACATTGAATAATTTTAGTAGATTTTAACGACCATCAATCAGTGATAATTTGCGAAAAGTACTTTTAAAGTTACAATTAAAATTTTTAAGATGCTAAAAAAAATATTTTGTATCTTTAATTATGAGTACTTTTTTTCATATTAAATTACAAATTTATCTTCAAATTATTAGGTAGATTTTACTTGCCTAAGTGTGCATTTGAAAACTTACTTTCTAACTTCTTGTAATTACTTGTAAATTTCTTTTTATTGCTGTATTAATTGGCTTGCAAACTTCTTGTTATTGCTATGCATAACCTCATTCATTGTTATTGTAATGTTGATGTATCTTTAAATTCTATCCAAGTTGTTTTTGTGCTTTTGTTGTTAATGCTGTGTGCTGAAAATGTGGGCAATAAAGTGGTGCTAACTGCATATAATTTTTATACACTATGGAAGAATGAAATTTCTGTAAATAATATATATAGTT
The DNA here is from genome assembly GCA_949128135.1 of Parasteatoda lunata. NCBI lineage: Eukaryota > Metazoa > Arthropoda > Arachnida > Araneae > Theridiidae > Parasteatoda > Parasteatoda lunata. The sequence goes on along the minus strand of OX421970.1, from coordinate 95,495,877 downwards.
TAATACCAAAACCATGTTGCATTTAAGCTGAAGTCTTCCGTTGTAAAATATATATATATATATTTAATGTTTAATTTAATGACTCAAAAATATACTGATTAAATATTGAATTTGTAAGATTAGTAAATTTTATAATATTTTTGTCTCTTAAATGCCATAAAATTGTTATATAAAATTATTATGCAAAAAATTCTCTTTCTTTTGAAATAGATTAATGAATATGTTTTTTAACATTGTATCGCTGCATAAATTATCTGTTAATTTATTTCATTAATTTCTGAATACTATTTAACAGATTTAGTGTAAGGTTCATTAGTTATAACTGTTGTGAATAATGTTCAATAAGAAAAAAAATAGTCTACATTTTATTTAAGATTAGAGATCAATGAAAATATATATAAACTGATGTTTTTGTAACTATAATTTGCAACAAATACACTACAAACAAGACATATTTTTGAATATACTTTTTCAAAAAATTACTAAAACTAACCTATTAAATGTTTTATCTTAAAATTGCTTATAATCTAATTACTTATTAATCTGTGAAATAAGACTTCCATTTAATTGGTTAATTTCTATTTTTTGTTTCCTTTAAGGAAATCTTGTGACTTATTATGTTTTTAATTGTTTAATTCAATTGTCTAAATTTAAGAGAAACAATTCATAACGAATTTTAAAATATTCTATGCTTTTAGTTTCAATATTTTTTTCATGAAATTCGTTAACTTTTATAATCTGTTTAAATTAACTGTTTTAGTTTTTTCATATATAGATTCAAATAAAATTTTTACAGATTATTACTTTTTATTTTGTATACTGAGTTATTGTTAGATTAATATTAACTGACATTCATCTAGTGTTGATGAAACTTATTTGGAAAGATATGAATTATGTTAAAAAAAATCTATTCTATTTCATAATCTATTTCACAAATTTGAAAGTTAAATAAAAAAGCAGCACATTTTTTGCAAATGTGCTTACATGTCTAGCAACTTTTATGACTTTTATAAACAATATTTTCCATTAGTAGTCAGTTTATGCTTTAATATATTACTCTGCTTTTGAAGAAGAAAAAATTGATTTAAAATGATTTTAACTGTCGCAACATAAATAATTGAAAAAAATATATATAAGAACCCTAAAAATTATGCTTTATATGTGTAAAAACCTGACAAAAATTTTAATAACTTGAAGGTTTTTACTCTGCTTTATAAAGTACCACTATGGAAAATCTTTAGCAAAAGTTGGCAGCTCTGTATTCAATAGACTGCACTTATAATTAAATCAAAAGTAGTTTCAAGGTCTTAGTTTGATTACCAAACTAATTGAATCAGTTATCTGAATAGTTAAAACTAATATTAGTGTTTGGAGTTATTAAAATACTGGAATTAGTTATAACAATAATGCAATAGATATAACTTGTAATTGTAATTTTTTGTACAGAAGTAATAAGATAGGAAATTTTATGATAAGTTATTTCTTAAAACAATTTTTCTGATAACTGTATTAAATAAATAAAAAAAATGAAACAACTCTTAATATCATTGTGAGTTGCATTATTTGATTTTTAAACACGATACAATCATCCATATGTGAATTTTATGACCTTGACAAATGATAGAATTTATTAGTTTTCCATGAGTTTAGTTTAAAAATGAATTAACTCAGAAATTAGCTGATCTGAAGATGTTGATTAGAAATAAAGATGTTTCTTAAATGTTTTAAATTTGTGGACATTTGTAGTATTTCTATATTTGTTTTCAATTAAAATGTTTTTTTCACTACTTGTGTTTTATTTTTAAATTTTAATAATCAACATATGTTTATGATTAACATATATTTATAATTATTTAACAAGACACTGTTTTACAATCTACTATAAGCTAGTCTGTGCTTTTGTTTGTGATAATGTACTATGCAATTTTGTTAAGCATTTAATATTCTGTGATGCATTTATAAGAAATGATCAAACTTTTGTTGTTTACTGTGCAAATTCTATCACATTATAAGTTGTTTCTTGTTGCTTTAATAAATAGTCTTTAAAAAAAACACTGTTTTTGTGATATTCTAATTCTGTAATCATATTCAGCTTCATTTTAAAGTATTCTAAAGCACTTTTTGTGAACTTCTCTTTGATTCTTAAATTTTATTATGGTTTTTTATAGTGCACTTTGCAAAATGTAAGAACGACTACGCTAATAGCTTCTAATTCTGAATGCTCTTGATATTTAAATTATATGCACTAAATTTTTATTACCTATGCGATACTTTTTTTAAAAATAAAATTAACACTATAACATTCTTAATTGAATTTTAGGACATCAGATTATCTTAAGCATAAACATATGGGGAAAACTATCTATTGCATTATTTACCTTTTTTAGACAATTCTATATATGTCATGAAAAAAATGGCATTTTGTTGCCTAAATTTTTCATAAATACTTAAGAAAATACCTAAATGCCTAAAAAAATATTATAATGATGGATAAATAAGTTTAAAATATTTACTTTAATCTATATTGTGTTAAAAATTGCAACAAGATTTCGTGCATTATGTATCAAAACACTAAATTGCTTTTTCACTGTAAAATAACGAATTCTTTGCTGATAATTGTTAAGGATATTGTCACATAACCGTTCTGTTTAAACTTTATACTCCTGTTTTTTATTTGTCTATTACTGCTACTCGTTAAAGATGTTGTCACACAACCTTTCTTTTTAAACTTTATACTCCTGTTTTTCATTTGTAAATATCTAGGTACTATTTTTTTAAATATAATTTTGCTGTTACATTGGCTCAGTTAACAACGTGAATGTCCGAAATTGGCCTTTTTGGTTGGAAAAATGTTTTTTTTTTTCGGTATTTATAGAAACCTTTCGTAATGACTTGTGTTTATTACTGTCACTAGACGGAATTATAAATTTATTCCAAAATTTTTAAGGTGAAATAAATTTCAAATTACCCTCCAAAGGTTCCCTCTATCTTCCCTGCTCATTTCCTACTCAAGGAATTTGCCCCTCCCCCCCCCCCCCTCTTCTAGAGATGTTGCATTTCCAGTATGAAATGCAAACAAAAAGGAAAAGGAATTTTACTGATTTCTCTAAAAGTGGATGCGAAAATCAATTCAAAGTCATTACCCCCATAAAATGCGTCAAAAATTCATAATTTTCTCAAATATTTTGGGAAATAGGGAAAGTAGATTTTTAAAAAAATATCGTTAAATAGAAAATTCACTTCGCTATTTGGAAGTTATTTTAGGAAGAAATTACCACAATGTTCTTGGTTCCACGAAAAAATTCGCAAAATATTGTTCGTTATTCAAAATATTGTTCGTATTTTCAATAATATAATATTGTTCGTATTCAAAATATTGTTCGTATTTGAACAAAATATTGTTCGCATTTCTCTATAAATAGAGAAATTCGTAAAATGGAAGTTCGTTAAATAGAAGTCCGACTGTATTTGCTACCACTTTCTTATTTTTACTGGATTTTCTATTAAAGGGCTCTTTCGTTAACTGGTTTACCATCATAGAGGTCTGATCTGACCTATGAAAAACCGTTTGGAGGCTTTCAGTTGTAGGAGGTGTTGAGTTAAACAGTCGACACAATTCTGAGTTCACGACTATCAATGTTTGAATCCATAGCCTTGTAATTTTGAACCCAATCCAAAAAACTTGGGAACTCGTGGCTCAAGCATTGAGAGAAACTAGCCTTCATGGAGGACTTTTTGATGGAACCTACACGCATTTGCGTTACATTCAAAGGAAAACCACGAAAACGTCCCAACTTTAGCTCGACAGCAAGGGAATTTTAACCCATGATCCGTCTATCTCTGAAAAAAATGTATGTCAGTACTATGGTTTCTGCGAGTTGGGAGTAGAATTCGTATTAACCAGCCAATGCTGGAATTCGAACCGGGGTTCATTCATTGGTAGGCGAGAGCTCTATCCTCTGAGCAACCGTTGCTCGTTTCGCATTTCTAGTGGTTTCAAAAATATTTGAATTAAGTGTTGCAACACTGGGAAGGAAAGTGTTAAAGGGTGTAGTTACATCTTAACGCTTATAATTCATAAAGCTTAGATCAACTCGCATGTTTTATCCTACATTCATGGTTTGCAGCAGACCGGAGGTAGTGTAGTTTTAGAGTGTTCTGCAAATTTTGAAAAATAAAAGCAAATGGTGGTTTTATTTGGGATAAAATAAATGATCAGATAAAAGTAAAAGGAAATAAAAGTAAACTGTAGCTTTGTTTGGGATAAAATCAATGATCAGATAAAAGTAAAAGGAAATAAAAGTAAATTGCGGTTTTATTTGTGATAAAATCAATGACAGAAGGCTCCAGCTACACGTAATGAGTGAGTTTACTTATCCACATTATTTCTGATGATATAATGCCTTTATTTTTTGGTCTATGACAGGGGACATTGAAGTCTATCTAGGCTTAGCTCCCAGTACATACGGGAAAGCAAAGATAATAGTCGATTAGTTGCAAAAGTAATTTCAATATTATTGTTGGATTGAGTTCACAAGCTGATCATAGTCTATTTAATAACAAATAAGTTTCAACCAGCCGGACTTTTATTTTTGCAACATAGGGAAAAGTTCTTTGATAAAAAAATGTGGTAGCAAATCTGTATAAAAATTATGTGAAAATTTCCCCCAGCTAGCACCCATTTTGGTTACAATTTCAGTACAAGATATGTAATTCTAAACTTTTGAATTATTCTGGTGGATATGAATATTCAGCATCACCAATTGCAAGTGCTTCAAAAGAGAAATTTGAGTTACCAAATCTGTAACATTTCAAACAAGAGATATGCTCCAAAAATGGAGCATTGGCATTTTAATGGTTAGCCTTCTACAAAACTGTAAATTTTGGCTTCAAATTTTATAAAGACAGTATCTATATTAATCATAAATTCCTTTCTAACAGTAATCCAAGAATTTTATGTTTTATAAATAGTAGTTGTGACTTTTAAAAAGACGATGAAACTTCACAAGCAAATAGCTTTACATTTTTAGTGGTATGCAATACTTTTGGAATTAGTTTTACCAGATTAGTAACCCTTCACCACGAGGCAAATGCACAAAAAGGCATTTGATCCATACGTTTGAATAATTCATGTATACGAGTATAGTGTGGCCAAAGTTAGTCCTAATCCATTTCATAAAATTGAATAGATTTAAGCTTAAATTTAGCTACCACTAGAAAAAAGTTTACTTTCGATGCATGGCAAGTTTGCATCCCTGCTTGGATTCTACAAGGGGATAATCAATCGTTCAGTGTAATACTTGAAAACCCTCAGCCAATGGAGGATTTTCTTAGAAATTGCAACATGTTTCTTAGAAGGAGAGCTGGCGTAAACGAGTGTAGTAATAATAATAATAAATAACGTTTCTTTAAAAAAGTGGTAATTACCTGAAAAGTGTTCTTACATATTAAACTGATGCAAGAAATTATCGTATTGAGTTCCAAATTTGAAGTTTCCTTAAAAGAAGTTCTGCAGGAATATACCATTAAATTAATCTGTTTTTTTTTTTTTTATGTCCGACCATCATAAATCTGTCCTAATTCTAACATTAGAATGATGGTTGTTCATGATTGCTCCAACGTTTGATTTCTAAGATACTATTGTGTAAATTCGAGATGGTTCCAATTATGCATTTCCATATTGGTTCTCAGGAATATACCATCAAAACAAATTGGTTTTTTTTTTTTATATTGGACCATCATAACATCGTTCGAATTTCTACATTCGGGTGATGGTGGTTCATGATCGTTCCAACATTTGATTTCTAAGAAAATATGATGGAAATTTCTGAGGGTTCAACATGAAAAAAATATCAAAACAAATTGATATTCTTATGTTGAACCATCATAAATCTGTCCGATTTCCTACATTCGGCTGGTGAATACTTATGTTGGCTACCAAAGATTATGCTGGTCCATCAATGGAAAACCATCAAAAATTTTGACTTGGGAATTATTCACACCATTAATATTAACAGCTCGTTTAATCGTTTAAAATTTTCAATTTTTGAAAAAAATAGTTTCATGTTTTGAAAGTAGCCATTGATAAAAATAGCAAATTTCCTAAATTTGCCCTATAAATAGCAATACCGTTTCAGATTCCCAACCGTTCACGTACTTACATATGTTCTAAAGTAAAATGTCCAGCTTAGAAGATGCAGGCACACGCAAATTCAGAACATATGCACATGAACATGAGGGGATTTGAAGCGGTATCTTCGCATCTTCACGTATGTATGTTCTGAACAAGATGCACATACCACCGATACAGATTTTTCAAATCATGCTTGCTCAGTTACTTTAGAAGATAACTAGAACACATAAGTACACAGTTGATAACTATACAGTCGATAACTAGAAGATAAACACGATTTTAAAAGAAACTCGAGAGCCGAGGGAGACAAAGCAGAACAAGCTGTATTTCTAAGCGCTATCGAGTAGCGCAACATTCCAGATCATCAAGATCTTGGTGATCTGGAGTCTTGTTTCATTCGTATAGATACCGTTTAACAAAATAATGACATAAGATACTCACCTCTCCTTCATAGCTCTTGGAAATACATCAAGCCCTGATTTTCATCTTAATTTTATTTTTAACTTTTGTTGTTGCTGACTTAACGTTATCTGTTTCAAATTAGTTTTACTTGCCTCATTTATGTTTATCGAGTCTTGAGCGCCTATTTTTGAATACTTGGAACTTCTCTACTTTTTCTACCTTTATGATTTCTGAAGCAAATGGAGTATTTATATTATTAAATATAACGGCAGTTATTTTTTTCCACAACTTCATCAGAAAGGAAACGTGTTTATACAACTAGTGGATATTTACTATCCGTGATAATATGTATTTAATTATGCTATTGAAAAACAAAATTATTTTCTAAAAAATAAAATTTTAATTCTCACAATAGCCACATACAGTACATTTTATTCGCTATAATTGCTTAAATCTTTTATGTTAAAACTCAAATTATATTCCTTAATGATGATGATAGTAATAGTATTTCCCATAAGGGTTATAATGCAGATGTTTATGGTGGTGGTGATCATAATAGTGAGGATACCCGTTGTGGTGGTGATGATGGTGGTCATAATATGGGTAACCCTTGTGGTGGTGGTGGTGATGATGATAAGGATGAGGATGGTGTTTGTGATGGTCGTGGTGATGGTGATGATGATAGTAAGGGTGATACACTCCTCCGAGTACTCCAGACAGGAGGACCATCAACGCAATAACCTAAAATAAAAATATCAATGATTAATGCTTTTTTTGGATTTGGGCATCTCGAAAAAAAAAGTAAAGAAACTTCATCTAATTATGTTGTGCGGTTATTCTCAAAAGAGTTCTAAAGAAGAACTGTAAGAAGATTATTTAGAATTATAAATATCCCTCTCTCGTTTTTTCTATTTTAATGCACAATTTTAATTCATGGAGGATTCATCATGGATTCATTTTAATTCATATAACGATTAAATTCTCATGATTCTGTTTTCTTTTTTTATGAAAAAATCATCTTTATAAATTTACTATTCATAAAGATGACTACCCATAAAGATTCATATCATGTAATTAAGAAACACACGAAAAAATGTTAAAAGAAAAACGCTGAATAACTTTTGATTTAACGATCGCATTTTTCTGTATAGTTACAGATTTCATGTTTCGAGTAGTGGATTTTGAATATTGTAAATAGTTTGTTCTGGACAGTTTCACAGCCTCTGGATGGAATTTCGAAATTGATGGTTTTAAACGAAAAACTAATTAAACTACTTTAAAATTTAATTAAAGTATAACATTTGTAAATTAATAAGTGGGGAAGAGTTGGTCAGTGCTGTTGACAATGTTTACAAATTTGATAAAAAAAAAAATAATAAATAAAGGAATGAAATAAAATTCTGAATGCAGATAATTTTTTCTGCTGCTGTAATACTTTAGGCAGTGGTCAGAAGTAGCGTGCTACAAGTAGCAAATCTACTGTAGTTGCTACTTTTTTCAGTAGTTTGCAGTGTAGTGCACTGCTTTTTATTGTAAGTAGTGTTGGTGCGATACAAAAAAAAAAAATACAAAAAAAACAGTAGTTTGTAGCGATTCCTGGCGACTACTATTAACGTTAGTTAAATAAAGAAACAAAGTTCAAACGCAAAAAAATTTTCGAATATGATTGATGGTGCAAACCCTTCGCGGGCCTGTCAATGTACGCAATTAGAATGCGTGGCCGAGCTTTAAGTCTGATACTCGGAAAAATCGGTGCGAAATCAGTCGAATCGATCCTGAGAAATCGAATTCTAAACATCTGACTTTTTAAAAATTCGATTTCACAGGAACTAGGGTTTTTGTGTCTGATATCGTTATTTAAAATATCGTCTGCATTGATTAATTAACATATTTGTGGTCCCCCCCCCTCAAACCATTAAGATTGAGTCCATTAGATCAGAAGTTATTCAGGGTGGTCCAATTTTTGTTTTTCGCACTGCACTTTATTTTTTTGAAAGATGTAAAAAAGTATTGATCACTTAAATCACAAATATTTGATGATTTCCTAGCATTTTTTATATCACTGTCGAGAAAAGCATGGTTTGTAAGTTAAAAGAACAAATTCGTAAGAAGTGATTTAGAATTAAAAAAAAAAAAAAAAAAAAACTGTTTTATGTAAACATGAATTAAAAACCTCTTAATATCTCCTCATATTTAACAAAAGCTGATTTTTCGTTCTAATAAATAAAATTGGTGAATAATTAATATTAATATTGGTGAAAATTAAGTAATAATTAATATTGGTGAAAATTAAGTTCTCCAGTTAAGTATTTCTTCTAAAAGTAGCGAAGTAGTGGCTAAATTTCGAAAGTAGTTTGTAGTCGCTTCATTTAAAAAAAATTGTTTTAGTTAACTACAATTGTAATAAAGTAGTATAGTCAGGGCTCGAAAAACCGCCCGTCCTCGGCGGTCAAAAATTCCCCGCGGACAACAAATTTCTCGAATCCGACGTCCGCGCGGACGGCCATTTTCCCGTTAAAGTTCGTGATACATTTTCAATTTTTGTTATCTTACAAGAGTCTATCGCCTCACTTATATAATGACCCTCTAATCTAGAAATACAGCAACATACTGCGCTTGGTGGAATTGATGTTTTCTCTGTCTGGGAGTACTGCAGCGGTTGAAAGGAGCTTTTCAGTAATGAACTTACAAAAAAACACATTACGTACTGGTCTTAACAAGAAGCGTTCAACGCAATTATGAACATCTACCTAAATGGAAAACCCCTTTCAGATTTCTGAGCACAAACCTCTGTAAATCATTAGATTGGTTGTGGAACTGGCAAACGTCATATTTGATTCATTTAAAAAACGCAGTACCCTCGGATAAATTGACATTCCAGATAACTTGACCTTTGTCATTTAAATTATTTCATATAAGAAATAAATTATTTCATAAAATAAATACTAGGTTACTATTAGTAACCTAGTATTTCTTTTATAACTGTATAATGTTATCCTAGTATTTGTAATCCTAATAACTACTAATTCATTGTGCAATTTATATGATAAATGTTTGTAATAAATAAGAGAAAATTATATTTTTATTTATTTAGAAGTGACGGGTTAGTTTAAAAGGAGGACGGGTACACTGTTGGACAAGCCGTCCACGGGGAAGGTTAAAATTTCCAAGTTTTTTCGAACCCTGGTTGTAGTTAAATACAAAGAAAATGTAGTTTTTCCAACCACTGACTTGAAGCTTATGAAGTATAAGTGCTATTCACCAATGATTCAGATCTTCAATCACCCTCTAACGTTCCGCATTACTGTGTAAAGTCTACAGAATTTTAATCTTTTAATAATAAACCTCGAGAATTTTAATGAAATGCAGTTACAAACAAAAGTTTCTACAACGCTTTTACTTGCCATTAAAAAAAAAAGAAAAGAAAAAAGAACAAGTATATAAATCATAGAAGGTTGGAATTTCTAACTCTCTCTTGGTATAAAATTTTGCAACTTCAACACTGAACACATTTAGTATTTTTTGCATTAAAAGTTAACATTTTATTCTCACTTTAAATCATAAGTAATTGTCTTTACTGGTTAAATTTTTGCATTTTTTAACGGTCTCAGAATTTTTTCTATTTTTTTATTTTTTTATTTTTTTCTGAAGTTCTTAGCCTACAAGTAACCTACCAGTTCCTACAAGTAACAACAACTGAGCCACTTCATACCTCAAAACAATTACACTTGCTCTGGAGGAAAAAAAATTCCAATTCTGCAAAATTTATGAGAAAAAATTTTGTGTTCATTGTTTCATTATTGTTATTTTATTAACTTTTTTTATTTGTACGGAATGGCTTCTTCTGATTCAAAAATGTGTAAACACTTCTATTATTCTATTAAAATTTATTAATCTTTTTTTTACGATCCCAAGAGCATGACTATTACATAGTAAAATCAAATGTTCATTTGATATTCTTGATATCCAAAAACAAAAAAACAAAAAAAAAAAAAAAAAAACCGTTTACCTAAAAGCAAATTCTTATATCTTCAAAAACTCAGATCAATATCAATACCTGTTATTGGTTCACTTTTAAAATACAAGATTTAATACATACAGAATTTACAATAATTTATAAAAAATATATATATACGTATATATATAAAAAAACAAGTTAATTCACAAGTAAAATACTATTGCAATCAAAATTTTAAAAAATGACTAAAATCTAAAAAATTAACCAAAATAACCGAAAAAACTTATAAATAATGTCCTATAAAGCAAAATAAAAGACCAAAATGCAAAAAAAAGTGGAAACAAAATGTATTTATCTTCAACATTCTAGTCCTGGTTATAATATAAAATTATTGAATAATGTGTTTTATATGATTTAGTGCGTACAATAATTTAAATAGCATTTTTTAATCAGAGGTAGTCTGATCACATATTTAATCCAGCGGATACCAATTTTTTTCTGGCTAAGGAACCCTAAATCTACCTTCTTTAGGCAGAACCCAGATTTAATAAATAAAGTTCATTAGCAATTGTAAACATATTAAACATTACTAATCACTTTGGCAACATTTAAAGTGATAAATGAAATTGATTTCTTCGACGTTTTATCAAAAATTATATTAAAATTAAGATTATTACCGATAAAATTAATACTATTATTGTCAGACAGTTGAATTCACGAGTCTTTCGAGACAAAAATTACTAATAGAAATAATAAATGGAATCTAAAAAATAATTTTAAAAAATTATAAATAATGTCATTAGAAAAATGTCCAAAAAATGTGAAAAAATTTATTTACATACTTGTCCCGGTTGAAATAAAAAGTATGAATTATGTATTTTACATTATTTTGTGCTCACATTAATTTAAACAGCATATTAAAACACTGCTCTCTTATTACTAAAAACTAATAAGTGGTAGCAATACTGATTTAAATTTTAGTATTTATCAAAAAGTATTAATATCCAACACACTAAACACGTTTTAAACATAAATATCTACAGGGGATGATAAAAATACTTCTATGCTAACTCTATATAAATAATCTTTCATATAACAGTAAATATTTTTAAAGGTTTTACATGGCAAAACTGATTATACAATTTGAGAGATCCAGATTGAAGCTTTTAGAAATGATGTCATTTGCAAAATTCGGATCGACCAAAATGAGGAGAGGAAGTTCATAGTTTCTTCCTAGTTTTGATACCAGCAATTTTTTTTATCATCCGATACGATTGCAACATACACTAATTAGAGTGTAGTAATATAGTGGTATTGAAAAAAAAAGAACTATAGTGGTATTGAAGCTCCCAACGCTCATTTCTGTAAAATCTTCCAAACATTTGTTGCTAAACCATAGATTTTTTCCATAGAGTTGTATACAAGTGTTTCCATAGTTTTCTTTAACCCCAGTATATTCGCATTGTTGATCGATGGGCAGCTGATTTAACCTTTGAGGATGAGTTATGGAACGGGTTTTAACCCCCGAACCCCACCCCACAAACACACTTGCTCTGCACCACATTTGCTGGTGATTATTTAAGTTCCAAAACAAGTTACAGAAACATTTTTTCTGAATAAGTTTGCATTCGAACAACTAGAATTTTTTGACATTTTACAATTGAAGTGAGTTTCCGAAATCTAAAAATTAAAATACGGAAGCAATAGATGGGTCAACAAAAAACTGTTGAAAGTTTGAACCTCTAATTTCCTCATGTTTCCAGAACCATTTGAACAAGTGTCTAAGAAAAAAAAAATTACGTGCACATATTTTTAAATTTAAACGATCAAAAGATAATTCCATGAGAAATAAAATTATAATTCGTTATTTTGATTGCTTTATTATGATGTAAAAGTTATAAATTGGAAAGTATATATTTTTTCACCTAATTTTAACTGCGAATTTTAAGTTTAAAAAAAATCCAGAATATAAACAAAATCGGTTGAATAGCTCTCGTTAAATAAAAATTTCAAACTACCCATTTCTAGAAATTTTCTATAAGTGGAAACTGTTTAGCATTTAAAATACAAATTTTTTTTCGAAATTTTATTGAAAAGTAGTTATTTGACCTCTCTCGTTTAATTTTGATATTTGTCATTTAATATTGAGAAGTATCATCTACTCGACTCTCTGGCAACAAAATTATCTTCTTCACTGAATATCGTTTTGTTTGCACAAATTTATTTTGTATCTTTGAGATAATTCTAACAACACGGAAAAAAGATTCCATTTCTTTTTTTAAAAAAAAGATTGGAAGATTTCGAGTACGGCGGAGAATTGAATACATTAATTAATCAATAAAGTATTTTTCAAGTTTCGTTTTGAGTTCCAAGGGGCACTTTTTTGCCCTATTAGAAAAGCAATACCATAAAATAATTATGCTTCCTTCAAGAATTAAAAATAACTATTTAAGAAATTCAAGAGCAATGCGGTAATTAGAAGTTTTTCAAATTAAAAAAATATTGTGGTCACTTTTATTGAACCTGTGAAGAGCCGTTTCGGCACTTTTAGAATAACAAACAGTTAAAAAAAAATGGGGGGGGGAATGTAGGCTCACCTTACTGTTTCTCTGTGAAAAGTACTTTTAACGTTCTGGTTTCTTTTTTCGTTACAATCTTAATGTCCAAAATGCTAAACTAATTTACTGAAAAATCTATTGTCGGTGGCAAATTTATACTGAACACAGCTCAAAATGCTTATTTAAGAAAATAGACATTTGATTCCCTTTTCCAAACTTTAGTTGATCTCTATTATTTGAAGTTATTGCGCTGGGAGAAATACAATTTAAATTTATCTAGCGTTCTAAATATGATAATATCATAATTTTTACATCATTTAGAAGAAGAACTAGTTTAATGGAATTATTTAAAATAATTAAAAGTCTAAACATTTTCAATATATTTGTATTCCATACCCCCTGAAAGATAGAATTAATTTCATTTTTTATACAGTTTCACTTACCATTTGTAGATACATTTTAATTTTACTCTTAACTGCAACAAATCTCAAAGAACTGTAAGCTTTAAACTGTAAGAGTTAAAGTGTTAAACTACTGCCTTATAAGTATCAACTAAACAATAAACAGAAAAAAATATAAATTTCTTAACATAGAAAACATGTCTGCCCCCATTTTGTATACAACAAGAATGAAAAAAATTCTTGTAGTGCGAAAGATTTTGCAAACGATAAAGAATAGGTTGAAATATATAAAGTGAAAGGAATCAGCATGCATACAACACAACTCGATTTCTGATTGTCTTTTTTTGTCAGTTATGATTTTTGGGTACAGCGCTGAATGCAAGAGTTCATGAGGGTTGAACAAGGAGAATAAAACATCCATTTTTTTATATAGATAATTTAATGAATCGAAGAGGTCGTTACTAATTGGCTCTTTGCTTTTATTAAATATCCCAAATTTGCTTTGTTTACTTTCTCACAATGAAGGTGAGGAGAAAGCGTCGATGATTTCTCGTTGAAAAGTGAGGGTCATTTGCCTTGGAGCGAATCTTCAATTGAAATGAAAGTGATTATGGCCTAATTTATACCCCAATGTTGTTTCCCTGAGAGAGGAAACTAATTATCTTTTTTTATAGCAAGATTTATATTTATTATTAAATATATATATCTAATTTTTATTTACTGATTGAATATTTTTATTTATGGAAATTAAGTCTCTTAATTCAGAAATAAATATTTTAATCATTATTAAATATCTTTAATACAATAGTAAATGTATATTCACCATTATTAAATATATTATTTATATTTTCCTCAATGGGAAAATGATTGGCGAAATTAAGCGTCCTTATTTAGAAATAACTACTATCACCAATTATAAATTTTTATATATAAATTATTAAATACATTCTCACCATTATTAAATATATTATCTATATTTTCCTTTATGGGAAAATGATTGGCGAAATTAAGCGTCCTTATTTAGAAATAACTACTATCACCAATTATAAATTTTTATATATAAATTATTAAATACATTCTCACCATTATTAAATATTTGTATTCATAATTCCATTTATGAGAGAAGTCAAATAACTAATTTAAAAACAACCTTTTTCAACAACATTAAAAATATTTTATCAAATTGTATTTATTGATTGTATGTTTCCATATCTCGCGGAATGATAGGGAAAATTAATATGTTATTTTAAAACTAATCATTTTCACCATTATTAAATATTTGTTTAAAGTTTTATTTATTAATACTATATTTTGGTTTATCGTTCAATGTTTTATTACCGATGAATTATTTTTTTCACTTTTTAACATCAACATTCTAACATTAATCATTACCTACATACATATTTAGTTTTATTTAATGATTGCTTAGTTGCATTTATGAGACAGTGATAGGATGAATTTATTTTAATTCAGAAATATCATTCACTCATTTAAAATACATTTTTATCAGTTTTCCACGGTTCGAAAAATGTTTTAAAGTGGTAGCAAAAGTGAAATTAATCTAGATGTTTTAAGCTACCAATAAATTTTTAGTTTAAAGGAAATGAGTGCATGAAATACATCGGGCATAATTTCATAATTCCCAAATGAATGCTAAATTTAACATTTTTCAGTAGTTTTAAAAAATGTTCGCAATAACTAATTAATGTTAGCAATAACTAATAAAATGTTAGCAATAATTTTTTAAAGCTATAACAAGATTCACACGGTTCGAAAAATGTTTTAAAGTGGTGGAAAAAGTGAAATTAATCTAGATGTTTTAAGCTACCAATAAATGTTTAGTTTAAAGGAAATGAGTGCATGAAATACATCGGGAATAATTTCATAATTCCCAAATGAATGCTAAATTTAACATTTTTCTGTAGTTTTGAAAAATGTTAGCAATAACTGATATATCCTGATAGTGGGGACCCGGTATAAAGAAAGATAAAGCAGATCACCTCACTCTAGAACTGTATTTGATTAATGCAATTTTATATTTTAATTTCTCCTGTTTTTAAGAGAGAATTTTTTAACTGGTAATTAGTTTTATGCTTCTCCATTTTATTTTTGATTAAATAAATAAGATTTACGATGGTTTTGATAACCATTATATCTAATCAATTTAAACCAATAATGAGTACCTAATCAATCTAATCAATTAAAACCAATAAATCTCGAAATGAGGTTTTTGATTGCTGGCAAAATTAAACTAAATAAAAATTCTCTTAATTTTTATCTACCACTTTAAATATTATAAGAAGTTAGAACTTGTTTTTGGATACGGCTGAAAGTAAAATGAAAAAAAAAAAAAAAACTCGTATTAAAACCATTTTATTTGTAGTGGGTTTTCGTGAGGTGTTAAATAAGCATTTACTACTCTATACTTTAATCTCTCCATCACCATTTAATTTTTTTGGGCTAAGAGGTAGTCTTGTATGTATATAAGAACTGTTAAAAAAAACTCTAGGTAGTCATGGTTATTTTAATTTTTCTAAAAAAAGAAGAAAAAGTATTTTTAAAAAATATTTATAAGAAAATTATGTTTTTAAGAAAATTTAAAAATCGTTAAGCAATTTAACACAATAACAATAAAAACACAATAATAAATAGCACAAGTCCCGCAGTGGACTGATCGTTAAGACACGGTTCCCAGCAGATCACCGAAGTCAAGCATCACTGGCTGCGGTCAGTGTGCGGGTGGGTGACCACTTGGATCAGTCTGCGTAGGGACCGAGGGTGTGCGGTATTGGTCCTCGTTAAACTGTTCTACCGTAAAGTGCTCGACTTCGCGTGCAGGTCGTTGGGCTACCGAAGCAGGGGTGCCATCCCCTCTGCAGAGGATCAAAATTGTGATGGCATGTCTTCGGATCATCCTCAGGGATGTTTCCCAGACCGTCGCCAATAGCCCATTGTGCAGCTCTAATGCGACGTAAATTAACTACATCTACATCTACATAAATAGCACAAGCAAGATAGTTTATACGAAATAAGAACATATGTCGAAATAACACTATTTTCATTAAAAGCTTCATTCGCTTCAAAAATTTTACTAATTAGAAATAACAGTCGACACTTTTTAAGTGCTCAAAACTAGGGGCACATCTTCAAGATTTGCAAGAAACAAAAGTGATTTGAAATATAAAACGTAATGTTTTCAACGAAAAATGGAAAAATAAAAATGAGAAACAAAACTAGAAAAATCACAGTATCCGGGAAGGAAAAAAAAAAAAAAAAAAAAAAAAAGATTAAAAGAAACCACAGTGGCAAATAGGGGATTTTTTCTCACTCGGCTACTGTGGTTTTTCTAGTTTTGTTTCTCACCTTTATTTTTCCATTTTTCGTTGGCAACTTTACGTTTTATATTTCAAATTACTTTTGTTTCTTCTCATTCACGTCTAGCATGTCTTGAAGATGAGTGCTTATTTTTGAAAGTTTGAAACATGTCAACTGTCCAATTTCTATATTTTTAAAGCGCTTGAAGTTTTTAAGTATTATGTAATCGCTTCAGTTTCTTGGAATTATTTATTAAATAGCATTAACTATTTAGATTAGCGTATTTTATTACCCATTGGCAAAATGGGTCTTGGTTTGGATTTCATGGCGTTCTCACTTTTCAACAACAATAATCAAGAGTAATAGTAAACAGTGCGCATGACCGCTGCTGTTTGATATATATATATATATATATATATATATATATATATATATATATATATATATATATATATATATATATATATATATATATATATATATATATATATATATATATATATATATATATTTTATAATTCTTTTTTTCACTTTTATTTTTATTAAGTTGGCGAGTTTATTTTTGAGATATGGGACCAGAGAGATCCCATAAATACATCTTGAGTTGTGAATAAAAGTGAATTTCATCATTTGCACGATGCTTTTGTTTTTATTGTTTTAATTAAGAATCAGAAATTCTAACCAACAGTTCAAACTGGATCGTTTTCAATACTAATTCAGGTGAATATCACAAATAAAGAGGGTCCTAACTCATTGACACGGTCGCAAAAGTTAGAGTTGAAGCAAAAAAAAAAAAAAAACGATGCCAAGGCCTAAATTTACCGAGGCTGAAAAAGTCGAAGACAAGTATTGTAGACGGGAATACCTTAAGCGTTACACACAAACTGAAAAACTACTGAAAAACGAAAGGATTCCGTTCGCAAACGCAAGCATGAAGTCCGTCCCTCACAAAAGTACCAAAGTAGTTGAGAGAATCGAACCCTACCGAAGAGCGAATGGTGACTCTCCGAACCCCTTTCATGCAAATAAGAGAACTGGGTGTTTCTTCAGGTTAGAGATAAAAGGATACATTGGCAACGTTCCCAATAATTTGCACAAGACAGTAGACTGTCTTCCACGCAATATAGATGATTCATTCACTATTCATGTAAAATTTTTAAAAAAAAGCCTAGCTTTCAAATCATATTTCATGTATGAACTTGTTACTCCGAAACGGGTGCAGCTTACAATCTCCATCAAACACAATAGTACCAATGTTAATTTTGATATCGATTGGCTGTCCAATGTCTATTCAGTTATCAAACGAATTTACACATAATGTGTCTGAGCTACATGAAAATATGTCTGCAAAATTGTGTATCGAGCAGTTCAGGATTAACAGTTAAAGATTTCCAAGATGAAAACACAATAAAGCTGCTTTTCCAAAGAAATTAGACAACAACCATTTTGCCAATGGGTGACCTGTGATTGCCTTGCGGCGATCGCAAGGCGATTATTTTGTAGTGAATCGTATTTATATTTTGTTTCCAAAACCTGGTGTGATGATGCCTTTTAACAAAGAAAAACAGAAAAAAGCAAATCACAATAGATTTTAACAGAAAATGCGATATATATATATATATATATATATATATATATATATATATATATATATATATATATATATATATATATATATATATATATATATATATATATATATATATATATATAAATTTAATTTCTTTCATTGTGACAAGATTTGATGACACTTTTACAGTTGAAAACCTGAAAGAAGACGTCAAGCAGTGGCTGTTCTCTTTAGTAGAAATTCAAGGAAGAAATTTTCTAGACAAATTTAAAAGTTGGTAGACAAGGATCAATATAGCAAAATGCGTTGTTTAATTCCTATAGACCAAAAGTTAAATATATGTATTACAGCTGACCAACTGAATTCCTAAAATTTACGACAACTTCATAAAACATTTATCACCACTACCAAATTTTTTCCATATTTTGGACCAATCTCAGATGGTATGAATGCCTAGAAATAGATTTTGTCATCCTAAGTTGGAATAACTGAAGATCATGAACAGTGAAAGAGCGAATGGAAAACTATACTTGAGAAAGCTTAGAGCCCACCCTGTGCTGGAAGAAGAAGTGGTCACCCCTACTATGCATCTTTGTCTAGATTACAAAGTATTTAATTATTTTTATTCAAATATGCTTTCCAGTCATTCTAATGTACCATCTTCGATATCAGGGTTCGTAAGTACCTGGAATTAATTAGTAACTCGCAGCAATTTAATTTATTATAAGAAGATTAAAAAATATCTAAATATTAGATTCCGCTATGGAATTAATATTTCATATTCCCCACCTTCGGATCGATAGATATTTATTTAGAGAAAATAAAATGTAGGTACAAACGTTCTAATATAAAAAAAAATTAATACTACTATCATTTTTTAATTTTTTCCAGGTGCGTATGAGTCCTGGAAATGAAAAAGGTTGTAGGACACGAGCTCCCAGGTAAAACTATATGGCGATCTTGATTTATTTGAATATTTTATTCTAAGGTGAAAGCTAATACTTTAAAACAAAACTAACTTCTTAAACTTCTTTAAAACAAAATTGATACCATTTTTTTTTTTTTTCTCCAAGCGTGTAGAAACCCTGCAACTGTTATAAAATTAGCATATTATATGAAGAACAGACTTAGTGATTCCCTTGATTTTGCATTCAGAAAGTCTTAAAATATTAGGCTGAAAAGAAAGCAAAACCTCAATGCAGCAATCAAATTCAATAAACGATATCGCAGTACAGAAAAAAGCTCTCGCGGAAGAAGAAAAAAATATATTGAGAACTCCTAACGTAGACTTTCGTGTATTCTTTTGTCGCTACCGGATATAGACTACCGCTAAATTCGGAACTCAATACGATACTATCTTGTATCAATTTAAAATATAAGAACACTTTTCAGCTAATTACCACTTTTTTCAAAGAAACATTATTTATTATTATTACTACACTCAACATTCCAACCCTATTTCGAAAAAAAGTTTTATTATTATTTCCTAAGAAAATCCTCCATTGGCTCAGGGTCTTCAAGTATTACATTTATATTGAACAATTGATTATCCCTTGTGGAATCTAAGAAGGGATGCGATACTTCGTAAATAAACTTTTTCTAGTGGTAGCGAAATTTAAGCTTAAATGTATTCAATTTTATAAAATGAACTTGGACTAACTTTGTCCACCCATCACCTCCTACATCAAAAAGCCTCCACACGGTCTTTTGTAAGTAGACCGCACAGACTATTTAAAAAGTGAACCAATTGTGCGCATGAACCCAAAACCATTTATAAAAGTAATTGAGAGAAATTTATCATATACATTTGAGAATTGAATCTGTAGTGGTTGACAAGTGAATAAGGCAAACCAATAATATTCATAAATAAAACAAATTTTTAGTCATATATTTGCTACCACTTTCTTATTTCAACTAGATTTTGTATTAACTGACTCGTTCGTAAAGTGGATATCCTTCACAATGGTCTGATCGGACTACCCATAAAAAATCGTGTGGAGGCTTTCAGTTATAAGAGGTGTTGGCCCACCACTGTATATACATGAATTACTCAAACGTATGGATCAAATACCACTTCATATACCTCGTAGTGAAGGGTTACTTATCTGGTAAAACTTATTCCTAAAGTATTGCATACCACTAAAAATGTAAAATTATTTTCTTCTAAAATTTCACCATTTTTTTTAAAATCACAAATATTTAAAAAACATAAAAATCTGTGATAATTGTTAGATAGGAATTTATGATCAATATGGATACTGTCTTTATAAAATTTTAAGCCAAATTTTACAGTTTTGTAGAAGGTTAACCATTAAAATGCCAATGCTCCATTTTTGGAGCATATCTCTTGTTTGAAATGTTACAGATTTGGTAACTCAAATTTCTCTTTTGAAGCACTTGCAATTGGTGATGCTGAATATTCATATCCACCACAATAATTCAAAAATTTAGAATTACTTATCTTGTACTGAAATTGTAACCAAAATGGGTGCTAGCTGGGGGAAATTTTCACATAGCTTTTATGCAGATTTGCTACCACATTTTTCATCAAAGAACTTTTCCCTATGTTGCAAAAATAAGAGTCCGGCTGGTTGAAACTTATTTGTTATTAAATAGACTATGATCAGCTTGTGAACTCAATCCAACAATAATATTGAAATTACTTTTGCAACTAATCGACTATGATCTTTGCTTTCCCGTATGTACTGGGAGCTAAGCCTAGATAACTTCAATGTCCCCTGTCATAGACCAAAAAATAAAGGTATTATATCATCAGAAATAATGTGGATAAGTAAATTAACTCATAACGTCTAGCATAGTCTAGTCTTCTGTCATTAATTTTATCATGAATAAAACCACAATTTACTTTTATTTCCATTTACTTTTATCTGATCATTGATTTTACCACAAACAAAACCACAATTTACTTTTATTTTTTAAAATTTGATGAACACTCAAAAACTACACAACCTCCGGTCTGCTGCCAACCATGAATGCAGGAAAAAAACATGTGAGTTGGTCTAAGCAAGCTTTATGAATTATGAGCGTTAAGATGTAACTACACCCTTTAACACTTTCAATCGCATTGTTGCCAGTTTTGCAGCACTTAATTCAAATATTTTAGAAACCACTAGAAATTTGAAACGATCAACGGTTGCTCAGAGGATAGAGTGCTCGCTTCCCAATGAAGTGACCCAGGTTCGAATCCCAGCATTGGCTGGTTGTTACGAATTCTACTCCCAACTCGCACAAACCATAGTACTGACATAAATTTTTTTCAGCGATAGACGGGTCATGGGTTAAAATCCCCTTGCAGTCGAGCTAAACTTGGGAGGTTTTCGTGGTTTTCCTTTGAATGTAACGCAAATGCGTGTTAGTTCCATCATAAAGTACCCTATGAAGCTTAGTTTCTCCTAATGTTTGAACCACGAGTTTCCCATGTTTTTTGGATTGGGTTCAAAATTACAAGGCTATGGAGTTAAGCATTGATAGTCGTAAACTCAGAATTGTGTCGACTGTTTAACTCCGGGTATAAAATGAAACTAAATGTAAAACTATTGACTTCTAAGCGTTCACCATTTTTTAGTAACCATTTTTCTTTCATCAACAAAGAACTTTATGGTGTTTAAAAATTATTCGTTGCTAAAAAACGATAAATGTTTAGAAGTAAAAAGTTTAACAATTTTGGTGGATTACTATATTTTTTTGAATAAGGGCTGACAGACTGGAAACATTGAGTCGAAAAGGGTTTAACGGAATTCTATGCACACAAAAAAATCAGTTACAGAAATTTTATTAAATTTTCAATGTAATTTAATGCTTTTCTTATGAAAGAAATTAATCATTAATTGCAGTTCTATGCACTTGAGTTAAATGGAACCCGTTAAGAAAATTTCATTTCCCCCCCCCCTCTCCTCTTAACGCAAGAAATCAAGCTTTTAATGCAATTCCGTGCATTCGAATCGAAAGTCACAAGTATATATACTTCAATAAGTTATTAATATAATTTGCATTCTATATGAAAGAATTTAAATATAAATGTATGAGTTGAAAGAAATCCTGTAAAAAAAAAAAAAAAAAAAAGAAAGAAAATAAACTTCCCATGGGAGTTAAAAATCAAGTGTAAATTCTACGCATGCATGTTAGTATTAAAACTTGTCTCGATTCAAAGAAATTTATTTGCCTCTATCATCTAGCAGTGGCGGTGAGGTGAATGCTTGAAGGGAGATTCTGAAGAGGATAAAAAAAGCTCCCCTTCCTCCAACCGTGGAACTAAAAATAAAGAATCTTTCTTGGCACGAGTGGCATTCGTGAAAGAAGATGCTGATGAAGACGGCGCGTCGGCCACCATCCCCATGGGCCACTCATGACGACCACCCTCTTCGTCCACGCGCCCACTCAGTCAGGGGGTGGCGGCGGTGGACGCTTTGACTTTGACGACGGGGGCACCTTCGGTGGAGGGTGGGAAGATGGCAAGGCCCACGGACACGGTGTGTGCACGGGCCCAAAAGGACAGGGTGAGTACAGTGGATCATGGTCCCAAGGATTCGAAGTGTGTGGTGTGTATACGTGGCCAACAGGTAGCTCTTATGAAGGACAGTGGTCAAATGGTAAAAGACATGGACTTGGAGTGGAAACAAGAGGCCGTTGGATATATAGGGGAGAGTGGACCGATGGATTCAAGGGTCGGTATGGTGTGAGGCAGTGCATATCGTCAGGTGCCAAGTACGATGGCACGTGGGCCAATGGACTGCAGGACGGTTATGGTTCTGAGACATACGCAGACGGGGGTAAGTGTTTTCCTCGGTTTTAATTTTTTTGTTTATATTCACATAGTCTAAATATTGATTCTCAGCTGATGGAAACTACGGTATAGATTTCTTAAATGCCAACAGGTCCTCAATAATGTGAGCAATAAAATGTCAAATTTCCGCAATAGTGTGGAATCTCGTCAACAATACTTTATTACAAGAGAGGTCGGCAAAAAATTATGCTTTTTTTTATTTTTAAAATATATATCTATATATATATATATATATATTTGATTCATTGAGTTTGTTTGTAAACAACACAATAGCACTGTTCCGTTTTTTTATTTTTTTTATTTATGAAGATCAAAATTTTTAACGATTTTAATCATTTTCGATCAAAATATCCACTGCCAATGATTAACATCCTCCGCCATTTTGAAAAACTTTGTTTTCACCACTAAGCGAAAGCGAGATAGGCCATAAAACGGTTGAATGCATGTAACAAATTTATTCCAAAAACGGCATTCATTTTGACCTGATAAAAGTTGCTCTCAAGTAAAGGGTTGCTGTAAAAAGACACATAATGAGAATCTTAGATTCGATTGTATCAAATCCTCCGACCTTCGTTGTCAATTTTAAAATTCCGGGTTTCGAATTTGATTTATACTTATGGAATTACAAAGTAAATTCAAAACCTGTAATTTTTAAAGTCGATGAGGGTTATAAATACTTTATAATCAGTACAGTTTTACTCAAAAAATGTACTAATAATAATTAGCTCTTATTTGGTCACTATAATGATATTTAATGAACTTAGTACCTTTAATGACCTATTTACCAATAACAGTTACCCAATTTTGGAAAAGGAGGCAGGTTTTTAAATAAGCTAAATTCATCGCCGTTGTATGTTACAGAAAAATATACAATTTATTACAAAATAAAAAGATTTATATAATTTTGATCTATCGATTATATTTATATAGTTAAAATATTACTGTTTTTGACGATTATTAATAAATTTTAAAACGCGTTAACACATTGTAAAACATACAGTGTCTAAAGAATTAGTTCAGCGTTTTATCATTATCCCAGTTCCTTGAACGTAATATTGCTCAAACTCATGCGTCCATAATATGGCGCTAAAATAAACCATAATTGAAAGTAAACAATGATTGAGCATCAATTGGAGGCAAATATAGGATATCCAAGTTTAAGACTGATTAATATCATTTTCAAAAGCAGTCGAACATTCCTCGAAAATATTCTTTTTAATATTTGTTAACTCAGAATCTAATCTACCGATTTTATTCAAATTTTACATTTTGTCACTTAAAATTACATATTTTTAAATGATGTTAAAATGTGTATACCTCATTATGCCCAATTTTTCCAACCCTTATGAAAGTAATAAAAAATAATACATAATTATTTAAATTATTTTTGACTGGAACTTACCATCGGTTAAAAGAATTTTATAACTGCGAGCAAAGATTTTTTTACAGTTCGCTGAAACAATTTCGGAGGCTTAGCCAAATGCGCAAAAAATTAAATTAGCATTAAGTTATCCATACTTTCGGCTGCTCATATGACCAAACTACTTAACTACTGAAACCATATTTTTTAGATTGCGGGCAAAAACCCATCCTCTATTTTGGGGGTCGAAAATTTGAATCTATCGGGAAAAAAACTATGTTTATTCACAAAAAGTACGTTTCATGTCTCATTTCGTCATTTATTGGAGATTAAGCCCTCAAATCATTGACGGGTTGAGCATTAGAGGGGTCCAAAACTTTATACTGGGTCATCTTAACAAACTATGGGAGCCATATTTCCCAGATTGCGGTTTCACCCATCCCTATTTTGAGGGTCAAAAATCCAAATCCGTCGAAAAAGCCATGTCTATTCACAGAAAGTTCGTTTTCGTGTCTGATTTCGCAACTTATTGTCTGCACAAAATAATTAGCATATTTCAGATTAAATCCACAAACCATTTACGCGTTTAGCACCACGCGTATTTTTAAGGGAACTACTTGTCAGAGCATGCGCGCTGCTCAGATGAATAATGATTTGATTCGTAATAAATAACAAAATACAAATAAGTATTCAGTAATTACTTAAAACAATGCAATTTGTTAGTTTCTTACCATATTTTACTCTGTCAGTCACCGATGAGTGGCACGGCCTAAAAGTATTCAGATTGTCGTAGTACATAAAAATCTAATCATTAAATCAAAAGTTATTCGGGATACACCCCCCTTTTTTTATCTTTTGCGCACTGTGCGCGTGATTGAATCATTGATTTATTATATGGTAGATTAGACCAGAGGTTCCCAATTCTCTACGGCTTCGAAACCCTAAAATGATCGAGCATCTCTTGGTGGAACCAATAAAATATTAATAAATTTATTAGCAGCCATGAATATATAACCCAAAGAAAGACTACTAATTATTTTGATAACTACTACTAATTATTCTAATATGAAGAATGACAATTTTTTGAATAATCGTTTTATTAATGAAACTCGTAAAATAATAGGTCTTGCATCAAGCAGGTGGATTCGCAAAACTGGAATGGTATTTAGTCTAGCTTTGATTTTGTTTTTGGTGCACAAGCTGAAAATGAATAAAATAACCAGGATTATAGTTTTCGAAAAAGAACTCTTATAAACGTTGAGAATAGTTGTAATAATTCGTTATTCATGAAACTTTATCAAATGAAAAGTTCTACGAGAAATACTGATTTTTGTAAATTTATCAATTTTTTTTTACTGCCGCTTTACTTAAATAATTTTATAACCTATATAAATAAATAATATTATACCAAAAATAACAACAAAATAATTAAACTATCTCAGAAATTATGGTTTTATTATTTTGAGTCATATTAGTTTCAAGTCATCCAAGTTTATTACTTGAGTAAAAAAATTTCGTTTTTAAAATAAAAAAGGGATGTTTATGTAGAAATACAATTTTTTTTTTCTATTTTATAAAATAAAAGTATTTATTGTTATATAATTATAATTTTACAACATATTTAGATATTTTTTACTTCTAATACTTTAGAGCGGAAATAAAATTTCTTATAATTTTATGTATTTATTATTTATTTATTTATTTTTTTAAATATTAAAGCAGTGAATATATTTTACAAAATTTTTAGTGCACTTCTGAGGTAGACTGTTTCGAGTAGAGAAGGGATTTTAACGAAACTTGGCCGTCAGCCAATTGTTCCGCTTCGTCACGTTATTATGCCTTCTTTCGTTTTTCGATGCATTTTTTTTTTTTTTTCCATGAAATCTTTTTCGTTTCTTCCCAGATGTTTGATATTCTTTTTTTTTTTTTTTTTTTTTTTTTTTTGGAAAAAAAAATTCTTTGAAAGAGAGTTAAACTTGTTGCAGCTTTTGTTTACACAATTTAGATAATTAATTAAACATGATTAATACCGTGTTTTTAACTTCTTAAGAGGCCTTTTCCTTCGCTACCTTGAGTTTTTGGTAAAATTTTTGAATTTTGTTTATTTGGTGTTGTTTGGTTCTTGCCTTTTTTAATTTGTAGTAGTTGCAGTTAGTAAAATAATTTTAACTAACTGCAACTAACTGCAGTACCATTAGAATTTTACTATTGGTAAAATAATTTTTCCAAAAAAAAAAAAAGCTAAACATGGGGTATATTTGAGAAGATTCATGAGAGTAATTGATAAATACATCCATTTTTATTTTATTAATTCCTTAGAAAAAATAAAAAAATAAAAAATAAAAACTGATTTTTATACTAGATATATATTCTGACTGAATTTAAATGTTTTTGGATCGTTTAAACAGGGTTCCCACGATCCTTGAGAATTTTAAAAAGTGGTAACAAAATAAAACAAATTTTGATATTTTAATTTTTGTGTAGCCACCACTAAAAATTGTTTTTAAAATATATAAATATGCGTGAAAATTCCAGCCCTTAACTATAAAAAGGTATATTAAAATAAAAAAGCAAATTGTAGCATCACTCTAAATTTACTACCACTTTTAAATTTTTCAAGGATCGCGGGAACCCTGTTAATTTATTTAAAATGTTATTTAAAATGCGAATAATCTTTTTTAAAAATAAGCTGTTTTATTTCTGCATTTTTTGCATGATTAAACGAGCCACCGTAATCTTCATAAAATTAGAGACAGTTTTGTTAAAATATTGAAAAGAATAATAAGTTTTATGTATTTTCTTATACGACTTTCTTCTTCCAAAAAATAAATATATAAGTAAATTAAAATCAGATTTCTATACTTAGAGCTAGATATAGGGGAGAGTCGGATAGCCCCGCCCACTTAAGGAGTATTGCTTATACTTCTGTATAATATTGAGTAATAATCAATATTTTTGTATGTTTCGATTGTTTATCATCTAATTAAATAATGCAAAAAGAATAAACCAAAAAAAGAATAGTTTAACTTAAAAAAATAGAAATTTAAAAAATTTGACTACTGTATTCAACATATTTTCAAAACTATTGTTTACCATGTTACCAGTTGCATAAATACTTGAAACTTTGAAAATAATCTTTTTTTTAAATATAAAAATTAATGTCCGATGGTCCATTGACTTGAAAAAATATTCTATACATATGAAATTGACAATGGGCGGGGGTACCCGACACTCCCCTACATTCTGACTCAATTTAAATATTTTTGGATTGCAATAAGCAGTTTCATTTCCGCATTTTTGCATGATCAACCTTTTCCTGACGGGCGAGTCATAAATGTATTCGTACGGAATCAGAATAGCAAAAAATAAAAAGCGGTGGCATAGCTAAATTGACAAACTTATTTTTCTTTCACTTTAAATCTAACACATCCAATTCGAGTTCGTTAAAAGTGTAACTATGCAATTTTTTATTCTAACTAAGTAGTGGTGAATTAAATAAAGCAAACTAT
The DNA here is from genome assembly GCA_949128135.1 of Parasteatoda lunata. Classification (NCBI taxonomy): domain Eukaryota; kingdom Metazoa; phylum Arthropoda; class Arachnida; order Araneae; family Theridiidae; genus Parasteatoda; species Parasteatoda lunata. The sequence goes on along the minus strand of OX421970.1, from coordinate 95,467,867 downwards.
TACTACCCCACCCACAAATAAACTGCTATAAAAATAGTTTGGCTACCAGTTTTATCTTTTTTTTACCTTGATTATCGACACCCTGAGAATGCATATATGACTCGCTCGTCTCCAAGAGGTTAAACGAGCCTCCGTAATCTTCATAGAATTAGAGACAGTTTTGCTAAAAAATCGAAATGAATAATAAGTTTTACGTATTTTCTTAGGCGACTTTCTTCTTTTTCTTCTAAAAAAAAGAAGAAGAAAAACAGGGGTTTTTTTATTTTTATTTGAGTTAATTAAACCCGTTTCTCCAATATTTTTAATTAATTTATAAACTTAAATACTGACATTCTTTGTGATTTATCGCCAAAATCTTGAGACAGCTATGACAATTTTTTAAATCTTTAAATTAATTTTGAAAATTGGCATGAAAAATAACTTTAACTCAAATTTACAAAACAAAGAAAAATAAATTAAAACATAAACTTATCTACCACTAAAAAAAGGTTTCCAAGAAGCATAAAATGTTGGTATCTCTTTATGATATTTTCTTATGACAATTACATAGTATATAGTAAAATAATCTCATTGTAAAATTTAAATACTACAATCGTTACTAAAATAAGAAAATTTTTAATTTATCTTTATAGATTACCGCTCTTCAACGATCGATATAAAGGGTTGTCAACTTTCTGCGCTTTTTGTAAAATTGTATTTTAGTGGTAGCTAAATTAATGTTTTAATGTATTATTTTTATTCATTTAAACTTATTTTCCACACCACTACATACAAATGATTTAAAAGTTCATATGCAACACCACTTTGTTGCAGCTCTTTTGTGGTGAGGCTTTTAAAATGTTGGCAAAAGGACTATTGATTCTGAAAGCTTTAGTTTTTAAATGTCAACCACTCTATTAAATATTTTACAAAAAGCGTAGTAGTTCGCAAGCCAGGCTATAGTATTATCATCTGTACTCTGCTGGCAATGAAAGTGTTAAGCTATTAATTTTCTTCTACTGATAAAATAGTTTGCTGAAAGCGGACCAGTTGGCATCTTTGTATAACTAATTCTCTGACTACATATCTTGCATTTGCCAAGTTTAATTCTAGGAAAAGCACCTTCTCCTAACAATCCTTAAAAATAATAATAATAATAAAATAGTGCGTGGAGTCCCTCCGCGCGGAAGAAGTGAAACTTCGTAATGTGGAAATGAAAATAGGAAGGGGAAGAAATTGATTTTTAGTGAAATCATATTGTTTCTTTAAGACAAACTTTATTAACATTGCTTACAATTCACAATTGATCGCATCTTTTAATTATCATTTTCTACGCGCATGCGTTCGAGTGCCACGCATTCACTCTCGCTCTGTCTCTTTCCATTCCCCCTCCCCAGGAGCGTTGAACGTTTAACGCAACAGTGCTTTCATACCCCCTCCATGGTAGCGTTAAACGTTTAACGCAACCTTGTTGGAAGTCGCATTAGAAGTTTCACTTATAAAATAATAACCGGCAAAAATAAAAAAAACATAGAAAAATAAGTATCTAAAGCAGAGTATCTATGTGCATCAAAGTATTTTTTTAATTGTATTTAATAAAAAAATATATACTTATTAACTTTTTAAATACAATACTTTATTTCATTTAAAAAAAATTTCGCTTAGTTAAAAAATATTAATAATAAAATATATTTTTAAAAAAAATTAGAATAAGAAATCAGCTTATTTCTAAATGTTCTAAATTTCAGTAAGGTATTCTTGGCGAATTTTAAAAAAATATCGCTTTGTTTTGTTTAACGCCAATATTACCTACTACGTTTTTCTCTTACCTCGTGCGCTCAACGAACGTAAAGAGAAATCTAGTTTCCATGACAACGGTAGCGTTAAACGTTTAACGCAACCTTGTTGGAAGTCGCATAAGAAGTTTCACTTCAATAATAATTAGTTGTTTTAAAAAATATCGTAAAGTATTTTTAATGACTCATGATACGCTAATTGAATATCCGTTATTTAACCTTTTAACTGACAAATTATTTTGATTATTTGGGTACATAAACTGTCAATTTTGTTCTGATGATTTGGGTACATAAAGTGTCAATTTTGTTTTGATGATTTGGGTGCATAAACTATCAATTTTGTTTTGATGATTGGGGTATATAAGCTGTCAATTTTGTTTATTGAAAAAATTAAATGTTTAATACAAAATAAAATATACCTAATAGTTAAAAATTGATACTTTGAATTACATGCAAAAAATTTCAAGGTTTTTTAGCCATTGTATATTCGCTTGTGGCGGCTACCGCTCAGCGTGGCAGTGGTAAAGCTCGCTTCTACTGGAGCATAATTTTCTAAAATAAAAATAATTAATTTAATTATTTTCTAAAAATAATAATCTATATAACGTTACCAGGAACTGGACGCCATTGTAACAAAAAAGTATGAAGTCGAAATAAACTTCTCCCGATATATATGTGGGTATAACAATACGAAGCACGCAAAAAAAAAAAAAATTACCCCGAGTAATACTAGGGCAAGATATTTTGGAACACCAGTGCAGGGCCCAAGCTTATTTCGGGCATGACAGTTAAAAGGTTAAAGTTTGAATATATATTCTAATAAAATATTTGGACACATCGAATAACTTGAGCCTCTAAAAATATGAAACTGCAAAATAGTTGCTACCTGGTCCCCTAAAGATTTCCAACATTGACACTCTCAAATAAACTATTAGCACAAAGAACAATAATCAAATTCTAAATTCCCTATTACAAATAGAAATATACTTGAAAATGTAACAGAACTGACTAAAACGAAATCAGTTTTCGACGAATTTTTATTGGTTTAGGTACTGTTGTGGGCAATTTTATCTCATGGTGGTTGTAGTCATTTTATACTGGGTTGCCATGAGCGACTAAACATGCAAAAATTGCTGATAAATAAATTTTGAAAATTTATTGAAAGAAATTACAGTGGGATACCTGCAAGTGACGTAGTGTGGGTATCTCGATCCTGATTGGTTGTTAAAACATGGCCTTTGTTTACGTTAGCAACTGTACTTTCCATTCTATTTGGAGTAAGCCAAACCCGTCAAGTATCAATTCTTTTAAATGACACATTCTAAATTCTTTCACAGAGATTCCTTCTCAAAGATTTCAATTCCTTCACTATATATTTAAACAGAGACTTAACACAAAGACAGGCACGAAGCCACGTGGAACATAAACAAACTAATTATGCAACGAAGTTGCTCTAGGTGCAGAAAACAAAAATATACCACGGATACAATAAGATACATAAACAAATAATAAATCTAAGCTAAGTAAAAGTAGTATACGAGAAAGAATTATATTTCACCTTATTGGATGTGCGATACGGCTCTGCATTTAATTAACTTATCGTAAATTAACATAAGTCAAAGTGGTAGTTACGATTGAATAATTAAAGAGATAATAAATATGCAAAAGTTAATAGAGTTTCTACCACTTTTTTACATTTTCAGTCACCTGTGGATTCCCTATCTTATATTAAATTTTATTCAATTAAAAAATATAACAATAAAAAAACAAATATTGATACCATTAGGATTTTTTCCCCGAGAAATTCGCTAAAGTTGGCAGTTAGCAAACTTGTTAATGAATTAATCCTTAAGTGTGTAATAACAGTGGCTACTAGTTGGTCACAACTATAATCTAGAATAATAATGCCCAAAACTGGGGGAAATTTTAAAAGTGGTTGAGAAATATTGAAGATTTTTATTAACTTTTATATTAATATATTATAGCCGCCGTCCAACCCAATTTTGGGTTTACGACTACTCGTGCTCAACTCCGTATTCTTGTAATTTTGAACTCAATCCAGAAGACAAGGGAACTCCTGGATCAAGAATTAGGAGAAATTTGCTTTCGTGGAGGATTTTTTGATGGAACTAACCCGCATTTGGAAAGGAAAAACACGAAAACCTCCCACGGTTGGGCCGACGACAAAGGGGACTCTAACCCATGATCCATCTACTACTGAGGATGTATAACGCCAGCACTGTGGTCGGTGTGAGCCGGGTGCGTAATTCGAATCGACCAGCAATCGTTAGGATTCGAACGCGGATCATCTCAAATGGTAGGTGAGCGCTCCATTCCCTGAGCCACCACGAACCTATTAACCTTTAAACCAAAATATATTTACTAAGCAGACGATATTTAAGGGATACTCTTACGATACTCCAGCACAAATTGCCGCAAGAGGCTGCTGGTGCCTTGTTTCAGAACCAAGATTAAAACAAGGTAACTAAAATCCTTAAATTAAAACCATGAACATTTCCAACGGAATCATGTAAGATTTGCCACCATCGTTTAAATCTTTTGTATTGTTGCCATCCTACTAAAACAAAAAATCTATTTAAGGAAAGAGTTGTAACTGATATTTGTTAAAGTGGGTACTTCTCTCTATTGCTTATCACTTAAGCTGGTAAAAAGTACTGTGCTTTGATACCAGAACCAAATATGAATAATTATAATATAAATACATTATGGATGGCAGAACCATAACGTATGAGCAAAATAAATTTTAGTTATAGAATTCTTATACCACATTTTTTCTTCTTTTTGGATAGAAGCAATCACCCTATTAATAATAAGACACTAGTAACTAAGTACTAGAATAGTGCTGTATTTTTTATTTCTTTTGCAAGATGTAGCTTACTATACAAAGATGCCAAATACCAGGCAGTGGCACTTAAGTATACGTTACAAAGTCTTTACTTTACACGTTACGTTAAGGCAACACGTTACTTGAACTTATCTAAATAGGAAATGAAGATTTTAAATCTGAAATTGTTTTTACTCCGAAAACCTTAGAGTTTTCTTCAAAAAGACATTTTTAGTTTATTATTTGTATAAATGTACTAGTCTATAAAGAACATAGTGAGTGATATACATATACAAGTGTCTGCTGTTTTGAAAATAACACTTAAGACAAAAAAACACTTGACGTATTGCCTCCTACCACTCCCTACGTAGCAGTGAAGTAGAGGCGCTTAGTATTCACTTGAGTGAATTTTAAAATTTTCTGGTCAAGGATATATCTATGTACTGCATAAAAACTGTAGCTTGTCGAGAGAAACCGATTGCAGATTTGAAAACAGCGCCGCGAAGATATAAGAACCGATCAAAATAAATTAACTTGTATCCCAGTGTAATGATTTATATTTTCGCTGTAATGATTTAAGTGCCGGTGTGCTATTTAAATTTATAAATTTTAAAAAATGCTATTTAAACTATTATCATATCTCTAGAATTATTATACCGATAAAAAAAAATAAAACTACATAGAATTTTTTTATTTAAATATAATGAATTATTTTTAAATTAATTTATATTTATTATTATTTATTTGTTACGAATAAAAAGTTTTTTATTTATAAAATTTTTATATAATTTTAAAACAAGCAATTTCAAATGACAAAATACGGAACTTGTGCTTAATCGGGTTTTTTTATGAATTAATGATCACAAGTACAACGTTTTGGATTGTAAAGTATAAATGTTTTTACATTACCTTAAATTAATAATTTTCAACGGTCAAATTTGTTTAGTTGTAAAAAATAAAATTTCAAAATAGTTGTCTTTATAAATTTTTATTTCTCAAGTTAAAATAGTTTCAAATTGTTACTCATGCAAATGATTTGAATTATTTATACTTTACAAAAACCTAAATTAGAGCAAAATAACTCAAAATAGTTATCTCAAAAAATATTTGAGAAAAGTCATATTTTTAAATATAAATTGCTCAAGATTAGCTCTTCGGATTCTGCTAAACTTTCGGATTTTGTTATGAGTTTATAATTCAAAAATTTTCTCTCATTCGAAAAAAATAAATAAATGTATAAATAAATAATCAAATAAAACAAATTGTATTTGCGTGAAATTATCTTTGGATAAACGAGTTTTATAATTCAGTGCATGTTTTGATTGTTTAAGCAACTCCAATCCAAAAATTGCAAAAAATGAAATTAACATTATGGGGGTGAAACAATAGCTGTCCGCTCTTTAATTTAAACTAATGCGACCATAGTTGGCAGATTGTTGTTTCTTTATATTTGGGACTCCATTAAGCTTAAATTAATACGAAAAAAGTGTGATTTTGAAAGCGAAAGAGTAAATTTGAGTCTGATTTCGTAATTTAAATTATCGGTTGGACCAAATAAATCAGCATACTTAATACCATCCCCTTGAGTGTCTTTTTTTGGCTAAGCAACTATGGCTAAGCCACGGCAGTGAAGCAGCGTCGCCCACGTCACACAACCACAAACCCGTTTATAGGGCGGGTTACATTCATACAACTACACAGAAGAAAGGGCATAGAAGACAGAGAGAGAAAGAAACATCCATGCCCTGAGCGGGATTCGAACCCGCAACCAGCGACTCCACAGTCAGGCACGCTAACCACTCGGCCACCTGGTCGGCATCCCCTGGAATGTTGTAAGTGGCAATCCGAATATTAGACAAAATGTATTGGGGTTGCAATGAACTATTGCTCTCAAACTAGATGGTGTTAGACATTTTATGCTGAATTGCGAATTAATTAATTTTTCAGATATTTCTGTCTTTTTATTATCCGGCAACAGGACATTCTTGAAACTCAAGAAAGAAACCTGGCAATAACCAGAAGTGTTGTTTACATTCTCAAGCTCAGTAGCAATCCGAGAAGCTGTTCTTTACTCTTTAAATTAAATCCTCCTATGTTTTCCGAATTTGTTTATTCAATTTAATATTATTTTTTTGCTTTATTAAATATGTTTGTTTTGTTAATTCCATAATTACATTTAACGAGTTCACTTAATTCCTATATAATGTTTTTTTCTCTTTTTTTTTGCGTATTAATTAATGCCCTATGAAAATAAGAGGAGTGAAAAAAGGGAGTTCCAACAATTAAGGTTTGAAAATGATCATTATTCTGCGTAGTAATTGTTTTTTTTTAATAATTATTTACTATTTTTTTAACATTTATTTTAATAATGGTCAAAAACTTTCGAATTAGAAAGCAGACATATTTCTGTATTATTTTAAGGATTAAATTTTAAGTGACAAAATCCAACATAAAACACTTAGAATTATATTTCCACTCAAAAGTGAACACTCTGCAATGTTTAGAGGGAAAAAAAATATTGCTCAACTTTGCTTAATAACCTGATATCGACAAATAAAAACTAAATAATTTTATTAAATTGTTCTTAGTTGCCTAGCAACCGAAAATAATTATTCAACCAAATCTTCCCTTAATACCACTGAATATTCCCTTGTTAGTAATTTTAAGTTTATTTTATTTGGTAAGATAACATGCATGTATTATTTATTTATTTTTTTTTATTATTATTTATTTTTTGTTATAATTATTATTATTTTTTTTTTTGCCTTTCAGCTATAGTATAAAATATAAAAAAATATCATCCATTATTTTAAAGAAGTTCGACGGCTCATATTTTTAACCTGCACAGCTCAAAATTAACTTTGGACCAACCCAGAAATTTCCACGTAAAGAATTAATTATACGGGAGTTATTTTATGATAAAAGCTTAAAAGATTTTCTCATTCTTATCCACCCTGCTGTTTTATGTTTTGTTTCATTTTTCCTCTATTTTATATTTTGCATTTGTTTAGTTTAGAAGAGTACACATCTATTTTACTATGTTTTTATTACAAGTTTAAATTTTGACTACTTACCGAAAAGTTAGAGCACCCAATTTTCTTCTGGAACTACGTGCCTGGTGACAATGCAAGCTTCAATCGTTTCATGACCGCTAAAAACAGAGCTAATCGTCCTCTTTATCACAGAATCAAAATTCCGACCACTTTTTGATTCACAGAAGCACTCAGCCCTCCTCTGGAACACTATGCCTGATGACAATGCTAGTTACAATTGATTCATAAACGCTACAAACAGAATCTATCGCCATAGATTTGCCATAGACAATTAATCGCCGAATCGAATCTTGACCACTCTGTGACTAACTTTCTCGTTCTAGTTGTGCTCTGCGTTCTGTGACAGTAAAAGTTCTATTCATTTGTTTTCCACAACAAACAAAATTTATAGACACATTTTTGCCAAAAATATATTATCGTCGATTCAGATTTCTGTCTAGAATAATCAAGTTTGAATTGCATCTTGTTGCGGGATAACAGCGTTATTGTTTTTATTGTTTTATAACCGTTACAAGAAGAATAAATGGGTCATTTATTTGCTATTTTCAATTTATCATCAATCAAAATTTGCACTACTCAAACATAAAAAAAACTGACAGACACAAGACTAAATATATGTAAATAAAAAAAGTAAATTTTTTTTTTAAAAAAATTTGTTTTTTTCAGTTAGACTGAGAAAGTTAAATACCCTCATTTTAGTTAGACTTAAAACAAAACATAAATGAAGTTCGCATCACTTTTCTAATTTACTTCCATCATTAACAATATTTTGAAATATACTTCCATCACTTTCAAGGTGATGGAAGTAAACGTTTCGAAAGTGTTCGATACATTCGGAAGTAAACGAAGGCGCCTACGTTTTTATTTTCCAGTCTAACAAACATAAAATCATTTTTCTTTTGAGCCAACTTGAAAAGCGTAGCTTTTAAAATTTTAATTACATTTTCTTCTTCTTTATTCTACAAAGAAACAATTCAAAGAGGGAAATGATTGTGCCACTTATTACTCTTGAAAGAATGCTACATATGATGATTAAGTACTTCATCTGAAGGAAAGGTTCATACAAAACTATCCCAAAATTTCTCTTCCATCTTGTACAGATTCGATGGAAATCTCTTTGCGTGATCTCCGTTCGTTATCGTAAATCATCCCTTGTCCTTGAAAGCATTTGAGCAAGGCCGAATTCCGAACCCTTCTTTTCACCAAGCAGCAAACTATTTCTGGATGTGTGTTGGCAACGGTGCTGCGTTGTCACTCAGTTCGGAAGTTTAACGCAGAGCCATCAAAACTGTTGATGCACAACTTCCTTGACAGAATAGCCCACCAATAACTCCGCGAAAATCAGCTATTCCCTTTCCACAGCATTTTTGCCCCATCCTATTTTATTCCTCTCCCCATAAATTCTGTCGACTCACACACCGAAGTATTTATGCTGGGTCGTTCGAATAAAGTTCTTCAAAATGAATTACGGAACACTATTTCATATGACACGACGGTGTTCTTTCTTGGATGGGGCAGTGAACTTTTAAATTTTGATTTTTCTATAAGGGAGGTGAGTAGAAATAAAGTTGTGATATTCCTGGGAATGTGGACTCTCGAATAAAGTTTAACAAAATCAATAACCTAACACTGTTTCATATAGTTCAAAAAAATTAATAAATCAACCGGAATATTATTTCACACGATACGGAATAAAGTTTTGGTATCCCTAAAAATAATGTGGATTCTTGAATATAGTTCGACAAAATGAATTACCCTACTGGAACATTATTCCATAAGATACGAAACAAAGTCTTGGTATCCCTTAAAATTATGTGGAATCTCGAATATAGTTTGACCTACAAAGTGAATTAATCAACCGGAACACAATTTCACATAATACAAAATGAAGTTTTGATATCCCTTGAAATAATATGAACGCTCTTTTAAAGTTTGGCAAAATCAATTACCCAACCGAAACATTAGTTCACATGAAACGAAATAAAGTAGTGAAATCCCTTTTAATTATGTGGAATCTCGAATATACTTCGACAAAATGAATGAACCAACCGGAATATCATTCCACATGATACAAAATAAAGTTTTGATATCCCTTAAAATAATGTGAATGAACGCTCTTATTCGACAAAATCAGTTACCCAACCGGAACATTATTTCACATAAAACGAATAAATTCTTGATCCCCTATAATTATATGAAATCTTGAATATAGTTCGACAAAATGAATGAACCAACCGGAACATTATTTCACATGATACGAAATAAAGTTTTGATATCCCTTAAAATAATGTGAATGGATACGCTCTTATAAAGTTCGACAAAATCAGTTACCCAACCGGAACATTATTTCACATAAAACGAATAAATTCTTGATCCCCTATAATTATATGGAATCTTGAATATAGTTCGACAAAATGAATGAACCGACCGGAACATTATTTCACATGATACGAAATAAAGTTTTGGTATCCCTTAAAATAATGTGGATTCTCGAATATAGTTCAACAAAATTAATAAATCAACCGGAACATTATTTCACACGATACGGAATAAAGTTTTGGTATCCCTTAAAATAATGTGGATTCTCGAATATAGTTCAACAAAATTAATAAATCAACCGGAACATTATTTCACATGATACGAAATAAAGTTTTGATATCCCTTAAAATAATGTGAATGAACGCTCTTATAAAGTTCGACAAAATCAGTTACCCAACCGGAACATTATTTCACATAAAACGAATAAATTCTTGATCCCCTATAATTATATGGAATCTTGAATATAGTTCGACAAAATGAATGAACCAACCGGAACATTATTTCACATGATACGAAATAAAGTTTTGATATCCCTTAAAATAATGTGGATTCTCGAATATAGTTTAACAAAATTAATAAGTCAACCGGAACATTATTTCACACGATACGAAGTAAAGTTTTGATTTCCCTCAAAATAATGTGAACGCTCTAAAAGTTTAACAAAATCAATTACCGAACCGGGACACTTTTTCGCATGATACGAAATAAAAAAGTTCATATCTCTTGGAATATTGTAGACACTCATTTACAGTTCGGCAAAATGAAGTTTTAAAACGAAGCTTAGCTTCAAATGATATGAAATAAAGTTTGGATATCCCTTGGAATAATATTGACTCTCGATTATAGTTTAACGAAATGAAATTTCGAACCGGAACTATCTTTCGAACTAAAATAATAAGACTGATGTTCCTTCTAGTTCTTAGGTTGATGACTTCTAAAAATATTTTAATTTCCATCTGGAATATTTTAAATCTCGTGTTATACCTTGAGTTTTTAAAAATTGCTTAAAAGTTTTTTCCAGAAAACATCAAGATTAAAAAGTCTATAGCTAACATATTTTTAGTAAGTGTAAAACGGAACGACAGAGAAAAGATATAGAAATTTAAACTTCAAATTGAAAAGCAAAAGAACTGTTATTTTCTGTGCAAATGTTAACACCTCGTAACTCATATCTATTCAACACACACACACACACACACACCTCGCAGATAAATTTAAATCTATCACAATTTATATAGTACCAAACTAAACTGCAGAGGATAGAAATACAATGTTTAAATTTGAATTAACAAAACAATGGCCTTATTTGTATAATCTGTCCACAAAATAGAGATATTTCGCTTTTCTGTAAGAGTTAAACTGCCTTAACGACATAATCGAAGAACCTGGCTAACCTACTGATTGATTAATGATGGCCGCGATAACTTTATAACCATCTCTTCTTCTCTCTACACGTGAAATTGAGAGTTTGTCTGTATGTTTTTTTGGTAATAATTAGAGAACGGAAGCACCGGTTTAGATCTTGATTTTGTTTTGACAGTTTGAAAATTTGTGTAAGGTGATTTGTAAATAATCACTACTTTCCAACGTCATTTAGTTCGGACGCAATATCAAAAATACGAAATTCCATTGTTGAAAACCATTGTTACAGACAGGGCCTGATAATCGCCTAGGCCAAATTGGCATGGGCCTAGGTCCCACAATTTCTGAGGAGTCTCAAAAATTAGTGAAAAGTTCTCAATATTACTAATTCTTTTAAATATCGAAAAAAACTGTTTTTCTAAAAAAAAAAATGCGTTTTTTCTATTTCAAATTTTCTTTAAATCGTGATACGACAAAACTCACATAAACATTGCACTAATCAAATTCGAAAGTAAGGTGAGCTAGCTTTGTGTTCGTTAATGAATAATTACAGCTTAATGACACGGCAAAAGTCCATGATAGTTCTTGTTTGTGGTCACCAAATGTCTCTAACTATTTTTTTTTTTTTTTAACATGAACTTTTAGAAAAAAACACTAATACCAATTGTTTGTAGTCATCAAACTATTTACATTTTGACATAACATTGTTTTGTTGTTTTATATTTTGCTTTAATTTATAGATGATTAATTTTTATCATCGAAAAATAACCTTCAATTGTCTGTTTTTAAAATGTCTTAGAATGTTTCTCTTGAATCATGCAGTTCAATAGATTTTTTTTTTATTAGTTTATTCTTTTATTATTAGTTGATTCTTTTTTATTAGTTTTCAATAGATTGTTAGGACTATTCTTCAGTAATTTTATTTCAAAACATTTTGTAAAGGGCCCGGAAAATTTGGTAGGCATCGGGCTTGAATTTGTCTTGATCGGTCCTTGGTTATAGATTACACTTTCCTTTTCCAATGTTACAAACATCTTATGAATGACTTCATCCATTGGCAGGGTATTTCTGTAACAGATTACTTTGGATTGTTTTTGGATCACTTTACAATATTTTCCATCTCACTACGTTCAGATGTTCCCATGCAGTTTTGACAAATGTGTTTTTTTTCATTCTTTCAACATTGTGCTGTAGTGGAAACTGTATCGTTTCAAAATGTCTAAAAAAGTAGAAGCGGCTGAGTCTCAAAAAAAAAAAATTAAATATCTAATTTAAGCTCGCTAAAAGCGGATGCTGATGTAAAAGCGGGAGCTGGAAATATGTTTGCAAGCAAACATGAGCTATCAAAAATTAAAAAATTAATATATTTAATTGTTGCAAGACGTTTTAAATTTGAATATGCTTATTGGAATTCGTCAAAATGGCATTTAAATTGTGTGCTTTCAACTAATCACACGGTGGTGTCTAATCACGGGGTTGTGCATGGCGTGTTAACGTTACAGCTTTTAGACCTAGGTTTATTATCACGTTGAATCAATTTTTGTAACTGATTTAAATGTATATTTTTCCCCCTAAACTTTAAAAAAATGAAATAAAACTGATTAATAACCAAAAGTCTATTTTAGTCTCAAATTAATTGTGTCGTATGAGTGTAAAGATTTGATTTGTGACTTTTTAACGTAAATACTCGCTTACTTGGTTATGCTTTTTTTCACGTCTTGAAAAAAGCCATTATTTTTATTTTTTTAATATATTATTTTTTTAAAACTTTATTTTTTGCTTTTAAATTCGTTTGCTTTTGGCAAACGAACTCTTAGAAATAAAATCCCAATCAATTAATAATAGCAAATAAATGCACTGTTTTATTTTGACAAAGTCGGTAATTTCTTTTATCCATCAAAAACACTATTAAGATAATTAAGACAGTACCATACGAACATGCAAAAGAAAAATAATTAAATCCACTCTAACTTGAACAATAGGAGTTCAAATTACTAATACAAAAAACCGACTGGAGGCTTTCTGATATAGGATGTGATGGTTAAACCGAGTTAACGATTTAATCTAAGTAACTGATTTACAAAATCGTGCCGCTAATTTCTCAATCATAACTTAATTCATAAGGAGTAGTCCTAGCGTCCTATCAGAAAGACGGTTTTCCTTATTCCAAAAAGAAAATGTGGTAGCTCAAATGTTTTTTATTAGGATGTATTAGGAAGCTAATCATTATGTCTAACACAAAAATTTACTAATATATATATATATATATTAAATATATATAATATATATTTATATATATATATATATATATATATATATATATATATATATATATATATATATATATATATATATATATATATATATATATATTATATATATATATATAATATATATATATATATAATATATATATAATATATATTTATATATATATATATATATATATATATATATATATATATATATATATATATATATATATATATATATATATATATATATATATATATATATATATATATATATATATATAACTATTATGTTATATTAATACTCCTCCCTCACAGACGGAATACTTTTTAAGTACTACAATTAATTTTGAACCCCATTATCTGAATTATCATAGATACTCCCAGACAGGGGAAATGTCCTATGGAGATTCCCGACTCGGGAGTATTCCACCCCTTGCTTTTTAACTCAGTTTTTTTCCGGCAAACCTTAAACTCAGATGTAACGTGTTTCTTTTTTTTTTTTTTTTTTTTTTTCTTCTTAATTTTCTCATTTCTAAGATTATGGATACTCACTCGAGTGGGTAAATGACCGAGGGTGATCACCCTCCCACACTCTGACTCCCAACATAGATAGAAGTAGGACAACGGTATAAAACCAAGCCGACCACTTATACTGCCCATTATCCTAGCTGTCTACAAGCTCTATTACAGAGGAAAGAGTGAAGTGCCCGCTTCGTGAGCAGGGACTCCGTACGCAACTTCAGTCTAAGCTTAACCATGTCGTCAACGGCCATACCATAAAGAAAATACCGGTTCTCGACCGCGTGGTCCGTACTTGGGAAGGTGACCACCTGGGAACTGGGAACACCGAGTGCTCTAAGCATTACCTTTAAACCACACGGACATCTGACCTAGCACTGCTAAAACAAGTTTTAAAACAAATTCATGACGTATGGGTTTAGGGGACGCCTCGCGCCCCAGGTGCCCAGTTCCAAAGCACTACTATGACTATGCGTAGCCATGTCTGTTCCAATGAATCAGTGAGAGCCCTCCGTGGCTGGTACTGAGTAACCAGAACAATTCTAAGGTTATCATTCATTTTTAAAGCTGAAGTGGTACATCCAAAATATCTACTAAGTACCATGTCCTTGTCCATGTACTACCACTTTTTCATGTAGGTCTTTTTCACGTGTCGAGCTTTTTTCGTGGTCGGGTATTAATGGAAAAGGAGAACTCGCCATAGGTGCCATTTTTAATGTTTAAAAAAAAAAAACTACAACATGTCACTTCACTCCAATCTGCACCCTCCATTTTGTGCCAATTGAAATAAAATAGACATCTAAAGAAAAAATGAATAAAATATTGTAAAACTGAAAATATACTAATGTGAAATCAAACACTTAAAATAATCTTTTTTATTGATTTTTTTTATATTTTATTATTATTATTATTATTACTTTTACATTAAAAAGTATCAAATTTACTTTTCATTAATAAGTTCAGAGTTGCAATACAAAAATAAAATTTTTAATAAAATAATTAGGGAATTTAATTTATTGTGAAAATTAAGTAACTTTAAATGCAGATAATTAATTTTCTGAGTCTCATTTTATAAAAGTGGAAACAAATATTTCAACGTAGGAAAACTTACACGGATAACTTTTGATTTAGTTTTTTATCATTTCTTTGATATTTGGTGATAAGGCTGAAGTTGGAAGCAAATTAAAGGTTTTTAAGACGTTCATTGATAATCATGTCAGTGACAAATGATAATTTTTTTAAATTATTTATTTTTCTATTTTTTTTAAAAAAAATACTTGCGAAGTAGCAATAGGAAAGAAAAACATATTCCAAGCTTGAAAAGTTGGCCAAGATAAAAAATAAAAGGAAGAAAAAAGTTTAGAAGGCGCTCAAACACATGTTTTTTCTTTCCGATTTGAGATCCATTAGTGTCACGTGTTGGCCACCTCTGGATTATGACTTTCGTTGGCTATTTATTTCTCTTTCGAATTTCACTCATTCCAAGGGACCATTTACACTCATAAAGAACATTAAACGACGGGATAGCCTGGTTGGTAGGACGTTTGGCTCGTGTTCGTGAGATCGTAGGTTTATATCCCACCGGTCGAAGAACCCCCATGTATTGAATGGTGACATGTGCACGTTAAATCTGTCGGGGTCACAAAGTTCTTCAAATTTCCATAACAAATCAATATCTCGGGGGGTACTGAATTGGAGATTGATCGTTCTCTGGTTCAGATCAAAATTACGAAAATGAATGAATTTCATCTTGTGGATGAATGAATGAAGTATGAATGGATCCTCTTTGTAAAACGGTCTGTGACGTGTGGGTGGCTTAAATCGTATTCTTGTCCATAGCTGGCACGAATGAAACACAAGAAACGCACCTTCTACCTTGAACATTTCCTTGGTTTGAAGCAGACTAGCTAATATTGGCAAGCGGCAAAAGTAACAACAACGAGAAAATTAAATTTAATGGCGATTATTTGCTATGAAAGGAGGAGAAGAACGTTTCAATGCACAAAGGGAAAACACATTCTGCATACATATGTAGTGGGTCCTCTTTTCTTGTCTCTTTATGCTACATTTCCTTCATTTTTTAAAGTTAAATATCATCTTTTACGTATGATTTCTCACAAGCGCAGTGTGCTAATTCCATTCAATAGATGGCAGCACAAAACATAAGCGAAAATTACTGTTCCCATCTTTATAGTACTAAAGCCAATATATACTCATGTTTGTGTAAATTGCGACATCATGAAGGAATTATGCAAATTGAACCCAAACTTTTAGGAAGAAAGGACAAAATTATGAAAAAACTTCTATACTTAAACAATCTTTAATTCGGCAGCAAATGTTTCGTAATATTTTGCATGGTAAAACTGTTGGAACAGTTCAAAAGATCATGTTTGAAGTTCTTAGATCTAGTACAATTTCTATCTATCTGAAATCGGATCGATCAAAATGAAAAGAGGTAGTAAATAACTTCATTTTAGCTTTAATAGCAATAATTTTGAAATCATCACATAAGATTGCAATAATTATATAGAAAGCTTTTTTAATTATAGCGATATTAAGCTAGGACAGAAGTTTTTAACTTCCTATGGTCAGATAGGGCAATGAACATTTTGTATCGGAGAAAAGGTAACCATTTCCAAAAGATTCTAGCATGATCTTACAATAGATCCATTAGTTTTGCCATGTAACATCTTCCAAGATATTTGCTGCTATAAGAAAGATTGTTTACATAGAGTTAGCATAGAAGTGTTTTCATAATTTTGTCCATCCCCTGTGTATATAATAAGAAGTGAGTATAAGACTTGCAAATTATTAGAATAACAAAGCAATTGCACATGTGCCACTGTTGCACGTGTTCATTTGTACCACCATACGTGAAATGAATTTCTTCCTACCGTTGCAATTTTCCAGAACAGTAGCGTAATTTTAATTTTGCTCTTTCCTCAAGTGTATTTATAAGATCATGCTTCATGTAAGTGGGATGTAATTGTTTTAAAGAAAAAGTGTTAAATAAGAATTTCGAATGTTAGCCGTCGGCTATACAGAGAAAGATCTATGAAGTAACGCGTACTTTCTACTATCAGTTTTACTCCGTCGGCTATACAGAGAAAGATCTATAAACGCCTACTTTCTACTACAAACGCCTACTTTCTACTACAAGTAACGCCTACTTTCTACTACAAGATTTACTCATTAGTGCGAATTGAATAATATTGAAATGATAATTCTAAGAAAAACAGCACTCGAAAAAAAGAATCAAATTTGATTTTCCTAAAATTTTACAAAATATTAAAACACAAGTTGTTTAATAAATTAAAAAATCGGACAATTCACGAGGAATATTAATTTTTTTCTTACTTCCAGCTAGAAGGATATTTTGAAATACAATATTGATTGACAAAAAAAGGGCTATACCGTCCTTTCGGTGAATGCTTGTGCTTTTCTTTGCAGACTACTCCGTGAATTTACTCGAAAAAGCAGTTTCAGAATTGTAGATCTGCGGTTCCCCAATAGAGTTCTGCGGGATCCTAGGGTTACGGGAAAGAGTTCAAGGGATTCCGCGAGTTAGCACTTTTTATAACCAGTGATGAATTTTAAACCTCTGATAATACTTTTAATTCCAACCAATTATATATAATTTCTTTAATAATACGATTTCTTTTATGAAATTATTTCAAGTAAAATGCAAGTCCCTTAAAATTGCATTTTAAAAGGAAAATATGAAATTTCTATTAACAATATACTGAACAATTTATGATAATAATAATTATTTATAAGATATTGCATTAGTTTTTTTTATCGCGCTTTTCAAATCAAGATAACTAAATTCTATTAATTACCTTAAACTTAATTTATAAATATGGGTTTCCATCGAAGGAACGTTGATTATTAAGGGTTCCGTAGCCAAAAATAATTAGGAACCACTGATGAAGATCATGAAGTCTATAGTAAACTCGAAAAAATCTTTGATTTCTAAAGGAGCAATGAACCTCTTCTGTCATATCTTATTTTTCGTTCCAATTAACCACAACTATCCACTTCAAAGAAAAAAAATGAAAAAAATATATCATCGCAAATAGTCTTATGCGAACATTTTAATAATTAATAAATAAAACAATTTTATGTATCTTCCATTTATGATTTTCTTCAAGTCGTTCTTTTTTAATACTTTAGGGGAGATTTCCGTATCATGACCTGTGGCAGAATAATTGCCAAGCCTTGGCAATTACGGGGCAGAGGCCTGCGAGTATCTTTGCGAAGCGAGATTTTCCACACTTGTGACAATAAAAACAAAACATCGAAATCGATTGAACGAACATGATATGCGCGTTGCTTTGTCGAAAACCATCCCTCAATTCAATTTATTAATTAAGGAAAAGCAGCAGCAACCTTCACATTAAAAAATGTAATTTAAAAAATTTTGTAGACAATTAAAATAATAAAATTAAATGTTTTTTAATAATTCATAATAATTCATAATTTTAATAATTTTTTGCAATTATTTTTGTCACGGGAGGGGGTGGATCGTGATTTCTTAAAATTTACCAAATTTACCATTATACCAAAAAGGTCAAGAAACACTCCTTTAAACCTTTTCTAAACGAAATTTAAAAAAGTAACTCCCACATACTCGACTTTATACCTAGCCATCTCATTACCTTAATCTCTTTGAGTCATGTTAGATCTGATGAATCAGTAAAACAGTAAGGGATATCATATCAGGACACTTACAGTATTGAGTACACAGAAAAATTCTAAATGTTTGTAGTAATTTTTAGTTAATTTTGAAAACAAAAAAAAAGAGTAAGTTTTAACTACCAGTCTTTTATTATTACAATACTAGGTAGTAATATAAAAGAAAAATGCATGCTTATCTATTGGTTGACCGGCTCTGGAAGTTTCAATTGCGTGTGACGCCCACTTTCGGGTGGCAATAACGTTCGCCGCTGATTCACGTCAGCGGGAATCGTTACAAAATTTGAAGAAGAGCCTCAGAGCTCATACAATTCATGATATAGGCTAAATGCCGAAACCAAGTTATACCGAGCCGTCAAGGCAAATTTCACATTGAAGACGCTGCAAAGCAACTTTAAAACATAAAAGTACGTTTGATTCTGAAGGGGCTGGTCGACTTTTTGCAATTTTTTTTTAATCTTCTAAAAAGCTGATTATGACACTATAATATATTAATTATCGATGTCTTTCGAAAGACAAAAATCCCTTATGATCACAAATTTTCATTCCGATATTTTCATCGGAAATGAAATTCATAGTGGCATTGAATAAGCGCTAAAGACCTTATTTTAAGGCTGCTCTAATTTTCTGAGGCTCTTCCGTAGCATGAAATAACGCAAACGAATATCAACATTGTCAACTCTTGAAACGTCATGGCGCGGCCTTCTTTTCACTGATTAAAAATAGCAAAAATTAAATTTTTGTACAACGAATTTAGTTTTTAAAAGCTTTTATATTGTTTTAAAAGCATAATTATGTAACATGATTGCTAAATAAAACGAAAACATATATGCAGTCGCGGATGATTACTTAAATCCCATACCGCAATGGTCTTTTCTTAACTTGCAATGGAGTGTAACCAATGCAATGCTCACAAAATAAATAAATAAAAAATTATTTCTGTTATAGAAAAAAAAATATTAGCTATAAACATTGGAATTGTAGTTTTTGTATAGGAAATCAATGGACGTGTGAAATGTTTTGCAGGGAAAGGAAAGTAAACAGAAAACAACTGTTTGTTATTAAAAATTTTCTTCGGTTTTACCTCATTAGGTGATTCGACCAATCATTTATTATCATTTCAGTTTGGTGTTGTTTTGATTTTTTAATTTGTTGCTTGGTTCACTTGATACTTTTAGTTGGTCATTCAGCCGTCTCTAAACCCGATTCACCTCACTGGAAGGCGAACTCCCTGATCTACAACGGCTCTAGTTTAGATATTTTAATTTATATTTTAAAACCGTAGTTGAGCAGGTGGCCCAATTTTGGGTTTACGACTGTGATATTTAACTCCAACCTGCAAAAGTTTCATGCTGGGTTGATAAACATCAGTAGTTTTGAGCAAATGTCAGAAGCAGACATTTTTAAACTGTTATAGTGATTAAATATGCAAATCTGATGATGTAAGGTCGGACAATTATGATGGGTGATTGAAGTTCTCCTACCTTTATTCATTAAATTTAGCATAATAATTCAATACTGCATAATGCAAAACAATGCCTGAAAAAAATATTATGAATTAGAATAGGAGTTCTCCAATCAACAACCATTTTTGCCTGACATTGCACCATCAGATAACTATTCATTCTCATCGCTACAACATTTTCTTCGTGGCAAAAAATTTGAAAATATGGATGGTATTCAAAATGAATTATTGAGAAATTTTCTCAAGAAACAATAGGTTCTAATGAATTCGTCATTTAAATTTTTTACGCTAGATGTCTAATGGTTTTTAATGACGTGAATGGATAATGCATAATTAATAATTAAAACCTATTAACTATTTTTTAATAGAATGTTAAAAAATGGCATCATTTTCCTGTCCGATTGATAAAAATTGACAAACAAAAATTTTGATTGACGCACAAAACATTGGAAATGGACGCCTATTTTTAAAAGTTCTATTCGTTCCAATTTGTAAGTTTTTGAAGCGAATGAAGTTTTTAATCAAAATATCTCTCCTTTTCAGTTTCTAAAAATTATTTATTTAACAAACTAACAAAATAAATTAATAATGGAATGAATTTGTTTCAATTTCTATAAAGTTTCTTGGAAAACATATTTCTTTCGATCTTGGCTTTCTCTCCAAAAAATTATTTATACTTAATGATTTTTGTTTCTGAAAGAAGCGTATTTATTTTATGTACAGAGCACAAAAAAATAAACAGACCACCCTGCATAACCTTTGATCTAATGATCGGATCTTCACGTTCGTGGACAATACGAATGTTTTAAAAAATACGACTTCAAAATTAAAATTTGATTTCTCAGAAATTATTTAACCTATATTGCTCAAATTTTGTATTCTGCCATTCTGATCAGCATTCTTTAAAATGGCGTAAGTAATCGTATACCTTGTTAGCTTTTACAGCAATTGTATGAAAACCATTTCCTTTTATTTCCATTGACAGACGATATACAAAAACATTAGTAACAAGAAAAAAAAAAGAGAAAGTCGTTTGCGTGTTAATACAATTACTTTCAGATCAGTGGTTACCAACTGGCGGCCCACGAAACTTTTTTTTTTTTTTGGCATGCTATATTTTTTGTCATTTTTGCGGATAACTTTCGTAAAAACTCTATATGGATTTAAAATACTTTTCTTACGTAAAAAAAAGAAGAAAAAAACTAATTTCTTTGATTCTGAGAAATTTAACATACCAACGGTGCAGAAAAATTTATTTCTCAGGTTTTGCATCCAAGAAAATATTCATTCAAATACAAAAATAATCGTGCATGTTGCTCTTTTTTTATTTCGTTTAAGGTATTTTGTGAATACAATTTAACAAGTGCGTATCAGAAATTTTCTCGAAGAAATTCTCCGATTTAACTTTTTGAAACCACTCATTTTGGACGAAATTATTTACATTTGTAAATTTAGTGGCCAGAATTTCTTAATACGCAATAAAATATTTTTAAAAATCTATTTCTTATTTTAATTTGTAATTTAATACGTTTGTTTTGTGCAACTTGATAAAAATCTGACAGTAATATTTAATGTTCCTTCAAACATAAAAGAGTCCTATATGAAATTTTGATAAAGTTGCGGCCCACCATTTGACTGGTGTTTTTAATTGCGGCCCCCGGCCTCACATAAGTTGGAAACCCCTGTTTTAGACTAACTCTCCACTCACGTGATTGATGTCGCAACATACCTTACTGAGGTGTGTCTGCATTTGGCCGGATGCAAAAATAGTGGCACACAGATTCATTGGTCAGGAACATTACTCAGGAAGGAAAAATGAAGAACATATTTTGGATATGTTTTCTTTTATTTCAGCGCCTCCTCATGTCACACTGTTTTATGAAGGGGCACTGGAACTGTTAGTTAGAAGAAAACATCTCGAGCTTTGAAGGGAACACGTGACTCCTTCTCTGCATGCTCTGTCGCTACCTCAAAATAAATATGTAAATGATCGATAAAGTCGAATTATTCAACCTGCATAAATTAAAGGTTTAGTAACGCATAAATAATGAAATATTAGAGAATAAACTTTATTTCCTGAGCATGCAGAGAAGGAAATCAGATCTTGAAAAAAAGTGTTCAAGTTGTTCCTGCAGATTGAGACATCAAATGTGAGAAGAAAATCAACTGGATTATTAAGGCTCACGGTCACAATTAAAAAAAAAGTTAGGTGCAAGGCATAGTCTAAAAAGTAATATTATACATTTAGGCGAATGCCAAAAGGTTGGAAACTGAGGGTATTATGATAGCATCATCACACATACAATTCCAAAGTTTTTCGACTATTATTAAAAAATAATAATAATAAATGCTTACTTAAATTATATCTTAATTGGAATTATATCTTCGGATAAACGAATTTTATAACTGTGTGCAAAGAAATTTTAAATTTGCTTTAAAGTTATCGAGATATGATGAAATCCGCAAAAAATGAAATTAACAATAAGGGGTCTAAACTATTGTCCGCTCTCCTGCCCAAACTATTAAAACGACGTATCTCAGATTGCAACTATCCCTTTGGGAGTCAAAAATCCGAATTCGTTGAAAAATAGGATTCAGAGAAAGTACATTTTGTGATTGATTTCGTAACTTACAATTTCATCTGCATTTCTTCATTAGTACATTTGAGGTGCGGGATAGAGGCTGCTGAGCGGCCCCAGTAGCACAGCTGTCCAGAAAGTAGGCGTTACATAACTTTTGTATAAAATCTCAGAGAAATACAGCTATAAAATTGACCACTATAAATAAAATTTAAAATTATATAAATAATATAAATTGCTCTTCATTTTAATGAGTTATTATTTTAAAATCTTTATATTTACTTATGGAACTTCTACGCGTTCGTGATGACGGTTGACGTCAACACGTGTGCGTCTGGAGATGTTAAGTGAAAAATTTAGTTTGTCTTCATCTTTATTTACTTTATTCTTTAAATACGTAATTAGTGACACATTCGGATTCGGAGCAAAACTAGAGCGTCCAAACTTCAAATTATGATTTCTTAAAAATATTAACGCGTCAAGATCAAGAAACACATCGGGTTGGAACAGAACAATTTCGTAATGCAAACGAAGTTAGAAGATTCAGATATTGCCAGGAAGGAGAAAATGAAGTCGATGTTGGGAAAACTTTGCTGGTAGGAATATTTCACTCACAAAAAATCGCCCTTGCCGATTACACAGCCAAAATTTTGGCGGTGTTTTGTCTCCTTCATCTTTTTTTATTTAAATTTTTATAACTTTTTTGTATAAACAGATATAATATTAGAATCGTCAAAACAGGAACAATGTTTTTTCTTTTTTTATTGTCTTTGTAGTGTAGACAATGGGAAGGGAGTTTTTTGATCTTTAAAGATCGTCTTGTTCCAGAGAGAAACTAATGAAAAAATATCGAAGAAGGAACGAGAAATTTTGTTCTGAAAGGGGAATAAGAAATTTAACATCGCACATTCTAGTTAAATCGGAAGAAAACACTTAAAATCTTCTGTTTAAATATAGTAACCTTAATTATTTTCATATATTTTTTTTCAACTTGAGTTTATTTTAAAAAGATAAATTTTCTATTATCTTCTTGTGGTTTTGTTTATCGTTCTCAAAATCAAAAAATACAGCAATTTTACTTAAATTCATGAAGAAGAAAAAAAGCTAACAATCAAAGTTATGATGTTAATATGACTTTTATTCAAATCCTTTTCTCATATATGTTTTTGATAGCTTAAATCATTTTTTTTAAAAATTTTATTATTAAAATTATTACTACAGTGCAACCTCGAAAATCCGGACTGCTGGGGGGGGGGGGGGTTTGGACGGTCCGGATTTTAGATACCTTACTTAAATTGATAGAATTATCTAAGTTACGAATTCGACAGGCTGATTTCGCGATTAAACGCGCTTGTGTAGACCTCCGACGTCAATTTTAACAACTTAACATAAATATACACCTTAAATAATAAATAAGAGTCATTAAAAATCAAACAGAAACAAAAAGTAGCCTAAAATAATAATATATTTATATCAGCACAATTAAGTAAACGTTAACTAAATTATTTCTTAAACATATCAAAAACCGTAAGTTGTTTCATAGATTTCATTCTATGATTACTTATTTTTTCTTTCACTTTATAGAGTAACATTAACTCATGTTCATCAACAATGTCTCTCTGCTCCAAACCTTTAAGAACATTGTTCATATTTGTTAACATTTCATCCAACGAAACTAGTCTTTCTTCATTTGGAGTTTCGGTATTGCTGTTGTTTTCTTTACGACCATTACTTAAAACGGCCCTTTTTATTTCATTGTCAGTCATGTGGTTGACTATAGGAAAATCGTCGTCGCACATCATGAGCTCCTCGATGTCATCTTGATCGATTTTGAATACACACTTTTTTGCGTAATCGAGAAGTTCATTAACTTCAAGTTTCAAATTTTGAAACCTTCAAAATCGTTTTCACTTTCATTTTCAAAGAAAATGGTAGAAGGCAGCAGATTGTGCCAACCATGCCTCAAAGTTTCAGGCGAAACATTATTCCATGCATTTGCGGCACAGTAAAGGGCATCCTTAATGTCAAATTCCTTTACAAATTCTGTGATACTCTTGCTCTGATTGAGAGAACGGAGCATTTTCTCTAAAAAGTCTTTTTTATACTTACATTTTAAAGATCTTAATATGCCATTATCCATAGGTTGAATGAGAGAAGTGCAATTCGGAGGTAAGTACATTACTTGCACTCCTAATTTCGATAAAATTTCAGCTAGAGGATGTGTTGTACAATTATCTAAGAGGAGAATAATTTTGGCATCGCTTGGAAGCCCAACAGCATTACAATGAGCCCGAGCTTTCGGAACGAAATGATCGTTGAACCACTCTTCCGTCAATTCTTGCGTAATCCATGCCCGCTTGTTCGCTTTGTATACAACGGGCAGACTTTGAACGTTTTTTAATGCTCGAGATCTAGCACTTTTGCCGATTACCATCAGCTCGAAGCGATGAGATCCGGAAGCATTAGCGCACGCTAACACAGTTAGCCTCTCCTTTATGTCTTTCACACCGGATGGATTGCTTTCATCTGCAGTGGCTAAGGTTTTTCTTGGAACATAGCGCCAAAAGAGAGCAGTTTCGTTGGCATTATATATCTGATCGAAGGAAATATTATTTTCAGCCACGAATTCGGAAAATTCATTAATAAAATGTCCGGCAGCTTCAACGTCAGCTGACGCCTTTTCCCCGCAAATTCTTAATTGCCTTATTCCATGACGTTTTTTAAATTTATCTAACCATCCTGAAGAATATTCACAAGGCGTTTCAATTTTCAAGTCTTTGTGGTAGAGCTTTGCCTGTGCCATAATAATTGCGCCAGTCAAAGGCACTTTCTCACTTCTTCGTTGTCGTACCCATTCTATCATTATGCTATCCAAATCGTCATTGTTAGCTCTGCGTATCGTTTTTCGTTTATCCATCTCTAACGGAACATCATTTTTGCGAAAAACTGCAGTACTTTATCTTTCTGCTTAATTAAATCATAAACAGTGGATTTGCCGAGTTCGTATTCTATGCAAAGATTAGCCACTGAAGTTCCTGAATCATGTTTTCGAAGTAATTCTACTTTTTTCAAAATTGAGAGAGAATTATGCTTCCTTTTTTTCGAACTTTCATAATTTTTTCCCGTAATCGATCTTTTAGATAACATAATGTTAGATAACAATTTGTTAGATAACAATTAAAACTAAAAATATAGGCTTTTAAAACGTGAGCTGAATTTCAACTTATAACTGAAACGGATGCTTCTAGACTAGACTGTAACAGCTGATACTAATCCTTTCTTTGTTGAGGGATGAAAGAATTTGTCCCCACCTCCTACACTTCAAGGTTGAGAAAGAACCAGTTTTCTTTCTTCACAAGAGGGAAAAACAAGGTGGTAGAAGAATTTCTCCTCCTACACACCTTATCTATCAAAGAAAATAGAGGGGATTCCCCTCTCTCCCGAGGGGAGTCCCCTTTGTTCTCTATACAGAGCTGATAAGAATGACTGGATTTTCCTTATCAGCTATGTGCTTTCATTCACTCCCCACCCCTACCTCTTCATCTACTGCTTCTTTGTTGAAGAGTTGTGGTTTCACACTCTTACATTTAAATTTATTTTTTTTAAAGCATTTTTTTTTTTTTTTTTTTTTTTTTGGAAAGTTTTTTTCTGACGAACTGGACGTAAGAGTCCGGATTTTAGAAGTCCGAATTTTCGAGGTCGTACGTATTAAAAACATTTATATAGAAGTAGACAAACGAAACTTGATAGTTTAAATTAGCATATAAATCAATTCATTTGCACTATGTAGAAAAAGTTAGATGCAACATATAACATATAACAGAATATTATAATATTACCAGAATTAAAATTCCCTCATATATATATATATATATATATATATATATATATATATATATATATATATATATATATATATATATAGGTGTTAGTAAGCTAGCATTGCATGTAATTATCTTTGGATAAACAGATATATTAATTGTTTGCATAAATTTTTCGATTCATATAAAATATTTTCCAAATATGGTGAAATATGCATAAAGAAAAAATAACATTAAGGCTTTCAATCTTTGGACAGCATTCCTGACCAAACTACTGAGACCATATTTCTCAGAATACCCCGACCCCATATATTTTGAGGGTCAAAAATCCAAATCCATCGTGAAAAAATAATTTTCATTATTCAGTAAAAGTACATTTTTGAGTCTGCTTTCTTAAAAATTAAAATATCGTCTGCACTAATTAATTAACATATTTGTGATCACCTTTTTCGGACCATTTACATTGAGTCTTGGAGCGCAAAGATCCGATCGTTCGATCAAAAGTTATTTAGTGGGGACGGTTTTTTTCTGTACACTGTACATTTTAGTTACACATGTACCAATACATGCACTTATATTGTTTGTATGAAATATATGTACGTATATATGTACGTATGAAATATATGTACGTATATATGTACGTATATATAACTATTATTTATGTGCACATTATTTTTACTATGTATGAACGTAAAAAATTGTTTTTTTAAGTAGAAATTTATGTACAATGTTTATCCATGTTTGTGTACGCATGTATATAAAATGTACTTGTTTTTGTTAATGCAAACATGCATTATATTTACTATATATGTATATCCTATGTATGTATGTAAAATATATGAAAAAGAATATAAAAAAAATGGATTACTCTTATAACTTTTAATCAGTGGGTCGGATTTACATTCTGTGAAATCTTATGGCAATATCTCAAAGAAATTTCTATTAGTAACTGTTTTTGTTTGGAGCTTTTGTCATCAAATCAGAGTTTTGATTAGAGCTTATTCTTCACCGCAGATCAGTTTTTGTATTTAATCTTAACGTCTACAATGGATGTTACGAATTTTTTTTAACTATTACGTTCTATTTTAAAGAAATTAGTTTATATTTCGTCACATTTTATTTCCTTAGTTTATATTTCATTAAATTAGTATCTTTATTAGATTACAGTTACAAAGAAAATGTTTATTCTTACGCTCTGAAAATTGTTTTTATACTGAAGGTTCTACTATCAAGAAAAATAGTTTTGTGAATTCTGTAATTACTTCATGGAAATAATACTGAAAAAAATTATGTCACAAAGAGATAAAAAACAATAAGTTTTAATTTTTATGAAACAAATAAGAAACACTTTTTTGTGGAGATATATAAATAAAATCTCTTTAAATTAAAAAGAAAATTAGTTTTAAGAAAAAATATAAATTAATGATTTAATTTAATATAAACAAAATGATTGTCCTGTTTTGAGTTTCAAAAAAATAATTTTTAAAAAAAAAGTTTAAGAAAAAAGTGCGGTTCTAAAATCGTTTGTTCAAAGTTCTAGCGAAATAACTTTTAAATTTAAAACAAAAATTATAATTTTTAAGTTTTTCTGATAAATAATTTTGGTTTTTCAATTATTTATTCTCAAAAACTAAACATATTGTTTCAAGAAAAACTGTCTCAAGCTTTTTCTTTCTTATAATTAAGTTATAGGAAATATAAATTTCAGTTTTTACGAATTAGGGAAAAAGAATTTTCGAAATTAAAAGAAATTGTTTTTTTTTTTTTTTTGAAATTTGATATTCTTTCGAAAAATATTCCTACGCATTTTAATAAAATGATTATTTAAAAGGGATATATTTTTGGGTTTCTTTAAAATAAAATTTAAGACAGATATATTTTTAAATGAAATTATTCTTCCGAGGAATATATATATATACACACACACACACACACACACAAATAGACAAATAATAAAATAATAAAAAATAGAAAACTATTAATGGGAAAAACCAAACGTCTTCCTCGGGAAAAAGAGAAGGTTGAAAAGTTGAAGGTTCAGGTTGAAAAAGAGAATGAAATAAAAGAAAGCAGAAACCTAACTTACCGGCGTGTAGTAAAATGTGGTTTAGGATTAAAAGTTAAATACTAATTTAACAGTTAACAAATTTCGCGAAGAAGAAAAATCTTTGAAGTTGTGCCTACAGCTTGAATCGAATAATACAATAATATAAAATTAATTATTAAAAAAAACATTCAAAATAGATAAACGTTGTAATTTAAATAGAAGACTTAAATAAGGAATAAATCATTCCCGCCTCTCATGGGGTGACTTATTTAAAAGTCAAAGCCTGCACATATGGATAGAAAGCCGTTCATAGACTTTATCCTTCATTCATACATAATTTATATATATATATATATATATATATATATATATATATATATATATATATATATATATATATATATATATATATATATATATATATATATATATATATGTGTGTGTGTGTGTGTGTAATAAAATTTACTTTTTGCAAAGTGTAATAATCTATCACTGAAACTTATTTTTTTTGCATTATGATTTTCCAACTTTTCAAAAGTAAGAAGGAAAAGAAAATAGTTTAGATTATATACAATCCACAAAAAACATTAACTATTAGTTTGTTCTACATTTTACACTATTTGTAAATGGTACTGAGCTGTTAATAAAGATATTCCTTTGAGAATACATTAATATCATTCATGTTGATTAAACCATGCTGTCACATTTTGACAAAAAAAGAATAAAATGGCGGTGCGAGTGGTAGCAGCCTACCCAACCATATAGAGTTGCCAAACAACCGGTTCACAAGTAATGTACCGATTGACAGTCACTTTGTTTCTTATACGCACGCGCTGAATCTTAGTACTCTTTGCCTAAGATAGGTTCTCTGACCGCCACTAAGTCTTCGGCAGTCTGGTGCTATGGAAACAGGAAGAGGGCATTTTAGGGAGGGTAGCTTCGATGAAGAAGTCTCCTTTTCTCTGGCCGAAACCAATCCTAAAGAGGGACCCCGCACCTCTACTTGAAATAATCATACCTCGTTACCATAGTGACCGCCACAGCTCCAGCCGAATGTCTGGCAGAGTACCTATCTTAGACAAACAGTACATATGATGATGCTTTGTTGCTTCCTCTGTAAGTTCTTTTTCTGGCATAGCATACCGAACAGAGCAGTTCCTCGCGTTAGTCACGAACTCTAAGAGCTGGACTTCTCCTTTCTATATTCTTTGCCTCTGCTTTGAGAACTTGAAATGACGATGGCGTTTTTATAAAATTTTATAGAGATTAAAGCAAAGAAAGATATCACTCCCATTACTTAAATACTTAATTTACTAAATACTAAAATACTTAATTTAGATTTAAATTATTTACCACAATTGTTATAAAATACAAAGTATAAAAATTTTCTATTTCAGCTATCAATTAATCATTAATACGAATAATAGATTATGCTGGAAGGGCCTTAACGAACAAAGAAACAATAGCAATATTAATGATCGACATGGCCAAAGCATTTGACAAAGTTTGGCATACAGTAGCGATTTTCAAGCTATTACAACTCAACCTTCCTCCCGGACTAATTAAACTTCTTTCATGCTACCTTACAAACAGAACCTTCCATGTCACCATTCAAAACAGCAAATCTTCCAAACGAAACATAACAGCTGGTGTACCACAGGGCAGCATACTTGGACCGATTCTATATATTCTCTATACATATGACTTCCCAATAAATCATGCAGACTTCAACAGTATTACAGCCTATTATGCAGACGATACTAGTATAATTATAAAATCCAGAAACCCAAACCTTGCCCTGATGAAATTACAAGAACACATTTATGAAATAGAAGACTGGTGCAGAAATTGGAAAATAGCGGTCAATGCTGAAAAATCTGAGATCATAATCATACAAAAAAGAAGAATCAAAATACTTCCTCAATGCAAACCAAAGCTTTTCGATATCCAAATTCCAATAGTAAACAGAACAAAGTACCTCGGACTTACCATAAACAGCAAACTCACCTGGAGCGACCATATAAAAAATACAATAGACAAAGTCAATGCAGCAATAAATGCAATTCAACCTCTCATCTACAACCAGAATGTTTCACTTAAAAGTAAAAAACTGCTTTATACTTCCATGATCCGACCCATTCTAACATATGCTTCTCCTGCTTGGACCACAATTTCAGACCATCTTATGAAGAAACTGAACCAGTGCCAAAACAAAATACTCCGTAAAATCACCTGTGCCAGATGGTTCATTAGAAACTCAAACATCCACAAAGACCTTAAAATCCCGACTCTCTCTCAGCATATTTACAAATTTAATGCAGACTTTTACGACAAAGCAATCAACTGCAATACAGCTAACTTCAACGAAATATTTAAATTTGAAAACTTTAAAAAAGACAAAAACCTTAGACCAATAGCTGCACACTTCACCTCTGACGCCTCATACCAAAACTACCAACATAAATAAAAATCTCCAACTCTTATATCAATAGTTCGTAGCAATAGTTCAGAACATCGAAAAAGTCATAAATCAAATTCGATACTTGCCCGGTTTTTCGACTCGCAACCTTCGTGAGTGAAGCATCGTCTTGGATCGATTGTTTACTTACATTTATTATTTGCATTCTCAACTTCACAGTAAAAGTATTCTAAAGGTATGATTTCTTTCTTTGTGAAGTTTTCAACATGTGAATTAGCAACAACAATTTATCTACAACGTCCAGATATTACAGTGGCCACGCCAACTTCAATTTCAACATGGGACAAAGTTTTGTGCTACAAAATGTGATTCCTATTGACAACAGACTTTGCTTTATTTGTTTACTACCTGCCATTGGGGCGTATCACGCAAACTTCTATAATTTGTGTTTATGATTTGTGTTTACGATTTGGATTGCAAATTTCAGTTTCAATAGTGTTTACGTCAACAATTATAGTGGTGGAGGGCCGCGAAAAGCCTTAACTACAATACCAGGCTTGAAATCCGAACCTGCTACCTCACGTTGACAATAAATTCACAGCCATCTTTACTATAGCAAGTTGCTTAGAGTTATTTTCACTTTTCTTTTCAGTGAAACAAGCAAGGAGCTTGCTCTACAATATCAGTCACCCCAGAGACTCTGTAAACAAACTGTTTATATATATATATATTTTTTTTTTACTTCTGTAATGTTATGATGAATGGGATATGGGTCTTCCGCGCGGCCCAGGTGCCCAGCTTTTGTCAAATAAAGTAAAGTAGTTCAGAACATCAAAAGATTACAATCTCAACAGCCTCAACTACAATACCAGCCTTGAAATCCGAACCTGATACATCATATTGACAATAAATTCACAGCCATCTTTACTACAGCAAGTTGCTTAGATTTAGTTTCACTTTTATTTTCAGTTAAACAAGCAAGGTGCTTGCTCTACAATATCAGTCACCCAGAGACTCTGTATACAAACTGTTTATATATTTATTTAATTTTTCTGTAATTTCATGATGAATGGGATATGAGTCTTCTGCGCGGCCCAGGTGCCCAGCTTTTGTTAAATAAAGTAAAGTAAATCATTTATGTAATACATATGATATAAATAAGCTTGCTTTTATTCTGCTTAAGTAGACTAGACTTGCGGAAAAAGTAAAGTAAGTTGCTTGAATCAGTTGAGTTCTAAAGATACTAAGTTCCAAGATTCTGCGCATTTTTTGGGCGAGAAATGAGAAAGTATACTGATCATGCTGCTAGACAAAGAAGAAATTTCGAAGTAGCTCATGATATGGTTTTAGGAACTGTTAAAAAAATTATAATATATCATTCTTTCTTCAAATTATAAAACTGATATTACTTTTCCTCGTAAGTTCAATGGTAGCCTACGTCTCAGGAAATTTCGAGCTGAAAGAGAAGGACATGCACTTATCTATTGACGATGTTGCTACCAGTGAGATAACCGAAATTTCTTTAAAAGTACTGTATTTGATAAAATTCTTCAAGTCAAAAAAAAGAAAGAAAATTCTGAAATTTACCAAATTTTTTTTATTTGCCGTTATCTTTTACATCGTTGATTTCGTTAAATTTAGAAAAATGAAATTTCATTCACTTCGAACACTATTTTACATAAGGCCCATGTCAAACAATGGCCTTTGCAATCATCTTACAGACTTTCAAGAAATTTTTTTTAAAAAAAGTTCTTGGTGAGAAATAGTTAAATGATTTTTCAGAATTTTTGGACCAAAACTACGATTGAGTTTCCATTTTTAAACTTTGACTCAATTTAAGAAAAAAGCATAATTACAAATGGTGCCTCGTTCGTTAAAAATACTCATAACTTTATTTTATGAGCCAATTTTCTTTATTTTGGTGTTATTAGTTCAAAGTCGTAAAAAAACAACTTTTCTTTTATTGAAAAATATTATATTTAACATTACGAGGGGAAAAAAGTGACTTCCAGAAATTTGTTTTGGTGCTAAAATTTTTTTAAAAAATATTTTGGCAAAAAAACCACTTTCTATTCTTTTAATGAACAAAAACCAAAAAAAAATTTGATATTAATGAATAAAACATTTAAAATTACGATGAAAAAAATTGAGATTAAAAAACTTTTTTTGTACTCAAAAAAACAACAACTTTATTTTGGTTAAAATCTTTTATATTAAAATATATAAAATTTGACATTATAATATCATTAAAAAAATTTAAAAATTGAGGTTGTGAAAATTGTAACTTCCCTAAAAAAATTCTTGAACTTAGCGGAAAAAAGTCGACTAAATATTATATAAATATTTTTATATATTAATATTAAGCAACCATAAACTATAAAGTAGATTAATTACATAGTATTGCCCTTTTTCTTTCTACTGGGACCAAAATTAAGAAAAATAGCTCATAAATAAAAATGACTAAATTTTATCATACTAGTTACAATCTGTAGTCTAGTTATGCTATTTTTTTTAAAATTGAATGAAATTTCAAATGTAATCGTATCTTAGTTCAAAAAATTTTTGAAAAGTTATTTTAACTTTATTTTATTGAGAACTACTCTACGAGAAATTTGCATAAAATTCTCTGTTATGATGACAACGGCAATTGGTTTGATTGAGCTAATGTAAAATGGTGTTTTAAGTGAAGGAAATTTCTTCTTTTTTTTTTTAAATTAAACAAAATTTACGATGGAAAACATGATGGCACTTTAAATATTTGATCAATTTTAGTAAATTTCTAGATTTTGTTTCCCTTAAGTATAGTGGGATTTTATCAAATATAATACAACTTTTAAAGAAATTTTGGCTTTTACATTGTCAATAGATAAGTGAACGTCAGTTTTATTGGTAATTTCCTGAGAGGAAGGTTACCATTGAGTATAAATTGTCGAGATGATCAGTGAGTAGGCGGGGCATGTGCGTGAGGTAACGCCCACTTGAGAGGCTTTATCTTTAATTTTGTGTTCATATAGCTGAAGGTGAACAGGGTATTAGTGGTTTTGGTAGTTATAGGAAGCATCACTCCTATTTCAGAACAAGTGGGGATAGAAATGGTGCGAAAAAGTTATTATTCTATAAAGCTTGTTCTCGTAATATAATCTCGTATTATAATATAAATTTATATTTGAGTGAAATTATTTTTCTGTAATTGTTTTATTACCACTTGGAAAATCTATTTTCGGAAAGAGTGAAAATTGGGAGACATGTGAGAAGTAAGCAGATTTCAACATGCTTCGCTTTCTAAAAATATATTTTCTTGTGCTAAAGAAATTTAAGCTAAATTAGTTTAGTAATTTTCATTTTAAGTATTGTTTCCGTCACTATGCATGAAAACATTCTAAGCATAATATGAAATGGAACTTTTATAACTATATAATTCGCATGCATTTCAAAGCACATGAAGTATATGGAGGTTCTGAACTATACTGCTCTTTCAACTTTTCTCACTCACAATCTCACTGTGACAATATTTCGAAAAATCCATTTTCTCTTCCATCAAAAAAACAGCTCCGTTCACTCATCGAGGCTTGTGCAACCATTGCATGTTGGTTGACAAAATGGGTGTTCAAAAACTAGACTTGCCTTCGCAGAGCTCCAATCTAATTCCCATAGCTCACTTTTAGAATGAATTAGAACGTATATTCCTTTGACTTGATATGCGGTTTGATGAAGTACCTGCCCGCGGCAGCGGGCACCTCTCTTCTTCATCTGGCGAAAAAATTTGCCCTAGGGCAACGATGACTAATGGCATATAAAATGGAAGATTCCATAGAAAGAATTTTGTGGTCGACATCTGTGACTTTTCTCCCTACCTATGTCCTGGAAGATGGGAGAAAGGACTGGAGCAGTGTAACTAACTCCGCTTCTTTTAGGAGTCCCTTGAACACATATTCCATCCTCACACTAGCTCTTACGAACCTCAGGAAATCCATTCCTATGGCAGAGGTGCCACAGGCGACAAAAATGATAAAAAGTGGTATAAACTCAATTCACTTTTATTCATTTATTTTCTCTTTAAATATTCCATCGTAACTACCGCTATTGCTTGCATTTCAAATCATTTATACTTTTACCAAACACATATTTTGCGTTAAAAATATGCTATTAATAGTCACTCATTTGGATTCATTGAGTAAACTTCTGAGTTTTATTCGTCAGCGCACTCTGCATTTTTAGTTACACGTGGCAACCCTGCTACGATCACCAATCAAAAACTGTTGACGAGTAGCGGGTAGTCATTAATTTAGAAGGCGAACCAACATTATAATTAGCATATGTAGGCTGCCAACTACGACGTTTTTCGTAAAGTATTCCAAAAGAGTGGTAGACAACTAAAAGTTTTCATAATTTTTAATAATTTATCTAAAAATTTCATCATCTCATGAAAACTGGGCATCTGAGGCCTTGCGGCCCTTTTCTCATTCATCTTAAAAGTAAAAGAAAACATTCATGATAACAGAAATAGTAACAGGACGCAAAATGGAGTTCGTGTGAGTATGGCGCTTAGCCATTATGGGGTAAATACAAAATTGGGATTTAGTAAAGGTAAATTATCTAACAATTTAAACTTAAATTGTATAAAACATCTGGGCACCTGAGGCCGCTTGCGGCACTTTTGCCTATCATCTTTAGCTTGATCTTTGTGGTGCTACGATGAGGTTGTGGAATGCAAATGAAGTAAATGAGTATTCGTTAGGATCATTGAGGTTCTGACTGTGTAATTATATGCAGTAGGGTCATAAGACTATATTGTAAAAGTATGAACTTTATCTAAGATGATATGATGAAAATGAGGTTATGTATATGATATTGATGTCGGGAATATGATGCAACACAGCAAAAGTATGCTGCTATTGGTCTGATGTTCTTGTCTTCAGTTAAATTTTCAAATAAGAATATGTCATTGAAATTTGCTGTAAAGCAAGAGGTGGCTTTTTCGTAGAATTTGTTATTTAATTTGGCTATATGTTTGTTATCTAACAATTTAAAACAAACCATTCTATATAACCTTTTGAATCATTTACGTGTAGTGGTGCAGAAAATAATTTTAAATCTAATTTAGAGGGCAGGGAGTATATAGACTTAGCTATCACTTGAAAAATTTTCTGGACTCTTCAAATCCACATCATTGGTTGTCCAAATAATTCTGACCAGTAAGTGGATGGCATATTTTCAAAAACTCTTGTTAATGTTAATTGTGTCTTTTTAGGAACTTTCCAAGGTCAATGGGCAAAAGGGATGAGACATGGATATGGAGTGAGAAGCAGCGCTCCGTTTGGTCTTGCAACCTTTGTGAGGAACCAGTCTTTGAAAGCACCACCCACCCCGTCAGACAATCCAACTCCCGAGCCCAGAAGACCAGAGGAATGCAGAGGAGGATTTGTTTTGAAATCAAGAGAGGCTACAAGTACTATGGGAAGATCACTGCCCGATAACCGTCCTAAAGCATCTACACTAAAAGTAAGAGAAAAGGATTTTTACTCTCCACTACTTCTAAATAATTCAAATGCTTCAAGTAACTTGCTACACTACAAAACATTATTCTGAGGATAATTACCAAGTCAGGTGGTTTTAAAGGAATATTGACATATGACCTAAAACTCTATTTATTTGATCAAAATTTCAAGAAGCCCAACAGGAACTGTTTTGATAAAGCTGTTGATAGAAATACTGTCAATTTTAACAATACTTTTTAATTTGAAAACATTAAAAAAGATTCTAGTCTTAGACCTATAGCACACTTTTTCACAAGTGATGCGATAATACCCTTTCAACATCATATGTAAATAGTCGTCTTCATTTGCAAATATAGTCAAACATTTGAATATATTCATTATTTGTTTCTCTTCATCAACTGTTAATCTTCATAAATTGTTTCGCGTCTGCAAATTTATCAGTTTCATCTCGATCAATTTAAGGCTAAGTGACGTTTATTACCTGTTCTTCCTCCAATTGGAGTTCTTTTATTATATTATTAATCCACACCAAAGGCCAATATTTCATGATGAATGGGTAAAAGGACCATCTGAGATCTCAGACTCCTAGTTCAAACTTCATGCCTATGACACCTTTGCCGTATTTCACCGACTACTGACTCCATTGTTTCCGACTCACCGATTAATTACAACAAGGCGGATGAGATAAGAGCCCCTGAGCGGCCTAGGCTTTAGTTCGTAAATTTTAGTTGGTAAATCTCTACCTTTTTATAGAATATTTTATCGAATCCAGAGCAGTTGGCATCTCTGCTCCGGATTCTGCTAGTTTGTCATCGGAACAAACTAGCATTCGTGAAGGACTTTTTCATGAAACTTACCCACATTTGCGTTACATGAGTAGAAAAACCGCGAAAGCCTCCCACGGTTTGCCCAAAGGGAGTCTAACTTAATCACCCACCGCTGGGATTCGAACCAAGATCATTCTATTGGGAAAAAACGCTCTACTCCTTGAGCTGCCTCAGCTGCTATGACATAACATTTGATTTTGCGTGATAGCATTGATTTGAACTTCTTTTTCACGATAACAGCGCTATTCGTAAACCATCATACAATAGGATAAGCAAATAGCATTTTGTTTTGTGTGCAGAATATGATTTTGTTTAAGAATTTTAAAGTTGCTTCCCATCTAATCTCCAAGAGATAAGGTAGAGATAAGAATTTGGATTTCATATGATTGTAAAAAATCTGAAAAACTGATTGTTCATTTATTGTAGACTCATTTTTTCCCCAGTTTATTTAAGTAAATGATGCAACATTTTTAGTCCATGTATTAGTTAAAAAGTATATATTCATGAAACGGTAATACACATTATCAAATAGTGTAATTTTGTCGAATTGTATAATGAGAGTTGGTTTAAAAAAACAGGTATTATGGTGAGCAAGTTGGTTGCACCGAAATTCCAACTTTAAATTGCAACTTCTTGTACAAAAGATGCAAATAAAAAATTTAAAAAAAAACATCTAAAATATTATGATATAAAAACAATAAGTTTGTTATATAGAGAACACTTTGAAGTCTGCCTATTCGTTATTGGTAAACTTCGTTGAGAAAAACTAAATAAACTAATAAAACTAACTAAATTAAATTTCGTTATAAATAGGAATTACAGATAGGAATTGTGACCAAACTTCGCTTTAAAGTCATTACAAATTTAGTTATATCATAATTTATCGAACAAATTTTGTACTATTACAATAACTATTACCAGCAGAATATTTTTTTCCAATATTTAGGATAGTGAACCATTAATCATAGTGGATGCAAAGCGAGTAACTTTGCGAACTGTTTTCTATTCCAGACGCTGTTTAAATCGAAGAGCGGCGATCGAACGAGCAGCTACGAAGAGGAGGAAGCCGGTGGATCTGGATCGGAAGCAACAGACAGCAGTTTTGTCTTTCAAGAAGATGAGGTCATTGATGGCAATGTCATCGAAAGTTACATGGGAGAGTGGAAGAATGACAGAAGGAATGGATTTGGCATTGCAGAAAGATCCGATGGCATCAAATACGAAGGTGAATGGTACAACAACAAAAAATTTGGTTACGGTCGCACAACCTATAAAGTAAGTTTCTCCCCTCATAATTTGTTACTATTTATCAAAATGCACAGTCAGAAATAAAATAAAAACGGGTAAGCTTTATAACTTTTGAACCGTTGGTCGGATTTTCCTTCTGAAAAGTGTTTTGTTGATATCTCAAAGAAATCTCTTAACGCTGTTTTTTTGAAGCTCTGTCCCCAAGGAAAATAAAAAGCCACAATGCCTTGCACTTGAAGCAGTGCGATAATTTTAAACTATGTATATAATCCTGCCGTGAAGAATTATCTGGGCTTTAGAATGGACAAATAACTTAAATGTTTTGAAAGGTACTAAGCTTTTTAAAAATCACCAATTTGGCGATGTTCTTCCACCTAGAGGAAAATTATTAAAATCTCTGCCTTGTTTTCAGTTTTTGCCAATTTTAATGAGCCAAAGTGTAAGTTTTTAAATATTAAAAAATTAGACCACAAGCGCTTTTCATTTTCACGAAACTGTGGCTTTTCTCCATATTGACCTTTGGCGCCATTTTCAAAATAAGAGTAGAGAGCGCTGTCTCTGGATAGGCTAAGCTTGACAGTCATGAGCAACAGTTTCAAACTCACAGTAGTCATCATTTTCCTCGCCGCGTAACGCAAATGCGAGTTAGCCCCATCAAAAAGTCCTCCATGGAGCAAATTTCTCCCAATACTTGATCCAGGAGTTCCCTTGTCTTCTGGATTGAGTTCAAAATAACAAGACGACGGAGTTAAACATTAGTTGTCGTACACCCAAAATTGGGTCGGCTGTTCAGCGATGGTAATAAAATAAAATTGTAAAGCATAAAAATTTTTACATAATTAGATTTTTCCGATTTTTTTTTAAACCTAATGTAAATTTTTATGCCATTTGATCAATAAAAAATAGCTGAAAACCAATTAGAAAAATAAATTATTAAATAGTATTGAAACGGTACCAAATTTAATTACTTCATCTTGTTCGTCATTCGAGATCTAAAAGATTCACACACAGAACTTTTATTATTACAGATTTTGCATGAAAAGTACATACTATTTCATAGCTGCCAACTTTAACGATTTTTGCGAACGATATTTTCAAGTGGTAACCAATTTTTTCTCCTTATACATTGCTCAGGGTTGATTTAAAATTAATTTAATCACCACAACATGAAGAATTTATTAAACATATGTAAGAACCATAACATAACATGCTTAATTTATGTAAAAGCGTTTCAAAATTATGAGGAAAAACTTTAATACAACTCTGTTTTTCAACTACCAATATGAAAAATGCTTGGCAAAAATCGTTAAAGTTAGCAGCTATTCTGTTTTAACATAACTTCTCTAAATTTTTGAAATAAAATGAGGGCAAAAAGTTTATTGATTTTAAATAATTAGATGTGGATGTAGTTAATTTACGTCGCACTAGAGCTGCACAATGGGCTATTGGCGACGGTCTGGGAAACATCCCTGAGGATGATCCGAAGACATGCCATCACAATTTTGATCCTCTGCAGAGGGGAAAAGTTGTTTTGTTTAAAAATCTTTCAACTGCATAAGTACCTAATGTACATAAAAATAATAACATAAACACATATTAAGAAACAGCCTAAGTCTTTTTTCTGGTTTTAATGATCAGTATAAACAATAATTTTTTTACAACAATTTCGTTACAGAATGGAATAGAAGAACTGGGAAAGTATAAGAACAATGTTCTGATCGCGTCTGGAACGAATAAGCACCTTTTCCTGTTACGTTCCAAGAAATTCCGGGATAGGGTGCAAGCAGCTGTGAACGCCGCCCACAGGTCATCTCAAATTGCTCTGCAAAAAGCCGATATTGCTATATCTAGGTAAGATCAACACATGAGATTTTTGCAGACTATTTTTACTTTTATTGCCATTAGTAGAGTCGAAATTTCTCAAATGTAATTTGCATTACTTTATGAAACTATTTTAAATAGGCTTTTATGTCTTTAGTAATGGGTAAATTGAAATTAAAAAATGAAAAATATATAAAAATTAAATTTTTTTTGCGCTTATTTATTCTGGAGTATCATCGGAGAAAATTGAGCAGAAATTTCAGCTATTATTTACAATGCTAAATAGTACTTTTCAAAGAAAATGTAACAATTGCTAAAATATTATAAACACAATGCTAGTGTCACAATGAAATTTTTTTTAATTAAATATGTCAGCCAGCATACAAAGATAAAATAAAGACAGTGTCTAATGGAGAATATTCTGCCAATAAATATCATACTTTTGCCAAGAAATTGCAATTTCATTTTCCGGCTAGTGCAGTAACGATTCTCTCTTCTCCAACATAATCTATATCATTTCGAGCTACTCTTCCAATCTATTGTAAAATTGCTACTTCGTAAGATCTAGAGGGAATA
Source organism: Parasteatoda lunata (assembly GCA_949128135.1). Taxonomy (NCBI): domain Eukaryota; kingdom Metazoa; phylum Arthropoda; class Arachnida; order Araneae; family Theridiidae; genus Parasteatoda; species Parasteatoda lunata. The sequence goes on along the minus strand of OX421970.1, from coordinate 95,426,743 downwards.
TATTTCATAACTTCCGTTTGTCTAAAAGTGTCAGACCATGTTTATTTTCTCATTAATTATTTTTTTTATTTATTTATCATGTATATTGTTACACCTACATATGCAGGCTTGAATGGCAACTTCAAATCTTAACGTAAAAGCCCCACTTAAGTTAAAAATCAGAGAGCACAACTTGGAGAAGTACAATACATGAAGGAAAAAAAAACGTCCAGCGAGGCTGTAGTATTCGAACCCGTTACCTCCAAACAGGGCCTGACTTAGCCTAATTGGGACGCGGGGCAAAAACTATTTTTGGGGGCCCCTTCTGCTTCATTACTTCCGTATTTAAATTTTTGCCGCATTATACAGATACAAAGCAAGACTATACCTAAATCTAAACTGACTAGAACCTAAAATAGTTATAAATTGACCTCCTTCCCCACCTCCAATCGTCAAACGAAACATCGTTCTGGCCATTATATTGATTTTCTGACAATTCTATGTCCATCATGCGAAGAATGCGAAATGCAGTTTTCTGATTGTTAACTTTGTCATCTAGTTGCGAAAAATTCATATCCTTGCTGTCATTAGGGCGGGATTCATCCAAATTTTCGCAGTTATGATAGCCCGTATTTTTGTAAACATATCGCTGGCATTTTGCGATATGTAATAATACAGGCTTTTCATTGGCCAAATTTGTCCATCGTAATTTCGAAAATTTAGCTGAATTCCACCTTAGAAAGTGGATTAAAGATTTTTTTTGTGTTCATACAATAGATTAAAGAAGGAACTAAAATAAAACTTACGAATTTTACACCGTACTGATATTTTGTTTTTAAAAAAAAGTTTAATAAAGAAGGAAACGTAAAATAAATTTTCTATTCGATTTGAGGCCCCCTTTGATTTGGGGGCTCGGAGCAACTGCCCCGTATTCCCCTGCTTTAGTCAGGCTTTGCCTCCAAACTACAAAGTGAAGGACGAGACACTCGGGAGAGTGAGCTCTTATTGAACTGTTTTATAAACTCTTCATTTAACAGTTTCAATTTTATTTCTGTATTACCATACAGAAATAAAATTAAAACTGTTAAATGAAGAGTTTAAAATTAAAAATTCCTTTTTGATTTATTATGTTTATGAAATTTAATAGTTTTTATATTTTCTTCGAAAAGTGCTTATTTAACGTAATACCTCAAATTTTTATATTTTTTTTAATGAACTACAGGGGGATCCACCCCCTGCTCGCGCAGCTCCCCAACTCCTGTCATCTTCCTTTTTTTCCTTAAAAATTTATATTTTTCAAAAACAATTATAATAATTTTGTTTATAAAATGTATAATTATTATAATTTTATGTAAGAATATTTTGTTATTCAACTGTTTTTACGTCACTAAATCAACAATTACTTGGATTTGAAAATAGTCAACTGAACTCGGAAAAAAAATATTTTAACTTAGGTGTTGCACCACAATAATAAAAACAGTTTGAAATTTCTGTGATCCATGCAAATTTTAAAAAAAGTGGTAGTAAAAATATTTTGTATCCGCTCTGTTATTCAAAGAAATAATCCATTTGCGATTACCACAAACATGAATGATTCAATGCATATGTAATGAGTACTGCAATCATTTGTTGTAGTTCTTTTCCTAAATTAAAGTTGTAGCTATCGTGACAAGTTTACTCCAACTTTTATGAAATCTTGCCTACCACTTTTTTAAAATTTTAATCTATAACGGATGCAATTCGCTTTTTAGATAAGATTATCGTATAAAATGTGTTAATCTGTAAATTATGTAAACATTTATTATGTGACCTTTATCATATACACTTTTAAAATTTTTAAACTGATAATTACAAGCCAATATTCAAAGCTTAATATTAATTATTTATTATGATGATCACACAAAATACAAGCTTATTTTTCATCATTTAAATGTGATAAAAACCATTCGTGAAATGTTTGCACTACCAGTTTTAAGGTTTTCTATTATAAGAGCACAATCGCATCTAATCCTAGCTGAATATGGATACAACCCTGTCAGGTTCAATTTCTGTCTTTAAAAGCATATTTCTTAAAAAATGAAATAAAAAAAATGCTAGTTTTTTTTTCTTTCATTATGATTATCAATCATTAATAAGTTTAATGAAAAAGATTATTTTCAGGACTAAAATAATTTGTTAAAGGAGAATAGATTCGCAAAACTCAAACAGTCCGAAAAGAAAGTAGTTAATTACTTTATTTCCTGGAGTTTAAAAATCTTGCCCACTTATTATTGATTTTATGAATTCAGATTCACATGTACTTCTCTTTTGTAGGTACGCTGAGTAACTAATTTGCAGGAAAATTTAAAAACTGACAAAAGAAGATAGAGGCCGCAAAATGTTTTAGCTAATTTGCTATCGAGTTAAATTATTTGTAAATTAAATATCTGTATTACGACTTACCTGCTGAATTCCTAAATTTGATGCGAATTTAAAGCCTACAAAATTTATGATAACCTCATAAGACATTTGCACACCTGCCAACTTTTAATCCTTTCGAGGATGATTTTCCCCAGTGGTAGTAAATTCGAATTTAAATTACAATTGTAGGCAGAAACATATGCTGTTTTTGGATAAAGCTTATGTGGACAAACACGACGACGACGATCTGTGTTTGGAAAGGTACCTGCCCGCGACAGCGGGCACTTCACCTCTAAATCTGTAAATTTGCCCTAGGGCAACGGTGACTAATGGCGTTGGAAAAAGTTCGATAATCAGTAATCCACAGAAGAAAATCTGTGTTCGTCTTGGTTGGAGTATCTCCGAGTCTAAATCTTGGTAGCTGGGAGAAGGGATTGGAGTAGAGTAACTAGCTCTGAGTCTTTTAAGAGTTCTTGTATTTCCCTGACTAAGTTCAGGAGTCTGGTGGCTGAGCTGGTGGCGCTCCGGTGTTGGGTCCTTCTTGGTGTGAATTTCTTTCTAGGCCTGGATGGGCAGCCTGAAAAACAGGCTGGGTGGTCTTTCTTGCAATTTACACAAGTCGGAGGCTCGCTCAGTGGTTTAGTACATTTGTAGGAGTAATGCGCTCCTGCGCATTTCATGCACGCTGGCTTATCTGTGCAGTCTTTCTGGATGTGGCCAAATCCTTGGCACCTGTAGCACTGGATAACGTAGCGGCCGCCACGAAATCTTTCCACCCGGACGGGTGTATTCAGCAGTCGGTCCAGTTTAAAGATTTCCCGGTGCTTGGGAACATCGTTTAGGATGACTAGGAAGAGGGGGGAGGAGCCTATATTTCTGGCCACGCCTCTTTCTCATCTGTTCTGTTCTGATTGTTCGAAAACCATTTTCCGAAAGTTCACTTTCGAGATTTACTATCTCGGTATCAATGCTAAGTCCTCGTACGAGGGCTTTGATTTTCCTGCCGGTGGGATGCAGGGTATCTTTCGGCTCAAGTGAAGTAGCTGGGGGCTCAACTGTTGCCGGGGCTTCAGTAGTGGCCTCCAATTCCATCTGCTCTGAGTCAGGTTCCGCCGGTGTGGTGATGATCTCTTTCTCGTGGTGAGGTTGCTCACTTTCTATCTCGGGTTCAGAACTGGCTGGTGTCGCCGGGTTGACATCGTTCTTCTTCCGTTTTTTCTTTTTCTTTTCATTCTCAACAGTAAGAGGTTGTTGAGCAGCAGGCTCAGGGGTGGGATTTGAGTCTGGCTCATCTGTAACGGGAGTTGAGACAACCGGGGTTGTAGTCTGGGTATTTTTTGGAGTCTCTACTGGTTCAGAAGTCTCCATCGGAGGGTCTGCTTATCAGTCTGAGAATTCAAAAGGATTTTGATTTCTTCATCGTAGTAGATGCATCTGTACAAGTTTCCCAAAAGGTTTTGACTTATTCGTTCATTAGAACTTCATCCAATTGTCTTTTACATCCTTTTGCGACTCTTTCTGATTCTGCCAATTTTTCTTCCGTTAATTTTGGGAAATCATTGCAGGCACTTTTCTTCATATCATTTCTAATCTCAGCAAGATCTATTTTCGGTAGTCGAGAGGGTCGGAAAGCCTTCCCTCCGCGGAATATATACCTAATATATATTTCGGACACTTACTATGCGACTATGTGATTTTATTTTATTTTTATTTTATAACCTTCGTTGAACAGCCGACCCAATTTCATGGGTTTACGACTACTAATGTTCAACTCCGTAGCCTTGTAATTTTTTGAACCAATCCAGAAGACAAGGAAACTCCTGGATCAGTACCCCCAGAGGTATTGATTTGTTATGGGAACATGGAGGACTTTGAGACTCGACAGATTTAACGTGCATCAGTCACCATTTTACTACACGGGGAGTCTTCGGCCGGCGAGGATCGAAACCACGACCTCTTAGACATGGGCCCAGCGCCCTACCGACCAGGCTATCCCGGCCTATGATCACACCCATTAGATGACAACACACAGAGAGAAACATCCATGTCCTGAGTGTGATTCGAATCCGCAGCCATTGGCTTCGCAGTCAGGCACGCTAACCGCTCAGCCACCTGTCTAGCCATCTGAATCAGATCAGATCCACGAGTTCGTAAACTCCCAAAACATACATAGGTCTCCTTAGAAGGTACTCACGTACCAAGTTAACGAAGTTAATCAGAATGTTGCAGAGGTCTTCTGCTTTACACCATGAGAAAATCTCAAGGTTCTTAAATGTCCAGTAGACAGTCGAGTGAATGCAATTTGATCTCTCCTGTCATCCTTAAAACTAATTGAAGCACCAGGATTGCCACTAAGATACCGCGGATTTGTTTCCAAAAAGTGTACATAGAAGCCATACTTCCCGTGTACAGATCAAAGTACGTCAGAGGTTCTGCATTAACCTTTGAATCATGAAAGTGCCCTTTTTCGTTAGGCCAATATCGTTCTATTTTAACACTAGGTTTACGCGTCATCTTGACGCATTTCGAATTTTATAAGGAAAATTACAAAACCCGTTTGCATTTTTATTTTATCTCTTGTAATGACATTGATCGAGGTAAATATATATTGAAATCTATTTTCTTCAAAAGCATTGAAAAAATTAAGTTTTCTTTACTGGTATACCTATCTCTACGGATATGCGTCAATTTGACACGATCGTAATTTAGGCAAAATTTTGAGTAAACATCACATCAATAATAAATAAGAATGTACCGACAATACTTCGATCCGTTATCTCAAATGAAACAAGCGATAAACAACTGTTGCCGATAAGCAATATTAGAGAGAGAATAAACGCAGAATGTCAATTGCTGTAAGAGTGTCAGATTTTGAAGATTTCAGTTGCTTAGTTCGAGTATTGAAAAATAAGTACTAAGTAAATTTTGCAAATAAAAAGTTGTGAATTATATAACCCTATGAATTATTCAGAAATAGTATTTGCTGTACGCAGCAAGTTGGCATCTCTGTAAGTGCTGTTATATGTATTGGTTCATGCGTCAAATTGACGCGTGTTCGTAGAGATAGGTATATAAGAAACGTCCGTAAACCTAGTGTTAAAGATAAGCACGTGCAAAAAAATTGATACATGCATTTATGATTTTCAGTATTATTCATAATTATTACTAATCTGAATATTTTTAATTTGCGAAGTAGAAAAATTTTTAGACACAAAGATAAATTCGTAATTTTTTACAGTAATAAATTGGTTAAAATACTTAACTATTAAACAGAATGAATCGAACGCATTCTATGATCAAGGTCATTTCGCAATTTTAACTGGAAAAGATTTTTCAAAGTGAATTATTTTTTTTTTAAACGAGTACCAATGCGTCATTTGAAATTAACTGCAAAAACAAATCTACTAGGTGGACAGAAATAGTTCCACGGAATTTTAAATATTAATCAATGAAATAGGGGTCGACAACCTCTTAACTGTAATGCATCTAAACAAATAGCATGACTTTTTATACGAATTCAGACAATTGAATGTTAAGATTATAACGCAATTTACAATGCAAAAATTACAACGCAATTTATTACAGCTTTTATTTAAAAAAGATTCGAAACATACGATTATTTCAAATATGTTCATTTTCCGTATTATCTTGTCTTTAACTATATTATTATGTGTGAGTATAAAAATATTATTTCCTTGATGCTTACATTTACATTTTTCGTCTTCAAGGTATTTGTAAAAGTTCTTAGTGATGATCAGCGTTAAAATTCAAAAGAATGAAAGCACTGTTTATCGTAATCATACAAAGAGCTCTATGTCTTTAAGTATTTAAGATATTAAGGCAAGTGCAAAAACATGATTTTGGGCAAAATTTTCGAAATAAGGTTCATTATAAATTTATAATCCATGTAATCTTAGCTTCTTAACAATACTTTACTTTGCACACCAATTATTTACTAAGTCATAGCAGTTTTTGTGCAACGTGGTAACAGTGAATAGATTATTAATTTTAAGTCTTTGAATGTATTTATCTCAAAATCAGATTTTTTAACATTTTACACCACCTTAAACACGATGTCTCGTGTAGTTTTTAAAATAACACACTACATTTTTAAATATCACACTAAATTGTCTACACTTTTTCATGAGTGTTTATGATTATAGCACTCATGTTTTGAACTACAAACTTAGAGAAAAATGTAGAATTTCACTTTCTATATATGTTTTTCGCAATTTTGAGAAATTTTCGTAATCGAGCGGAATTTTTAAAAAATTTACTTTTTTAATCACTTAAAAAGTTTTGTTTTTTCCTTCAGAGTAATACAAAAACTAACTTAGAAATTTTTTAGCTACCACTCGATAATTTAAATGCTAGATAATATAAAATAAAAAATAGAATAAGTCGACAACATGATTTTGTTGAATATATAACAATATATAAAATGCCAACACAACATTGGCAATTGGCATAAGTTTAAAAAAGTACACAGCGATTAATATTTTTGATTGGTGGTAGTCATTTAATGTATGATACTTTGTTTAGTAAATTCGATTTTTATAAGATTTATACAAACCACTACTTATAAATAATTTTAAAGCTAATGTGATGCGTCACTTTGTTTAAGCGTTGAGCATCTTAATACTAGGTTTACGGGACGCGTCATTTTGACGCATTTCGAATTTTATATGGAAAATTACAAAACTCGTTTGCATTTTTATTTTATCTCTTGTAATGACTTTGATCCATTGATCGAGCTAAATATATATTGAAGTCTATTTTCTTCAATATAGCGTTGAAATATTGAAATTCGCTTTGTGGTATACCTATCTCTACGGATATGCGTCATTTTGACGCGATTGTATTTTAGACAAAATTTTGAGTAAACATGCAAACATCACATCAATAATAAATAGGAATGTACCGAAAATACTTCGATCCGTTATCAGATAACGTTATCTCAAATGGAACAAGCGATAAACTACTGTTGCCGATAAGCAATAATAGAAAGAACAAAAGCAGAATGTCAGATTTTGAAGGTTTCAGTTGCTTAGTTCGAGTATTGAAAAATAAAATACTAGAATATTTCATAAATATATATCTCATATTTTCATTTTTTTTCTTACAGTATATATTTACATTGTTTTCTAAGCGCAGCGATGTCAACTGCTCCGGATACGCTACAATAAATTTTAAAAAAAAAACGGTAAATAACTACTAAGTAAATTTTGCAAATTAAGAGGTGAATTATATAAGCCTACGAATTATTCAGAAATAGTAAAAATCTACTAATTTGAATTTATTTAACCAAGAATCACAATTGATAAACTACCACTTTAAAATATATATTTGCTGTCCGGAACAAGTTGACAACTCTGTAAGTGCTGTTATATGTATTCGTTCATGCATCAAATCGACGCGTGTTCGTAGAGATAGGTATATAAGAAACGTCTGTAAACCTAGTGTTAAATTCACAAGAAATGGAATCCAATGTAGAAAATGATGCTTAGAAGAACAAGACAGGGTTCTGAGTTTCTCTATAATTTCACCATTTCTAAAAGCATGATCTTCTAAATTGTGCCAAGAGTTTTGCCATGTAAAATCTTCTAAAACATTTCCCGCTAAAAGAAAGTTTGCTTGCTCTGAGTTAGTATATATGTTCCCATATAGCCAAATTTGTGTTCCCATATTTTTCTCCAACCATAGTAAATACACAGATTATTTTCATTTATCTAATTACGCGTTTTTGTTTTGCTCCAGAACAGCAACTGCTCGAGGAAAAGCAGAGCACGCAGACGCCGCAGCCAAACAGGCAAGAGCAGAGTCTGTCATTGCTAGAATGATCGCCAACAAATATGCACCAGAATTTCAGCAACCTGGTAAAAATTACAACTTTTTATTTCTCTGTATTCTACCATTCTTAAATAGTTCGAAGTTTTAAAAATTCTCTTAAATTTTTAAAGGAAATTGTTTTTATGAAAATAGCATAATTAGAATTCGCATAAACGTATATGGAGACGAAATAAAGATTATGTGCATATTTTTCTTTTTCATATTTTATTTTACAACGGTTATATTATTAACTTATTCAATCTGACAATAAATGTAAATGATTTTTTTTTTTTTTTTTTTTTGGTTATTCTATGGTACTATGTCAGAAGTTTTTAATCAGTGATCAGATTGCTAAGAACTGGTGTCTACTACCAGACCTGTAAACTTTTACTTGTTCCCAGGAAATATTTTCCAAATGATAGTGAAAGACTAAACCAAGTGCAATTGTAGATAAAATTAATTTTTTACAATTGCTATGTCTTACACCTAATTTTGTACCAATAACTTGCTTTTATATATAAGATTGATTTACTCGCATTTAGTGGTAAACAAAATCATATCTTTATATAGTATAAGAAGAGAGTGAAATAACACATAACCAATCACAGAAGACTTGTGGTTAGTAACGCACAAAACAGCCAAGCAAAATTGAGAACGCATGAGTGTGAAAAAGTAATAGTTTTTAATAATGCTGTCTGCTGAAATGTTACAACTAAACTTATCAGCTAAAGTTAGTTGAGATTTGTGTTTTGTTTAGAGTATATCTAATGATGGTGTCGCAGTATTTCATTGTTGTCCGTGCATTTTTATTGGCCGGAAAATCACGTGGTAGAATCCAGTTAGGATCATTTCCATATTATTTTGGTTGTCATCAGCATACAACAAATAACAGTAGTAAAGGTATCGTTTTTCTATAAATATTTTTGTATCCGCAATTTAAAGTTATTCTCCTGTACTGCTATTATTACGCTTTTAATTCAATTTTCGAGTTTAAAACTAAGAGAATTGTTGTTGTTTTTTTATTATTATTATAATGGAATTCTGCGCAATATTTTAAGATAAAGTTATATAGAAAGGTCGTCAAATCTTATAAACCGTTTTACAATTATTATTTCTGTGCAAATAACGTTAATATACTGTAATAAATTACAGTTAAAGAGATCTGTTAAATGATTTATAACTTAATGATCAGCTTCATGCACAATGAGATGCAAGCAAAATAGTATTTAATATATCCCCCAATTTGGTAAGCGAAAATATTGAATTACGGTTGTCAACTCATCAAATTTGTTTGAACAGTATATTGCGATAACTATATATTGTTATATGGGTTCGATCCTCGGGCCGGGCAAGGTTCACTCAGCCTTTCATCCCTTCAGTGGGTCGATAAATGAGTACCAAGCATGCTTGGGAGCTAAACACTGGGGGTTCCGCGTTCGGCTGACCACCTAACCGGAACATCTGCTCCTGCACCCCAGAGCCCATGGTCAAGAAAACTGAGATGGGCACAGTAGGCCTTGGCCCTCTATGGGCTGTCGCGCTACTGAGTTTAGTTTTATATATTGTTATAACAATATAAATGTCATTTTAAAAAATTATTGCTTAAAAAAATTACTTCTGCTTACCAGTAGATCTAAATATTTATAATACTAATTGATAATAATATTTGGACGTGGGAAGGGGAGGCACAAGGGTAAGTTTCTTTTAGTGCATATATGTTAAGTGAATAATTTTAACCTTTGTGTTCTGCAAGAAATGACAATAATTGCGAAGCAATTATTGGGGTTGCTGAGCGGTAGCGAACAGGGGGTTTAGCCCCCCCCCCCCAGTTAAATAAAATTTATAAACCCGAAAATTAAATAAAAGTTTATAAGATTTATTACCACTTTAAATATACAAATGAAATAGTACGGACGATCAGTAACTAGCAGCGGACGTGTAAAAACGCAAAAAGGGGTGTCAAAAAGTGGCTATCTCTTATTAAAAGATATTAACTTTACAAAATTTTTTAGAATATTTTTCATATACATAATTAAAAGTGAATGCTAAGAAAGTTTTTCGTTTAAATATGAATAACTTCAAATGTAAGTAATGGTTGCAGTTATTATTGAAGAATCAAAGAGAAATAAACAAAAATAATTCTGTTTTTACCACTTTTTACATTTTAAGTCGCCCGTGACAAATATAATTCAAAATTTTATTATCTGAGATTGAAATTAGCTACTTTAGCTCGCATAGTTTTTTCAGTTTACTATTAAGAGTTAACGAAATGATGCTTTAATGTAAGGGTATTGAGCGAGGTATCTGTCTTCCGGCAATTGCCTCTTCATCTAAAAATATTTGCCACCGGCAAACGGAAGTATGCGATCGAGCTATCGATGTAAACAGTAGAGTAATATGAATGATATCGAACACACTTGACATGTTTTGCAAAGGGGCAGGGAACTGTCCTTGCATCAGAAAGGTTCTGGGTTCGAATCCCGGGCAAGGCATGGATGTTCTTTCCTTCTCTATACTATCTGGCCTCACTGTGGGAGCGACGTTAGCCCACTTAATATGGTGCCCCTGAAAGAGAGGCCAACAAAATCGCCCTATATATGCCTGAATTGACGGATGTTAACACAGGTGGGCATTGAGAGAAAAAAAAAAAAACTTTTTACATAATGGTATATACAGAAATGCTAACATGCTTCTGATTGCGGATAAATATTTTCTAGTCGTAGCAAAATTTATGTTTTTTAAAATATGACTTTTGGTTTATTAAATACGATTTTTTGGGGTTTTTCCTACCACCGTTGCAACTTTTTAAAAATTGTCAAAATAAATCGAAAATCTGCAACTTTTAATTTATAGCTCTCTACCTTTTTTAAAAATGTTTGGCTGAATCCGAAGTAGTTGGCATCTCTGTATACTATATAACTTTATACTACTACTTTCCGAATTTGTTAGTGTGTAGAATTCGTAATTCAATTTAAATTTAATAATTGTACTATATTCAAATTATGTATTAAAAAAAAACTGCTTCAAAAACAAGTGACTGAAGTAGAAGTATATTTTTAATAGTTATTTAGTAAACAAATATTATTAAGTAAAATTACTTTTTATTCTATAAAGTAGTTTGAAAATCAATGTTAAATATTATTGAGGAGAAGCATTAAAAGAATTTCGAAAATTTACATCTAACAACCAGAGGTGAAAGCGAGACGGAAAAGGGGAAAGGCTGGTAGTAAAACCATTGCAGTTATAGCTAGTTTTCAGGAGGAGTTTACTTATTCTTTTTTTAAACTATTCACCAATATCTTCTTTATCTTGGACTTACTTACTTTATTTAGCAAAAGCTGGGCACCTGGGCCGCGCAGAAGACCCATGAAGAATTTCAGAATTTCATCATGAAATTACAGAAAAATTAAAAAATATAAACAGTTTGTATACAGAGTCTCTGGGGTGACTGACTTTATCTTACTAACTAATCAAGTTTTTCAGAGTACCTATCCAGGAATGGATATCTGCTCTTTCTTTATCTTGGTAAAGAAGCAGTTTTATCTATATGCTAAAATTATAAAATTAAATCTTGATAGTTACAGATATTTTATTTTTCTCGAAAAAAATGCTTGAATGAAATGTCTTTGGTATCAGTTTATGCTCTTTTACGTATTGCTATATAAGGGCTTTCAGCCATGCTAACAACGTAAAAGTACTAAAATTCCATACGCTATATCAACACTTTAAATTAATAATAATAATAATAAAGCTTAATACGAGTTAAAACATTAGTCTTTCCAAAAACTTTCCTTCATACAAGATGTAATTTAATCAAAAGTGTCGAAAAAAGTTTAATAAAATTCTAAATAAAAATTCTAAATTCAAAATAAAATTTGCTTTTTTATATTATAAAATAGTTTGCCAAATTAATATTAAATATAATTGAGGAGAAGCAGAAACATTAAAAGAATTTCGAAAATTAATGTCAACCAACTGAAAAGTACTTAAATTCCTTACACTATCGTCACTTTAACCCTTTCAATACGACAAAAATTCAGTCCTAGTGCGCCCCATTGCTGGGATCAGTTATTTCTACTCCAAGCGATTATTAGATAAAATAACTTTTATGCCTAAAAGGTTGAAGGTATTGGAGACGAATAAACGTCCCCATAACAGCGCACCATCAACAACAATGATTTCACAAGCTTCATTGATGGGACAGCATATGTCCCGTCGTAAACCCAAAACCTTAGCGAACAAAGAGCACGGGGCGAGCTCATATGATCAGAAGGTCGGGTCCCCAATCGTGGTTGCCGGGAGAAAAGTGTTGAACCAAGCAGACTCCTCAATTCTGCTTTTAACATGTAAAGTCTATGGCGGGCTTGTCATACTTTGAATCCATTTTTCTTGTTTAAGAATCGGAGTGATCAATTTAAAAAAAATACTAATAATTTTTTCAATCTTTCCTATCCACGAAAATGTAGATCAATTTTTTTTATCTTTATTACTTTTTGTAATATTGCCTTTGAAACTCAAGTCACTTTCTACCTTTGAGTAAGGGAGGAAGGCAACTTCCACCCCCAAGTTCATTCTCCAAGAGACGATTGCGGTCTAATCTTCTCCGTAGGTGGTCTTGTTCCCTCCCTCCCAAATACTTTTAACTCTGTTCAACTCTTTTTGAAAATCTTTTTCTCTCTCTGTCCTTTTGAAGAACTGATATGGGGAGCTTTTATAAGCTTGTAATTTATTATGGAAATTATATTTGCTGATAATTCGTTCATTCTACATACATTTTATTTATTTAGTAGTAATACTTTTTCTTGTTTTTATTCATTTTGAGAGTGGAATTTATTTTTTAAATACATTATTCCCCCTTTTTTTTAAACTTTTTTCCTTGTTTTTTAAAGATGTTTCAGAATTAAAAAATTTAGCTTCTGAATAAAGTGAGATTAATTAAAATCGAGACAATGACGTAAAGATATTCCAATATACTATAAAGCATCACAAAACTGCAGTTTTCCTTTTTAAATATATATATATCGTACACTCATTTGTAGGTTTAAAAAAACATTTACATTATAAAAATTTAAAAGGTTGCAATTTTTCCATTCCATAAATAGTTTTAATTACTCCAATAGCTGGGATAGTTTGTTTTTTTTCCAAGGTAAAGAAAAAAAAAATAGCTAGTACACAAGAGCACACATCATCCAAACTTGAACAAGCACATACACAAGAACACTAAGTATTATGAAAATTTTATTTAAATCAGTAAATGAAGAAAAATATGAAAATATACGCATGTATTGTAAAATTCTTAAAAAAAAGAAAGTAAAAGAACATTAGTGGACATAATTAATATTCACGAAAGAAAAATAAAAACGGTATCAAAATATAATGAACCACTGCTTAGGAACGCAACACTGAAAATATTGAAACCAGTTTGATTGCCAGATGAAATAGAAAGAATGAGAAATGTGATTATTATAAACACCACGAAATATCATCACGGTATATTAAAAAATAAAAATAAGTTGTAATACTTAGAGTTAAGTTTCTCTTTGTTACTTCAGACAGTCAAACTGGTTTTGATGTTTTCAGACCTGATTCCTTAGTTGATTCACTAGATTTTGAAACTATTAGTCTTTTTTTATTGCTTTAACATTAATCTGTAATTCCTAATTAATACACTTTTTAAAACTTTTTTTAGCAATATTCTAAAAATATATATTAAAACTAGTAATTATGCAATATCTTATATATTTAATAACGAGAAATTTTTCGAATTCCTATTAAAAGTGTGTAATGTAATTTTTATTCACAATTTTTCGCTCTTTTATATTGATAGAACAAAGTATGTAATCAATGTGTTATTTTAATTTCTCTTCCCTAACCCTCTTTTGCCATTCATGGAGAAGAGTTTTCTGGGTAGAAATTTCTGCACTGCAAACTTTAATTAGTGTAGTTATAGTTAATTAAAATCCGCATTAGCATTACATGGAGAGGAAAAACACGAAAACCTCCCAGGGTTAGTGATAAAATTTTGTAAAGTAAACTTGTCTCAATCAGTTGTTATGTTGTAAGTTTTAATGAAAATCAATAAATGCCTTTTCTTTCAAAAATTTCGGTATCGTACTTTTTTATAAATTAATTTCGATTTTTTTTTATAAATCTTTATATTAATTACAGTGAGCAGCTTCACGAATTTATATATTAAAATGTAAAATAACATAGAATTGTTTTGTTTTAGTTTGTTGTTTTTAATGATCCATCGAAATGATCTATTAGAAAAATAGTACAATCTTTAAAAAATTGAAAAATATTAATTTAAATTAAAAAAAAAAAAGGTTGTGAAAAATATATGTATTTAAATTGTAATTGAAAGAAACAAATTAAAAAAGTAATAAAAAAATAAAATCTTGAACTCAAGGTTTTACTTTAACATAAAAAGTTTTTCAAGTTAGCAAATCAATTTTTTAAAAAAATAACAAACTTTATTTGATTTATAGAGAAAATATAAATTTATTTTTAATGTAGTTACTTTATATGAATTACTTTCATATGACTACATAGTAAAATTTTATAAATTTAAATACTCTGGTTATTATTAGTTCTCTAAATAATCAAATCAAAATAATAAATAATTCAAGATATAATTAGAAAAAGTGCATGTTAAATAAAATGATAAAACCATTTTGAAAATAAATACAGCCGTTTTAGAGTTTAAAAAAATTATTTTTTAAGTTCTTCTTAGAAGGAGAAAAAGCATAATGTAGAGTGAGTCTCTTCTGATATCTTCTGAAAGCTAGTTGACCCCCGCAGGTTGCAATTCCCCCTTTTCTGTGACAGTGGTTAGTCGATTAGTTTCGGATTACTTAACACCCCAGGAAGTACACTCACCCCCACCAAAAATGTAGGTGAGACAGTGGAACGGGTTTTGGAGGTGCTATATTTTTCGTTCCTATTCGGGACTAACTCTTACTGGGGGTTAGAAGGGAAATGAAAAGGCCTTTTCACAGTATCCTTTGG
Source organism: Parasteatoda lunata (assembly GCA_949128135.1). Lineage (NCBI taxonomy): Eukaryota > Metazoa > Arthropoda > Arachnida > Araneae > Theridiidae > Parasteatoda > Parasteatoda lunata. The sequence continues at coordinate 95,411,527 of OX421970.1, read as the reverse complement.
CCAAGCCCAAAACATATGAATCCCGGGACAGCTTATGTCCCGGCCGGAATTCTAGAGTCAATAGCTCATTTTTAACGGCATTTTACTTCACATTTTGATGGTTATTAGGCAACGTTTTTTTTTTTTTTTTTTTGTTCACATTTTCATGCACATTTGCGTTAAAATTTTTATTAGCATATTTATTTATAAGCCTTTTTAGGAATTTACAGTAATAAAATAAGAACGGTAAAAAATTTTAAAAAATTGAAAGTAGTGGAGGAACAACAGTATCTAAAGTCTGGGTTTCTTGGCGATCCCTACTCATCGCCTTTTGAATAGCTGCATTTCCCAGCGAACAATTGAGTGATCAATAGTGAGCCATTTGAGGTACCCGGTTGTAGCTCATGATCATCAATATTCCAACTACTGTCATGATTTCGAATTTTTCGGTCATGTGATGCATTTTGTCTGTAGCGTTTCGACTGTCTGATGCTGAACTTGTTTCCTTTTCTTTCAATGCTTTATTCTCTATTTCTATTCTTTCGTTCGTACATTGTAAATGAATAAGCCTTGGGAAAAGATCTTGAAGAAAAACTCCACTTCGGGGGCTTCGTTGCCAATAGAGAGATTTGTTTGACCCTTGATGTAAGTAACTAGTAGCATTCGTGGTGCAAAGTTAGTTGGATGGAACCATGAAAATGATGGTTGATTCTTGTTCTGGAGCTCTGCTGCATCCTCAAACAAATCATTGTGATTGGGTGGAACGACTTCATTGTCTGTCTCCTCTTTTCTGCTTTTTCTATAGTGTGGACTCAGTGTTTTCAGTTTCATCAGAAGAGTTCCTAATATAAACGAGTTTTCTCAGCTTGTTATTTGGGTATCGACCCTTCATCAGAAGAAGGAGTCTTTGAATTTTATAGAAATAGTGGTGGCTAAAAACCTAATAAATTGAATTTATTAAACTAAAAATCACAATTGATTAACTACCACTCGAAAATATTTATTCGCTGTCCGGAGCAAGTTGGCATCTCTGCAGTTGTCACTTGCTGGATTAGATCGGGGATGAGAAATTTATGGACTCAGAACGATGAGACGGCCTAAAAATCAGTTTGGAAGAGATAGAGATTTTTGATAAATATCTTTGTTTTTGTGTAATTAAGGTTAAAAGAATATTTTAGAAATATTCAAATCTAATATAATTATAAAATAGAAAGTGCATTATTGTTCAAATAATAGATTGTTTTCATGGAATATTTCAAACGTATTTTTCATTAAATAATCATATGAACATTTTATTGAGTCAATGAAAAAGGAGTGAACAAATGGGGAAGACAATCTTAGTATTATAAGAAGTAAATATATTTTGTTCGATGTATTTATTGCTGCCTTTTCTCTATATTTTATTGAATGATCGTTAAATACTAAGGATTGAATAAATATATTTCCATTTAAATAACCATACTCTACTTATTCGTATTTCTGCTCTTAATTGTACCAATTTAATTTTCTCATCACCAGTCATTACACATTTTAACATCAAATAAAGATTTTAGGTAAGAAATTAAACATTGAAACTTAGCAGTGCTTTTTACTTTAAGTTCGTTCCGTAATCCTTCTGTTTATTTAGCATTGCAGCGCTATCTACAGCTTTGTTTTTTAAATTCCTATATAATTTTTGGTTACTATAAACACTTTTTTAATGTTTTTCACCGACGACATAATTTAGAAATATGTAGTTTGAAAATTAATAACTAATCATGTTTTATAGTTTTGCATTCATTATTTTAATTTAATAGATTAATCACACATGTTTGACTGGGATTATAATTGAAATTGTAATTTTGTAAATAGAAATTTCTATTTATTAGAATTACTACTGTTTGTATATGATGTTGATTGACTGTTATTCGCTGATGATGGGATAAAATAAAAATTAAGAAATTTAAAGGTATATTATTAAAAGACAGCTATATATTTTTAAAGTAAGATTCCTCCTCTTAACACAATAATTAAAAAAAAAAATATTTATTTTTTTGTAGTTTACATCTACTTTATTACAAATGCAGGTAACAATAACTAAAGCTAATATTTTCAATGTACAGTAACTATTTTTGAAATATGGTCACTACTTTTAAGAGATAGATTTTGAGAAAATTCAATTACACTCATATTCAAAATTTAAAAAATTGAAAGAATCGAAGAAAAAATTGCATTAAAAAAATGGTTAAGAGAAATAATATGCTTATATTATCGGGGGAATTTTTCTAAAAATATCTAACCCTTGTTTATAAGAGCCAATTTGTTTTTCTAAACTTTTTTTTACGATTTTTTTATTTCAATATTCTAGTTTTTATGCCTTATTCTGTCTTTCTTGTCAGGGAATATTTAATTCGGAAATGCTAGAAGTTAATCAAATATTTGTGATTTTGTTAAGTGTCATAAACTCTTTAATTTCCTATTTGTACAAAATAATGCGGGGGAAAAAAACAGATCATTCAGAATAACTTTTGATTTAATGATCGGATCTTCACGTTCTAGGACTCTTTCTAAATGGTTCGAGGGGGTGAGCTCAAATGCGCTAATTAATAAGTGCATACGATATTTTAAGTTACGAAATCAGACATGAAAATGAACTTCCTCTGAATAAAATTTTTATTTTTATTTATTATTATTTTTTTTAGATTCGGATTTTTGAGCCTCAAAATATAGGGGGTTGCCGCAATCTGGGAAATATAGTCCCAATAGTTTGGTCAAGGGAGTGCTCTAAAGTTCGAACCCCTTAATCTTAATTATACTTTTTACGTTTTTCGCTATATTTCTAGAACTTTTTAAGCAAATTGAAAAATTTTGCACACAATAACGTAATTCGTTGATTCAAAGAAAATTTCATGCAAAAAATAACTTATAGTAAATCTTTACTATTTCTTACTATTTTATTTAACAGCGGTCGAAAACATTTTCAATTGTAGACAATATTTTTACTCATTTTAAAGAATACATGAAAAATACAAAATTTGAGCAAAATCGGTTGAAAGGTTCCTGAGAAATTGAGTTTCAAAAAAGTCAGATATTTAAAATTTGATTTCTCAAGAACAATTCCACCGATTTCGCTCCAAAAATTGTATTTTGTCATGTAAAAATACATTCTCTAAAATGACGCAAAAAATTTTCTACCCTACAATTCAAACTTTTTCGAGTATTATTAAATAAAATGACACAAAATGATAAATATTTACCAAAAGTTATTTTTTGCATGGTATTATCTTTGGACAAATGATTTTTATAATTGCGTGCAAAAAATATTAAATTCACTCAAAAAGTTCTCCAGGTGTAGCGAAATACGTAAAAAGTAAAATTAACATTATGGGGTCCAAACTTTGGAGCACCCTCCTGACCAAACTATTGGCACCATATTTCCCAGACTGCTGTTCAGAATTGGGGCTCAGAAATCTGAATCTGTCGGGGAAAAATATGTTTATTCAGAAAAAGTAAGTTTCTGTATCTAATTTCGTTACTTAAAATATCGTTTGTACTAATTAATTGGCATATTTGAGGTCGCGCCCTCGAACCATTAAAAATGAGTCCTATAATGCGAAGATCCGGTAATTAGATCAAAAGTTATTCAGGGTGATCCGTTTTTCATTTTGGCGCACTGTACACCAAGAGTTATTGTGCAAAATATGTATCGTTGATGGATTCGTGTAAGATTTGCACCTGTTAGATTAAAAAAATTAACTGCGTTTGAATCTTGTTTCTGTAGAAAACTAACATTAAAAGTCGTTGCCAGAAATCGTAACATACTAGTGTTTTTTTTTTTTAATCACACTACCCACTACATTTTTTTTTCCTTAAAAAAAAAAAAAGTAGTGGTTGCACTACAAACTACGAAAAAAGTAACGACTACAGTTGTTTCGTTACTTGTAACCCGCTAGCCCCGACCACTACTCTACCTCTAATTAGATTATCATTCATACCTCATTTCATCAAAGTGATAGCAAGCTAACTTCTATTAAAATTCTTTTTTTCCCTGCAATCGGAGGTAAGGGGGAAAAAGAGGGGAAAGAGTTGAAACAATGCATTCGAGATTAGAAGAAGATGGCGCTTCTGCATTTCGGATGTCAGCCAAATTGTCGCTGGATCAAAATAAATTCTTTTTCGAGGGTCTTGTTCTGTTTTTAACGTTTAACCAGTTCGAATCTGTAAGAATCCGTACCACCAGAAGTCTGAAGGTTAAAGAAATTCCTAGGGTAAGAGACAATTTTTTCGAAATTCTTGACTTCTTAATAAGCGTATATAGAAACGCTTGTCTCGGTTTGATTTTTTATTTCACCTTTTATAAATTTCTGCTTCAAAATTAAAATTTAAAATAAACATAATGACGTCATTAATTTTTTTGTTTGTTTTTAATTAACATAAGCATAAATAGTAGATTAAGAATTGCACGATTAACATTAAACTAAATTTTTAAAGTGCAAAGGTGTAAAAAATGTTTTTCGTGGAAAAAGTCATAGAATGTTTAATAATGATTATACTTTTTTTTAAAAAAATTCTTAAGAATAAGAAAAAAAATTATTTTATCTTTAAAATTAATTTATCTTTATGTTTCTGAATTACTACAGCCATCGTAGGTAGCTACATGATTTGTAATATATCATGGCAGCTGCAATTTTTATTATTATTTATTTATTTATTGAAAAAAAGTTTATGGTGATAATATTAATAATCAATTATTTAATGATACTACATTAAATACAGGGATACTAATTGTATCGCTTTCCACAAAAAAAATTTAGAGTGGTGAAGAATGAAAATTGAAGCATGCATAATATTGTTCAATTTTTCTAACCCCTTAAAAACTTAACCACGAAATAACCAGAGATACTATGCTCTGATATGTAAAAAAAAAAAAAAAAAAAAAAAAAAAAAAAAAAAAATTCTAGATGAATCGAAATTAAAATTATTTTTAATTTAAGTAATTTCGTTTTAAGTAATTTTTCGAACACTACGTATGGAAAATTCCAAGTATCATCTGAAATATGATACTTTGAATTATTTGCAATAACAGGAATGTCACGGGCGACTAAAAATGTATAAAGTGGTAAATAGTAAAAATCTATTAAAAGATATTAAAATTAGCACTAGCTTTTTCTAGCATAATTTTTTCAGTTTGCTAGTGTAAAAGTTTTCATAGAAATGCTCTGGAACTGGGCACCTGAGCCGCGAAGCGGTCCTTATGACATTCGTCATGAATTTGTTTTAAAGTTTGTTTTAACACTGTGAGGTCAGCTGTCCGTGTTGTTACTGGATAAGTAGTTTAAGCACTTCGCTCGAGGATTGGAAATTATTGTAATATTACACTAATTACTTCTGGAAATTATTGTAATATTACACTTATTACTTCTTGAAATTATTGTAATATTACATTAATTACAACTGGAAATTATTGTAATATTACACAAAATACTGCAGGAAATTATTGTAATATTACACTAATTACTACTGGAAATTATTGTAATATTACACTAATTACTACTGGAAATTATTGTAATATTACACTAATTACTACTGGAAATTATTGTAATATTACACTAATTACTACTGGAAATTATTGTAATATTACACTAATTGGAAATAATACTGAGCAGCTTGCTGGCTGTAGATGATGACGAGGCTCATGTGCTTTGCTCGAGAATATAATATTGGTGAAAATAAAGAAGCAATTAGCTCAAAATGATAGATTTTTGTTTGCAGATGAGAGTTTTACTAATACAATCAAAACTTGACTTGATATGTAAGCGGGCATCTTACTTCATCATCTATCTAATTTGCAATAGGGCGACTAACACGTATGGCGTTAGGTACAAGGAGGTGATTGGCAGAGATGCCAACTGCTCCGGACACGCCAGAATAGTTAAAAAAACGGTAAACAACTACAAAGCAAATTTTGCAAATATTTGTATATCTTCACTTGTTTTTTAAAAGTTATAGCTTGACATAAGTACTACAAAGTGGTGAATTATATAAACCAACCAATTATTTAGAAATAGTGGTGGTAAAAAGTCTACGTAATTGAATTTATTAAACCAAGAATCACAATTGATAAACTACCACTTTAAAATGTATATTTGCTGTCCGGAGAAAGTTGGCATCTCTGGATTGGGTAATTGACGGCTTATGGAAGGACTAGTGTAATCTGATGAACTAATAATCGAGTTTTTTTCTTTAAATATAAATAATTTGCAATGAAAATCATAGTGGTAGTTACGATTAATTAATTGCATCGAAAAAGTAAATTTAAAAAAAAATATATTTAAAACTCTAAACCTTGGCACTATTTGGATAATTGTTCAACATATTAAGATTTCGTTTTGTCTATGTGTTTATATAGTGGGAACAATTAAATAAACTAGATTCCTAGAAAAAATTTTCAGTTGGTTGATGGCGTCTTAGCGACAGGTACCTTGATGTCTTTATAAATACAGTGCTCGAAAGAAAGAAAAAAACACCCTGAATAACTTTTGATTTGATGATCGGATTGTCACATGCTGAGACTCAACCTATGTTAAGCTATTTCGTATAATAATAACTATTACTTAAATTGCATACATTGACTGAACACGGTTTCAAATAAAATTTACTATTAAACTTAATATAACTTAAAAAAAATAAATACGTCCTTATTTTACGATTTACAGTTGAGTATTTATAAAATTGTAACTAAATATCTTTGTCATGAATGCTAAACAGTTTCAAACATGTTTTCCTCCAACATTTGATGCTCATGCGAAATATTTTTCCAGAAATATTGAATTATTTCAAAAATTAGAACTTTTGCAAAACTTTTTATTTTATTTTATTAACACAAAGGTTATTTTTATGACATTTTATATATATGTATTAATTATTTTTATTCAGAGATGGCAACGAAATTCTATTACTTTTACTACACCCAGGAAAATTATTTTTTAATACTATGAAAATTAAGTATTAGTTACGGGGAGTGATATAATAAAGAAATATCTAATCAAAGAATGAAACTAATTTACAAACTCAGAGAAAAAGACACAAAATGAGTAAGTAACATTTAAAGTAATAAATCAAAATAGAAAAAAGCTTAGTCCGAGCAGCTAAATCCAAATTTGTTTCATTTTAATTTAGAAAGTCAGAAATACAATTCTAGCAGAAAACGAAAAAAAAATTTTATGTGTTAAATTAATTAATATGTGTGTTAGCAAGACAGCACTTCATCAGGGCCTGCTAACACACAGGAGCCTTTCTGTTGTTAGTGGATTTAACCAAAACTAACAGTGCCCCGACGCATCACCTCCTACATCAAAAAGCCTCCACACGGTCCGCGCAGACCTTTTAAAAAGTGAACCAGTTGTGCGCATGAACTCAAAACCTTTTATAAAAGTAATTGAGAGAAATTTATCGTATATATTTGAGAATTGAATCTACCGTGTGGAGGCTTTCTGTTATAGGAGGCGTTGCCCGAGGTCCCATAATGGAAAGTCAAATAAGAAAAAGCAATTGGAAAAATTGAAATGTAAATACAAAGTTTAGCTAATGAGATGCATCCTCTGGATCTTCTTTGTTTATTAATGAAAGAAATGCATGGGATTTTATTCATTTATATTTAGGCTAATGAAAATAAATGATATGGTAAATGACGTATAATGAATTTAATCTGATTTTACGTTAGAATATTTATTGCTTTGTTTTTTTAATTGTCGATTATTTTTGAATTTTAAATAATTCGAAATTCAGTTAATTCAAACTTTTTTCCCTTCCCTTTTAAGATTGAATCAAAAAGAGTATACTATATTTCATATCATCTTTTTTGCAGCGAGGCACAAAAATCTTGCAAGAAATCTAAAATATTCATCTCAACTTATTTCAACTTCTAAAATGTAACAACCTACACTTCGTAAATTTTGTTGAATTTTAAGAAAATAAAATTTTATTCATTATGCTCACAGGTTTACATAGGACTAATATTATCATATCATACGTCACAATGAATGATTGATTAGAAATTAGATGTTACATCCCTACTCACAATTTTACTTTGGCTCCATATGGGTTCAATATTGACTTCATATGGGTCCTATATGAACATGCACCAAAGGACGAACATTGGTCCTATATAGAGCCAATATCAGCCTACATAAGGCCAATAGAGGGTAAATAATATATATAAATAATAAATATATATAAATAATAAATATCTATTTATAATATCGGAAAATAACTGCCCTTTAAACTGTTATTGAGCAAAGATTCGTGAATATTGATCCAATGAGCACTCAAGTTTTTTAACGGCTAGGGTTTTTATACAATACTCACATCAACGTATTAAATTTATTAACCTTTTCCGGAAAAGCAAATTTTAGTAACAAGACATTAGAAAGTTCGTCCTTGGACAGTGCATTTTAAAGTGAATCTTCATATTTTAACTATTTGATGTTTAAAAAGTACTGGTTGCTAAACATCTAAAAAAGTAATTAGTTTTACATTTTTATTGATTTGTAACATTTAATGAATTAGTGTTGCCTGACTGACTACCCTGCACTGGAAATGATTAAACCGAGATTTAAAAGATGACTTGTGTTGCTACCTGGAAAAAAAAACTTTGGCAAAAGAAGTAAAAATTTGAGATTTATACAAATGGGAAACAACTGATCAAACATCACTAACTATGGTCAGTAAGCGAGTGGGTGATCACTTTGATCAGTTGGTGTAGGGACCGAGAATGCACTGTAAAGATTTTCGTTAAACTATTCTACCATAAAGTGCTCGACTTTGCATCAGAGCATCGAGTTACCAAGGTGTAGGAGCCATCCCCTCTGAAGAGGATCAAGATTGTGATGGCATGTCTTCGGATCTTCCTCAAGGATGTCTTCCAGACCACCACCAGTCCGTTTTACAACTCTATTGACCCAAATAAAGTACCTACCTACAACTGCTTTGATTTTTTTAAAATCTTATTGCATTGAACATGATTAATTACACGGAGATAATTGATCAGGATTTATTACATCGTATTAATTTGAACAGATGGTAAAAACTTATAAAAGTGACAGTATAGTGGTACTATATTCGTACAGTAATATTTTTTGCAGTACTGATGCCATTCAACGATTAGAGATCTCAAAAAATTATTTATTGCACATAAATATGTAGATTGGTATTTTCATTACAAAGAACGACTTATATCTACTAGAAATCAGCTAATCCATACTCGGATAATCAGGAATAAACTTTACTAAATGCGATATTTATTTATACATTTCAATTTTATTGCAGGTTCAACTCTTGTCAGAAGAAAATTTGCATCTAGTCAGGATTCTTCAGACTTCGGACAATTCCATCACTCTGAAGATTTTTCCCCTCGATCTTCCCATCCATCCACTGAATACTATCCAACACTAAAGGACAACCAGTATCTGCCACAAGAACTCGATGACTACCACCTGAGTCCGGCTCCAAACCCACCACAGCCGTCTGCCTCTGCCTTTCTCGATCTCTTCAAGAACAATCCAGATCGACGACCATCTGCAGCCGGATTACTCCGACGACCCTCCACAGTCAACTTAAGGCGACCATCTGTGTTCGTCGAACATAGCCTCGTTCCTTCTCAATTCAACCAGCAGGCTATTCCAAATAATCCTCACCGTCCACAGCTGAGTTTGCAACAAGTAGTTGACGAACATTTCCATCATTACTACGAGACCAAACCAACATCGAGGCCAACCTCTCCGAACAAGTCCAAAAAACCTGCCATCGATTTGACCGAACTTTCCAAACTATACGGCATACCTCTGAGCCATCCCAAACAGATGGAAGACGAGGAAGAGGTCACGTTCATTCCCCAGCGCAGGTCTACAATGCCAACTGTACTGGACCAGAACTCGCTGCATGTGGAACCCGATTTTTCTTTGGGTGAGGGGATGGTGCGGACTGGTTCCCTGTACAGTGCGACTCGAAAGATGGAATCTTCTGCTAAAAGTGGTTCCATCGCGAGTTCGAGAAAAAAGAGCTTGCCTGATATCAGTAACATCGCAGAGCCAAAAATTTTAACGCGAGAAACGATTGCTATTTTGAGTTCTCAGAGACGAGAAGCCATCCGAAGGCAAGAGGAAGAAGCTCAGAGACTCAGAGCGAATCCATTGCTGTACCTACTCAGCCCAGAATTTTGTGTAAGTGTTTTTGCGTCTTTTGCATAATTTTGTGTTCTATTTTTCATTTAAGTTTACTAACTTATACACGATTTGAGAAGTAATTTTTCTATAGCCATGTTGACTCAAAGGATAGAGCGTTCGCCTTCCAATGAGGTGAACCGGGTTCGACTCCCAGCGATGGCTAGTCGATACGAATTCCACACACAGCTCAAACCGATCACAGGGCTGATGTAAAATATCCTCAGTGGTTTTCGGTGGGAAGTTTTCGTGGTTTTTCTCACCATGTAACGCAAATGCGGGTTAGTTCCATCAAAATGTCCACCACGAAGGCAAATTTCTCCCAGTACTTGATACAGGATTTCCCTTGTCTTTTGGTTTGGGTTCAGAATTATAAGGTTACACGAGTTGAATATTAGAAGTCGTAAACCCAAAATCGGGTCGACTGTCCAACGACGGTTTTAAAATAAAATAATTTTTGTAGTGGTACGGACTTGAAGAAAATATTTATTTATTTATTTTTTTTTTTTTTTAATGATCGAAACTTTTCAAGATATTTCGCCAGCAATAAGAAATTTAATTACTGCGAAAACTAGAAAGGTATGATTGTTCTGGCCTGGTGTTCGTAGATGATGAAGTCATTGTAATGAAGAATTCGAGTGATATAGTGTGAAAAAATAGAAATGAGATTATCAAAGTTGTCTCTATCCTAAGGCAGTAACTAAGAGAAAATACGCAGTTGGCGATTTTGTTTGAGCTCTGCTTGTTTGTGTGAGAAACAAGCACACTCCAGAATCAGTGTTTGTTCAGATTTTAAATAAATTTGAGGCACCTATTTACACTTTGACTATACACTAAGTCAATAGTTAACTTTGCTCAGCCACAAAATGAAAGTTAAATATTTAAAGGTTTCACAAACTGTTTTCTTCTTTGTTTTACAACACTTATTTTATTTCCCTTTTAAAATGCTAAAAAAAAAAAAAGAGTCACTATTGGGTGAAAAGTGTTGTATTTACCTTTTGCACTCCGAGTATTTTAATATGCTGTTTGAACTAATGAAAATACTAAATTATTTAAAATACATAGTACACTACTTTTTTTTTATATAATTTCAAAAATTCTTAAAATAATGTGACTACTAATTATTAACATAAAAATATTGTGTCTTTCGATGTCTACTCAGATGTGACAATGCAAATTGTGATATAATTTAATGTGTTTAAATATTTCACTGTTTGGTGTTCTGAATGTCACTAGAATGTGACTAAAACTACATTGAATTAGGAATAACTTACATTAATTTTCAAACTTAAGTCACCTAACTGAATACCCTAAGCCGTGAATATCTGTAGACTAAACTAACCAACTTGGTACCTTCCGCCCATTAATCAGCAGCAACTTGGTACCTTCCGCCCATTAATCAGCAGCTAAGTGAGCATAGAACTTTTACAGGGTGTCTAAAAAATGTCTCGGAAAATTTTTTAGGGAAAACAGGATACAGCATAATTTGTGTAGCAACATAAAAAGGAAGAACATAAGAAATTGTACAGCAATCCATAATCGAAAACGTTCAGGGAGAGAGGTAGAAGAGGAAGAAAAGAGTTCAGGCTTGCTTTTCGAGGTTCGGGTCCTCCCGAAACCAAGATTGTCGAATAAAAGAAAATTTGGAGGTCTCGCCACTCGCCCTTTGTTGAATAAATAAAAGAAATTAGCCATTAATTTTTTTACTACTAAACTGCAAAACAAAGCATAGAGAAAAATCAAGAATTGGAAGCTCACGAATCCGAAATGGTGCTCGCTTCGCAAATATTTGCGATACATTGAATGTTATGTTTCCTTACCAAACTTAGTAGAGTCTCTGTGTGTCATTTCAACGCCTAAGTTCGTCACACTAACTCGATTTACATGCCACTCACGATACGTCAGGAAATGGCGTCCAACGCCTGGTATTATACCGACGAAACTGCAAAATTACTAATTAAAAAAGAAAATCAAAATCCTTGGCTAAATAAAAATCGTTTGACAATTAGTGTTAGCCTCACAAAGCAAAAGCACTGGATAGAAATAGCTGATAATTGGAATTTTTAGATATCATAAATTTCACATTTTCAACTGAATCAAAGGTTTGTTTAAAAGTACATAGTAAAAAAGTTTATGAAAATTTTATCATGAGTCAAGTCAGCGTCAGGCCCGGGTTTTCAGGAAGAGTCAGTCTCATCTCTAACAATAATGATAAATAGAAAATCTTAATAAGATATTATGCATGTAATGCGCAAAAAAAATTGCAAACAGCTTAATAATTTTTTTATCTTATAAATGGATTTTTACGTATTAGAACTCAATTTTAATGATTCGAGGGCCTAACCTGAAATATGCAAATTATTTAGAACAAATGACATTTTAAATTACGAAACACCAAAACGTACTTTCTCTGAAGAAGAAAAAAACATCCCCTTTTTTTTCCCGAAGGATTTGAATTATTAACCCTCAAAATGTGAAGAATAGACCTAAACTGGAAAATATGGTTTTAGTAGCTTAGGCAAGAAAAATATTCAAAAATTTGGACTCTTTAACTTTGATTTCACTTAATGCGTATTTTAATACATTTCTTGAACTAATGAATCGAATCAAACAATTTTTTACCCAATTGCAAAACATGTTTATTCACGTAAAAAATTTAATGTAAAATTTATTTTTGTAAGAATTATTATTTTACACTTAATTTACTAAAGGTTTAAAAAAAATTTTAACTGTGAGTTTTACAAATTTTTACACTAAATTATTTATTGACCAACTTCAAAATTTTAAAGAAATCGGTCATATCATTTTTGAGCAACAGTTTAAAAAACACAATTCTCTTGAGATTTCGAAATGAGCAAAAGATGAAATTAATATTAAAGGATCTAAACTTTTGACTGTTTACCTGCCTAAATTATGGGGATCCTATTTTAAGACTCAAGGATCATGGCAGCATTGCTTAGCAGCACTTACGCAGTGCTGCTAGGTGCAGAATAGCATTATAATTGCAGGTAGCAGAGCACTATCCAGGGTCGTATGAAATCATGAGATATTATACAGTTCTAATCTTTGTAATGTATCTTCACAACTTTAAAAGTTTATCACAACATTTTTAAATACTCATCTCCTGTAGGTATCATGAAACCAAGTTCGTTAACGAGTAGAAAGAATGCCGCATTCTCATGATAGAGGCAACCGATAATATACATAAGTATATGAAATACGACAATATCGCCATCATTAATGACAATACCTAGCGAATACAAAAACATTGTGTTCATTATTAATAACTATAATTATAAAGTACTATAATATCCCAATCAATACGCAACATATAGAAAAGACAATATTGCGAATATTATGCACAACGCTAATTATTTGAATGTGATATTGTTATGAATGTCGATAAATTTTACTGGGTAACGAAAATATTGGCCAACGTAAAAATGATATAAGTAAATTACATAGAAAAAAATATCGTGGTATATAACTAAATACCAATAATTTGAACAATATTAAAACCCGGCACTCATCGGTTGATGAGACCAATGTACTTGTTGGCGACAAGTCGGAAAAGTCTGTCAGCAACACATGGTTTCTATAACCGATAAGTATTCATTTTTGAGACATCTTGCACATGGATAAAAGTCAAGAAATAAAATGAAACATTTTTCATTAGAGAAATCATATCTGGCTTTCATGAAAGAAAAATAAAATATCTATATATTACTGTGAATGACCTAAATTGGCGGTTATTAACTTCCACCGGTGAATGTTGACTGTTGACAATCACATAGTCGCATAATAAGTGTCCGAAATATATACTAGGTCTAATTAAGTGCCACCGCCGAGTATACATTTGCCCGGTATGCCCTACATCAATGTTTTTTAAGGTCAAGTGCCACTGCCCAGTACGCATTTAACCGGTACTCCGAACACTGATGTTTCTCTTAACCTATCCTCAGCCGAAATTAAAATATCGAAAAAATATATAAATAACAACGAATAAATTAATATCAAATCGAATGTAATAAATATTTTGGACATTCACCAAAGCGACTATGTGAGTGTTGACATTCACGGGTAAAAGTCGACATTCTCTTGATTTCGGTCATCCACTGCAACATATATATCATAAAAAAAATATTAGAAAACAGTCTCTATTCTCAGGAATGCCACGGGCGAAACTCAATTCATCTTTATCTATTTCATTCAATTGTAACTACCATAACTTGCAATGCAAAACGAAGCATTTTTTGCATACTTTCAATCGCAAACTGAAAAAAAAAAATATGCTGGAAAAAAAATGCTAATTTTAGTCTCTTTTAACAGATTTTTAATATTTATTAATTATCACTTTTTACATTTAAACTCGCTTGTAAATAGGCTTGTTAGTATTGACAAGTAGCACAGGACAACAACAGTACAGTCGCTTTGTAGCACCATTCTCTATTTCCAAAGTAGCTATTAACATTATAGAAGTACAAAGTATCTATAAACTCTGTTGACTCAACAAAATAATGACTACGATTCGAAATATTCTAGTTCTGGACTCCGGCCAGACGTATCTCCAGATTTCGACTGTAACTGTTAACAGTGAAAAGAGGAACCAAAGGAAAAATGTTTTGTAATCAATCTAAAAGCAACATGATAACAAGCATAGTTGCAAATAGGCTGCAATACAACTCAGGGCTGAAACTATGATGGAAAAAGAGAAAAAAATTTATAGTAAAATCATTTCATTTAAAGCTTGACTTCTCTGAAGAATAAAATAAGCTTTTACTATTCTAAATTAAAATTATTTGTTACTATTTACTTTTTCTGGGGTAGAAAACAATACTATGTATTATATTTATTTATTTTTTTTTAAAAAAAAAAAGGTCTTGCTATTTAAAAATATTTTAATCTTCCCAAAACAAGTTATAATGAAATGATTTTATCAGTTTCTGTTCTTTTCCATCTTCTCACTGTTTTTTGAATACATTTTTCCTTATATTTTTTTCTTTGTGTTACATTTTTGCAGCGTAAAAATTTTAAAACTTAAAAACATGAATTACAAAGGAATGTAAATATACGTACTAAAAGTACGGCGAAATTTTAAAAAATTTTAAATTCGATTCTTAATTTAAGAATCGTTAGTTATTAAACGTGTAGTAAGAAAAACTGTATCTACAGCCCTCGGAAATGCAACAGCAGAATTGAAATTTGACGTTCTGAAAAGACCATTTTTATTTAGGAACTCATCTCGAAGATATATATATATATATATATATATATATATATATATATATATATATATATTTTAATTCTAATCTGTTTGAAAGTTATTGCATTTTCAAGAGCTTTTTGAGCGACTTTCTCTCACATTTTGTTGTTGTTTTGTTTTATGTTCTGGACTGTTCAATAATGATATAAGGCTTGTTAAATAAGTAAAATTTTTTCCAATTTATTTTTCGTTGAGTCACACAGTCTGTAATACTTAGGTAAAAAAAATTTCAAGTGAAGTTAATTATTTTTCAAATACTGATAATCATTCACTTCGTTATAATTAGCATGTTCTTAGCATAATATCCTTAATAAATCTATAATAATTTTATATTTCATTAATAAAATATATATATATATATATATATATTTGTTTTGAGGTAAAATATCAACTTATAAGGGGGTAAAAACAATAATGAACAATAAAATAAGCTTAGTAGGCGAGCAAAGCCTCTTGGAGTTTTACAAAAATCTAAATAAGTGAAGAAAGACAGTAATCTGGTTCTTTATGCAACTAAATATTGCCGTGCAATTGAAAAAACAACGTAAGTGCTTCAAGATTGATTGTGAGAAAAGTATTAGCTTGACTCACCTTCGATTGCTAAAGATTGCTTCGAACGCTCAAGTTGAATTTTAAAAAAAACTGATAAAACAACTTTATTTTTGAAAAATTGTTTTTACAATATGTAGCTTGCCATATAAAGATGCCAAATATATTAAAATCTCAATTTTGAATTTTTTTTGTCGCTTACGATGATTTTTCAATTGCATGGCAGAATAGGAATGACATTTGAAATGACATGAAACAATAACGGCTAAAGGTAAATCAAATTAGTCTCTTAGAAAAGTTTTACTATATTAATATTTTGCCTAAGAACAATAATGTTCTACTAGTTGGCTGGAGAAAACCACTCACTAAGCCAAGGTCGATTGAGCTGATTCAAAAGTTGGCTCCTCTTCTCGAAAAGTAAGAAGAAAAAGAAGTTGGTACCCATTGTTTAGCAGCTTTCCGGTAATTAACCTCTTCAAAAAGAGTTATTTTTCTTCCACCACGGTGAGTCTTTCGGAAGGCAAGTTAACTGGGAGTATCATAAAACCGCACAACTTCAGTCTAAAAACAATTGATTTTCGCACGGTGTTTAGAATAAAGAGGAAATATTAGAAATTGAGAATCGTTTAAACTTATTGGGGATCGAAATGGGCTATAGGTGGCGTAGAGCAGAACTCTCTACACATGGCAACACATCGCCTACTTCCACCATTAGCGTGTGAACAGTCTTTGAACATAGATCTAAAAGAAAGCATCTTGGAAATTTTAAAAACATTTTTGATAATTAAATACGAAAAAGATTAAGGAAGAAGAAAATATCGTAGTATCGTTCTTTTTCCTGCAGAATTAGAATGCACCGTTAAGGGAAAGATTTTTTTTTTCCCTTTGAATTTGATTTGCTACTTATAAATATGGCCCTTGTCAGTTTTAACCACTAAGTCGGATAATGTCACTCTTATCGGCTTTTTTCATGACGCTTTCGTTCTATTCGTAATAAAAAGAATCCTAGATTACATTGAATCTTAACGAATTGTTTTGTTTCAGGACTGGCTGTCAGGTCAACAATTGGTGATACTCATTCTTGTGATCAACATCGCCATTGGATTGCTGTTTTTCAAAGTTCTCTACTAACGAGACTCTTGGAAATTCCAGCAGATGGTTCGACAGATATATTTGGGGCCATTTTGAAATTCGGACAAATTTTTGATTTGTGTTTTCAGGCCTAGCTTGCGAATCAATTAGGATATCACTGCAGATGCCATTGCTAACGCTGCAATCTGTTTTTGAATTGATACCCTAATTGCTCGCACTCATGATACCAACATCCCAACGTTTGAGAATCCTTTGGAAGTTGCCATAACACCAGCTGTTACAGTGTTTGTATTCCAATCAAGGCTCCATACCTTGTCACTAAAGTGAGTCAATAACATGAAAGTCAGCTATTAAATTTTATTTGGCTTCAGACTAATGAATAACAGTTTAGATTATTCCATGTTTTGGTTTATGTTTACCCGATTTCGTACTGTTAAAAACAATAAAGTGCTAAAGAAATATAATGGAGGGCAATTTTTGTTTTGAAAACCCATTCTAAAATAACTTAAGAATTTGATTTTAGTAATTTGCTTAACTTCTATTACTATTTCTCGGATATTCAGCCCAATAGTACCGATTTGAGACTCATATGTTTAAAAAAAAGTTAAACGATATTTTTTTTTTTTTTTGTTAAAATCCGTGCAAAAATAATGAAATTTTAAAACAAAAACTACTCTTACAAAAGCTTTTTTATTTTACTTTAGCACACTGTCACAAAAATAAATTTAAGAATTTGGTTAACTTCTATTACTATTCTTGGATATTCAGGCCAATAATACCGATTTGAGACTCACGTGTGTAAAAAAAAAGAAGAAAAAAAGGAAAGTTAACAGTTTTATTTTTTCTTTACAATATGTGCAAAAATAATAAAATATAAAAACAAAAACTACTCTTACGATAGCTTTTTTATTTTATTTTAGCACTATATTAGTTAAATTTATAATCAAACTATAAAAGTTAAATTTTTAACTATAAAAGTTAAATTTATCCAACTAAAAACACTTGTTATAAATGAATATGCTTTCAACTAATACTTAAAATCATAACTTAGTTAGAATTTTAAGTATATTCATAAAAAAAAATAAAAAAAAATATTTCAGTTCTCATAAATTTCTTTAATTTTTTACGATTTTCATGGATTGAGTCCCTGTAATTTTCTTTTTTTTTATATAACTAAGTACTTTGATTATACTAGATAAAATATGTGAATTCTACACTTAAAATGGAGGTGGGAGTGAATTTTAAACGATGTAAGAAAAATAAATAAATTTTATTTTTCATCATACATTCTGAACAAAAATTTTATTATTTAGCAATTAACTTGTATAGTGTGCAAACTTATTTATAATAATTCAATTCTTAATTTTTATTTTTTTAACCAATTTAATAAAATAAAAAAATTTTCATAATGCAAAGAACATAAAAGACGTTCTAATTTTATAAACACCATCCTTGATACTAGACTCTTTACCAAAAATAAATTAATAATAGCCGTACATAATAGCAATAATAATTAATTTTATTATTATTTAATAAAATAAAAAATCCAGAATTTTAAAAAAATGATTTATAATAGAAATACAGAACTAAGTATGATAAACCATGAATTTTTATTACTTATTAGCGACAATCATTGCACGTCGACCAAATTATTCTAACCAATAAAAATATATTAATTGTCCGAATTTTCAACTCATTAGTGAAAGAAACTAGTTTTGATTATTTTATGCTTATCTTTACAATATTGTCACTAAACTAGTGTTTCTTTTATCAGATTCGATAACTTAATCATTTAAATTTTAATTCTTAAATTCTAAAAACTTCAATTTTCACAATGACTTAGTATGCATATATTAAGGTCGGTAATTACAGAAAACACCATATATATATATTCGATATATTTCAGTAGAAACATTGATTGAGCATACTAAGCTACCAACGTGACACTTTTAGTAGACTAATTGAGGTCTTAATTTAGAATGTGAAACAATTAATTAGACACCTCTAAACTAATTTAGGTCATAGTTTAGAATGCTCAATAATTAAGTTAACACCGTTAACAAACAAATTTAGATCTTAATTTAGAATGTTAAACAATTTAACACCTTTAATAAACTAATTTAGATCTAAATTTAAAATGATATGAAATTGATTTTATATAGCTAAACAATTAATTTTGATCCTAATTAATAGGGCTAAACAATTAATTTGGCACTTTTAATAAACCAGTTTCTATCTAAATTTAGAAATCTAAGAAATTAATTTGAGACCCTTAATAAACTAATTTAGATCTTAATTTAAAATACTAAACAGATGACTTAACACCTTTGAAAAACTAATTTAAATTTTATGTTCAAATCCTAAGAAACTAATGTTACTACCTTAAAAACTAATTAAGTTAATTGTTTAGAACGCTAAATAATTAATTTGACAAATTTAAGAAACTAATTTAGATCTTAATTCAAAATACTAAATAGTTAATTTAACACCTTTAATAAACTAATAACGATAATGGTTTGGGATGCTAAGCAATTAATTTGTCCCCTTTAATAAACTAATTTTAAACTTAATTTCGAAAGCGAATCAGCTTGCTTAACACTTTTAATGCACAAAATTTGAAACTAACTTTATTTCCCTATTCACTTCAAATAGGCAGTAATAACCTGTAACATTTATAATAATTCCCTAACTGTACAATGTAACACAATAATACGGACATATATATATATATATATATATATATATATATATATATATATATATATACAGGGTGCTCCAAAATTCTCTTTACAACTTCAAAAATTCAAAATTTCGAAAATAAACAAGATATTTATATTCTGTCTTTTGCATGTATTACTGCAACTAATAAAGTTTTGTTTAGTACACTTCAATATGCGCACCATTGGTGGCCCTAAGCACTTCCAGTCTGTAATCAATTTCAAGCCAGATATTGTAAAGATAATTTTGGAACACCCTGTATATATACCTTTAATAACTGAAATATATTTAACTATTGTGTAACAAGAGTAATATATTTGACAATGATGATATTTTTTACAATTTTCATAAAATATTTTTCGCTATTAATGCATTTTATACCGCTGGAAAACAAAAAGAAATGAAATAATTCTATCGTCCACAATTCGTGTCATTTTATTCCGATAATTTATGAAACTGCTGAATGTCAGTCACTAGGCATGATCACTAGGATCATTAATGATTCACTAGGAAAGACCTTTGATAAAGTAGAAAGCAATCATGAGAGCTAATTTATATAAAATTCATATGAAGTAAATTTTAGGAAGTTATATTAAAATTTAAATGAAGCAAAATATATTTCATTAGAATGGAATTTTCAAGCAAAAGTAAACTCCATTTCCATCATAGTCCAGAAAATTCAATTCGTTAATATATTTCACTAAAATGTTGCTTGTTTAAAACAGCTGTCCTGAATATCTTACCTATTGGAGTATTGTAGCTGCATAATAAATGCAGAGCCGGAAGTTGGTGCTGAAGTTGCCAAAGCTCAAATAATTTCTGACTACATGTGTGGTGGGTATTTATTACTTAAATTGTAAATTAATAAATATAACAAAATGTACAATAAATTTAAATTATAATTGTATAAAATAATTTTTAAAATTTGACTTGACTCTTCATTTCTTACATAACTTTACATTTTATTTCCTCTCTAGTTGAATAACCATTCTCTGTACAGGGTGGGAAAAAATTAAGGTAAGGAGATTTCGCGAATTTACATTAGCTGCCGTACGTAAGATTAATTTTTCTCTTTAATACGTAGCTTCTTTTTTTTTTTTTTTAATCCAGTTAGTACTTTTTACTAAGGTAATCAAGCATCATTGGCATGAATAATAGTAATGGCGATTTTTATCTGTCTTCTAAACAATTTATGGCTATTTCTCCATTAATTTTGCTTTTAAGTATAAATCTTTTGTTTTTAAATTTAAAATAACGTTGATTTTAAATCATTTAGATTTACAGAAATGCTTTTTAAAAGCGTAGTTATATAAAAAAAAAATAAACACTAGTTTCATATTACTTAAGAAATACGGAAATACGTGATGACTTTCTCCTGAACAATCTAATTGAAATTTAAAAGCAATTTTTAGGATGGGGGCTCTTCACCCACAGTCTAAATTTAATGATGATAGAACAAATGGTTCTTAAGTTATAAGAGAAAAACACACACACTTTATTACAACTAAGAAAAGTTTTATTTTCAGTAACTGTATCTAAACATTGACATGGGGTTCTTTATAAGATCTCTTCACTCATGATTAAGCTCAACCACCAGAGAGAATGAAACGTTAATTCTTTATAATAATTCTATTCATTATGAAAATTATGTTCTTTACTACGCTTACTCTTTATTTTCATTCAAATTTCTGAAATAAACTGATCCTGAATTTTTACTCCATATGAAACTCCATATGATAATTAAAAAAAATTCATTGATCAAGGATTGAATATGTAAGTTTGACTAAAATGTGACATTTTTACAACAAATAATTGCAATAGATGTTAGAATTATTTAACTAGTATCTCAATAACTGATTACTATTTACTGAAAATTCTTAGACTGGTTATTTTCCAGTTATAATATAAGAATTTTTCAGGTTTTTGTATAAAATAAAAAAAATTGCAACTTTCCTGATTTTTGGAGTTAAAATAAAACTCATTGACTATTCCAGGTTTTCTCTGACCTGTGGAACCCTTGCAAAGTACTATTGACAAATTTTAAAAAAGCACTGAGTGATTAAGGTAAATGGACAACATCACCCTATAAATTTATTTAGATTCAATAGTATATTCATTAAAAAAAAGCAATCTTCATAACAGTTTAAAAAATAGAATTAAATGACATATATATTTATTTATATAGTTATGTCCATTTTCCTAAATACGCATTTCAAACTGGGCCCAGTATAAAAAGCTCATCAATGAGAAATCCAAAGAAAGCATCACTGATACTAAAAATTTGAGAAAAAATATTTAGATCAGTATTCTAACTTAAACTACACAAACGAACATATGTTTAAATTGATATCAGTTTACTCTGTTTAAATATCAGCAAAATTAAGAAATTGTGGATACCTTAATTGTAGTTTCTTAATATAAACATACAGGAAAAATACATTTTCCTCAAGAAATTTGTAAATTATTAAGCAACTAACAAATGTTTCACATTTCATAAAGTATGACTAGAGAGGAAACGCATGGCTTAAGAAGTAGAAAAATCAAAACAAAATCATGCACAGAAAGAAGCTTTTATTAAATACTTTTATATGTGCTTTACATAATGTACTTGCACGGTTTTTTTCTAACATCATTTTGTAATATAATTTTCTAACATAAATCTGTACAATATACACAATGGAAGCTTTGTTATTATGAGAACAAAAACTTTTTTAAGTGCAATTAAAATATAAAACATTTTATAAATTATAGGACGCACATAAAGGTACAAATCAGGAAAATAAAAACTTATTGCACATTTTAAATTTTTTAAAAGTTTTATTGATTATTTTTTTAGTTTTTAAAAGTCACCAAATTTAAATATTTTTTTAAAAATTGCAAGTGTTTATAACAATTGAATGTTTAATTGGATATACATATAATTTACAAAACACTTTTGTAATTATATGAGCTATTTGGTACCGATTAAAAACTTTGAAAACCAAAGTAATCTGAATATTAACAATTCTTGTAACTCATTATAAAGCTAATAGACAAAAACGAATTCCTACAAATCAACAACTTTGGAGTATCATTAACATTAATAACTGTTTTCTTCACCAAAGAAATGCAATGAATGAGAACTAGATAGCATCATGTGTCCAAGAGTTTCAACTAAAAAGCAAATTAACTTAAATTAATTTCCTATTTTACCAAGTGAAAAAAAATTAAGAATGTAAACTAAAAAAATTCAATATATTTTCCCATTACTTGAAATAATTTGCCCAATTCAGCACATTAAAAAAAGAAAGGAATGACATTTTGAGCTGCAGCTTTTTCTACATAGAAAATCAGCTCTTCTTGTGGTAATGAATAGCCAAATTACAACCTCTCATTCTCTGAAGGGTTAAAACTAAATTCAAAGTCAATTTTTACACTCATTTTAGGAATATTTTTACAATTGAAGTATAGTATTTGCATCATACACGGGAACGGTTTTTTCAAAAAGCAACGAGTAAAACTACAAGTACTCTAAAAAAAAGTAATGAAACAAAAAAATTAAAAGTTTTGATTTTTAAAAGTAATGAGTAAAAAGTACAAGTAAAAGTACAAATACAAAACAAACAAAAATAAAATTTAATTTAAGTTTATAAAACTTGAAAATGCAGGAAAATGTTAAAAAATTTATTGAAATATTAAACGATTAAAATATTCAGAAACCAAACCAGAAATCAAATTTCAATGTTTGCATATAAAAGGACCAAAACCTTAGAAAGTTTGTTTTTACTCTCAGAAATTATAGCAATAAATTAATTTGTTGAACAAATTTGATATCATTTATATATCATTTTCTTTATAAGTAAAAAAAATTGTGATGACCACCCTTTATATCTTTAGAATTCTCTTCAAAATAAAGTTTTAAAAAATGCAATAGGTGAGAGCAGTGAAGGAGGAATTAATAGGGTTGCCATTCAAATCTGGAAAAACAATTCTTTGTGTTTTCCCTGTACATATTATACACAATAAATTAAAAGGAAAAACACAATCACTGTGCTCTAGTATGAGCTGTATAAGGCTAACTACACTAGTTATAATTGCTGAAAAAACTTAAGGAAAAAAGGAACAGCTGAACATACTTAAAACAAATAATGCTATAGTAAATGAACTAATTTAATATAGCTGAAATATCATCCTTAAATATCACATCACAAAGATTGCACTTTGAGTCGTTACCATTTTTTAAAAAACGAAAATAAGAAACAAATTCCCTGTATTTTCCCAGTTTCTAAAGAAAAACTTAAAATTCTCTGTATTTTCCCTGTTATTTTAGGTGATTTTTAAATTCCCTGTATTTTCCAGGTTTTTCCTATTCTCCCTGTGTAGTGGCAACCCTGTGTAATAAAAATCTGCAGTTCAGTGCGACTAGAATGCATCATTCTTTTACCAGGAAATAACTTTAAGCTTTAAGATATAACTTTAAGCTTCACTGCTTAATATATATATGATTTTAGATTATTTTACTCCCCACTTAGCTTTCAGTGACCTGAAAAGTGATTGGTCAGAATTTTAAAACCTTTATTGTGTTAGAAAGAAGAAAAAAAAGCTAGAGAAGACAATTCTAAAAACTTTCTTTGAAGTTAAAAATGAATGAGCCTCATCAATAATTATAAAATTTAAAATCATTAAAATATACTCACAGTCTAAGTTTGTCCCTCTTCGCAGAGGTTTATTCAAACAACATGTCAAAATGTTGTTAATTTTACTAAATTTCTGTTCTATGTTCCTCAGACCTTCAACACTGAAATGAAATAAAAATGGTTGCATTCAGAAATCTTTAACCATGACAAAACAACTCTTAGAAAATATAAATTTAAGGTATAATGGGAATAGTTAAACAATTTCATTTCTCTCATAAATTTATTTATTTTCTCTCTAAATTGAACTATTGAAATTGGTAAAACAATTTTATGTTAAAAATATACCTTTTGTCAAATGAGTTAACTTTTTGACCCCACTACGACACACATTTTTTAAGACTATAGGTACATAGGCATCCAATCTAAAAAGACAAGTGGACATTTCTCAACTCCAGAAAACCGTTACAGTTTATTCTTGCTTTTATTTTAGAAGAATATTGCTAGTTTTACTTCATTTGATCTGCTAAAGTCCTAATTTTTTAATTTTTCTCTTTCTTCTTTTTTTTTGAAAATAAAAAAATAGTAGTAAAAGGGTTAAAAAAGACACTTCTGACTAAAAAAGTATGATAATTAATAGAATATAGGATACACATATCTATAAATATTTTAGTTTTTTAACTGAGAAATTTAATGACAATCACATTATATCATTCACAAATGTCATCAAGAACTAAGTAATCTTATTAAGTCTTGTTTTGAGCTTTCCATCCAACTTTTTAACCAACCCTACTTTTGTACAGCCGATTATATTATTGTTTGGTTTAGAATATATATTTATTAATAAATAAAAATACATTCTGTTAGCATTATTTAAATTTATTGCTCTGAAATACATTTTAATAATACAAATAAAAATATTTCTTAAGTGAGTTTTAATAAAAATTAATGACTGTAAATTTAAAAAAAAAAGTCGTATATATTTATTAATATTGATACCAAAAGCTACAATTTTCCTAATCAGGATCTTAATAACAACCTGAAGAAGCCTTATTTTCATATTTTCCTCTTCCCAATTTCACAGACTTATACTTATTTAAATTATTATTTATTGAATATAAATACATTTTTCTATCATAATTTAAATTTATTGTTTGACAACACACTATAACAAATAATATAAAATAATTCCTAAACAAATTTATGCAATAAGAGTTTAATTTTTCATTATCAAGAAGATCTTAATTACAACCTCGAGAAGTCGAATTTTCCAATTATCCTCCTTCCAAAATAGTACCTAGACAGATTTAGGTAAAAAAATAAGTAAAAATTTTCCTAACCAACAAGGTCAAATGACATTCAGGTCGCATTTTTTAATAAAATCCATTTAAAATTTTCAAAACTCAATGGAGAATTTTTTTAAAAATTTTTATTGTAAA
Source organism: Parasteatoda lunata (assembly GCA_949128135.1). NCBI lineage: Eukaryota > Metazoa > Arthropoda > Arachnida > Araneae > Theridiidae > Parasteatoda > Parasteatoda lunata. The sequence continues at coordinate 95,385,675 of OX421970.1, read as the reverse complement.
TTTGCTATTAACTCTTTTTGGTGCTGTTACCATGCTAAGCATATTTGCACAAACAGAAGGTATAATAACAGTTGGTGTTCAAATGTGAGACATAATACTGAAGAAAGGGCAAACTTTGTGCTATGAACAGAGATTTAGCATGCCAAGTAAGGCAAAAGATTAATTATGCTTGACCTAATATAATTAAATATTATACCTAATATTATTGTGGCCTAAATAATATTGAATTGGAAAAATAACAATTTATTAAATAAAGCACATGCATACCCCCAGTTATACTCATTTTTATTAACAAAAAGTTTACTTCAACTGCTATGCATAAGGAATTAAAAAATGTATTATACATTACATTATTTTTAAATAACATGTTAAATGGGCATGCCATTGATGATATAGTATGATAGTACTTAATAATTTTAGAATAAAGCTCTGAATTTACTCCACAATACTTAATATTTTCTTGTTAATAATACCTAATACCTTTTTATTAATAATACTGTATACAAGAATTTATACTTAAAAGTTTTGATATAATGTTGCTGTCTTTTATTTAAATGAATAATAAAAGTTACTATATGTTTTCATAAATATGCAATTAAAAAAAATGTTCAAGCATGAATTTTGAAGACCAGCATGCACAGCAAAGCCTGAAAAAATTTTGAGATTATGTAATTCTCAATCCTTAAGATAAGTTAAAGCCTCCATTTTAAGTTTGTAACCACAGTGCAGAATCTCTCTACATATGAATAAAGATAAACAATGCAAATGAAACTCAACTAATGTCTGTTTATGTGGCATTATTTGTGCTTCATTCACGTTATTTAGCTTTATTCAACGATTTGTCTCTTATATAAATAGATTAGAAAAATATGAATTATTTAAAATTACTTACTTCACATTATCTACTCCTTTTAACCAAAGTTGTTGGAAAATGTAACACAAGTTTAAAACTTCATATATGTGATCCTTGATGTATGCAATTCGACGTGTTAAAAGACATCTTTCAATGAGTGTTTTAAAGTGTCTTTTGTGAATCTCAATCATTTCTTCAAGACTTTCAGATCGCTGCAGAGCATTGTGTAGTTCAATTCCTGAACTATGAAGAATCTATATTCAAATAGAACTATTCTTAAGACTAATACAACTTAATTTATCATTAAATATTTGTTAGCATGTGAAACAAAACAAAAATAATAAAAAAAATTTTAAAAGGAAATAAAATCAATAATTTTAATATTAATTTATTTTTGCCATTCACCAAATTAAAAAAACAACTAATTTTGAATTTTAAAAAAAATTAAATTGTTCTCGTTAAAGAGATCTTTATTTAATTATTTTACAAAATTTTGTACACTTTGCCCCAGAAGTGGCAACTTGATTGTTGTTATAAAAAGTTACAAAAATATTTAATTAATTCTTTTATAAAATAACAACAATAATTTTACCCCAGTCATTATGTAGTTATGTAAACCATTAACAAAGAACATCAGTTTCATCCTTATTATGTGCATTCCATGCATCTTTTGTTCTCTAGGGAGAGTACTCCTTAAAAATGCTTTCCTCAATCGAGTCATCTTTTCTGGTCCACTCAGACCTTGAAAAAAATATATAAATATTGGGGAATATACTAAAGATAAAAAACTTTAAACAAATGTAAATATGACAAACAAAAATAGCAATACAATAGCTTCTGTAAGTAAGGTTACTTACTCATTTAGAATGATCAAATTACACTTCATAATTAAATGAAAATTTTCTAGATTTTAACAGACTCTATGCAATGATTGGCATTGTAAGTGACATTTTTGTAAAATGATTGTCTTCATAAGTGACATTGTTGAAAAATTACTGACTTTTTTTTAAAACAGAAATGGCAGAGGCATCTCATGCAAGTAAGTTCTCAACTTGCAGGTGGTTTTTTAAAAAAATCAAATACCAAAAAAAGTCTATTGAAAAAATTTTTTCAATAGACAATGCCATATGGCGAACCAGTGATCCAATTTGCTTTAAAAAAAAAAATCTAAATTGCAAATAAAACTATGAGAAAAAATTTTACACTGTAATTTAAAAATCTAAATAAATCGATAATTAAAAATATATATGAAAAAAAACAGTTATAATAAGTCTCTAAGAAATAAAATTACTTATAATATAGTGAACTATGAGTTTTATAAACGTGTGCATTTGTGCAAAAATTTTTACACTCATATAATTAACCACTATAAGTAAAACAGTTCTTCCACTATAAGTAAATAACTAATAATATGAGTAACATAAAAATTAATTAAATGTTCCACCAAACCAGCATTTAAAGAAGTTTTTATAGGTATTGCTTTGCCAAATTTTATAATTTAATTAAAAGTAATTATTTAGAATATATTTTAACCACCCCGAGTTAGGAAGATCACAACTTATTACTCAAAAATTCATTCGTTATAGGGCAAATGCTATTCAGATTTTGTCATGTTTTATTTTGAAAAATGTAGTTTAATTTGATCAAAGGTATTACAGTAAGAAGGTATTACAGTAAGTAAGGTATTACAATAAGAAGGTATTACAGTAAGTAAGGTATTACAGTAAGAAGGTATTACAGTAAGAAGGTATTACAGTAAGAAGGTATTACAGTAAGTAAGGTATTACAAAGGTACACAGTAGTGAATTAACATTGAATGCTTCATAGTCAAATGAAAATACAGTTGAATTCCATCTTAGCAAATTTCAAGGGGCCGAAACAATCCCCATGCAATAATGAAAATTCATTATACCAACATTTAGAATTTAACATCAAGCCATCTTGAGGGTGGTCGCCTGTGATATTGCTCATGAAGCAATTACTTCATTCATAAGCCTTTGTCCACCATATTTTATTTTTAATTTCACTCATTTATTTTATATGTTAACTCAGGTAAAAGGATGGTGGAACCAAAAACGCCAACACTAATTTGCCAAACTTTTCTTACTAAAATGAATCTGCATTATCGCTTTTGGTCCAAATATGGAAGGAATTATTTATCTTAGTGAAAACATTGTTTTACTTAATCTTAAAAAAAATTGACAGGATCCATCAAAGATTTTGTGGCAAATAATCCAAAATTTTTAAATGCCAATTTTCAAGATACTTAAAAGATTTAATAGATTTTTTTCAGAATCAGAATAATCCTGTAGCTGACCACGAATGTAAACTAGTACAGTTTGCGATAATCAGCTAAAACTCGGTGATATGTATTGAATAAAATACAGATTTCTCACTAAATTGAATTCACCTCTCATTCTTTTATAAATGAGTCACCTCTCTCTAAAAATTCTCTTTTCTAATACCAGCAATTTATTTTATACTAATTTGGTAACACTAATAGTCATATAAGATTAGTAGTCAAATCAGGGTTTTAAATAGTGATTTTTGAAGTTAATTTGAAGAGTTTTAGAAATGGAAATTTTAAAATAATTTTAAATATGACAAAATTCCAAATTTGAATAGTAGTAGTCAAAAACTTTCTGGTAGGTTTTAATAAGTTTCGTATTTTGTCATTTAACGTTATGTAGTTAAGAATTTAAAAATCAAGAGCTTTTTTTATTTATTTTTTTCTGCCTACTGTGCATAAAAATACAAACACTGAACAGAACAGAATTGGTATTAAAAGAGAAAAAATTTATAAAATTTTCAACAAAGGTTTAACACAGACAAAAAAAAAAATGGAAAAGTAAGCAAAGAATATGGTAGTAGACAAAGAATATAGTTGAGCAAAGCAGAAATTAATTTAATAAACATCAACTTACTTAATGAATATAAGTTATCTAACAAAAATTTGGCACATTTAATTTGAAGCAAGAAGTTAAATATTTGATTATACTCTGCCTGAACACTGCTTCCCAATATCATTGTTATGGGCCATTTAACCTGAAATTGAAAAATAAATCTAATAATATCAACAGAATTTGAAATTAAATTATCTTAGCTAGTAAACAAAATATGTAGTATAAAATCTTTTCTGAAACTTTCCATCACTAGTATTAAAGAATATGTATGTGTATAGCAATTATTACTTTAAAAACCACAAAATTGAAAACAAATAAAAATTGAACACAGTTGGATTGATTTAAAAAAAAACTGCATTAAAAATTTTATAAGAAAGTTAAATTTTAAAATACTAATATTCAGTTTTTTAAAAAAAAAATAAATAAACAGGATTAAAAATATTTAATCAAGTTCAAATTTTCTTTAATAATAAAAGTTCTATATTGCTCCAAATTAAAAATTGGCTCTTGATTTTAAAGATTTTTCAATAAAAGTAAAATATGACTAAATTTATATTCAGGTTCTCTTAAAATCACATATCCAAAGATAAATTGTTAATGCTTGGAAATAAATTCAATTATCCTAAGATACTTATCTTAGGATAAATGAAAAATGCTTGTTAATAAATTCCATTATTGAAAACAATAAAGTCATTCATTAAAGGAAAGATAATAAAACAAAAATTACATTGTAAGAAAGTTTCAACAGGCTAAGGTGGCTTAAAGAATGCTGAGGAATTCTATCAGAAGCATCTAACAAAAGTATGTCAAGTCTGAAAAAAAATATAAATAAAATAAAATGTTCTGATACATATGCATATAATATGCATCAATTTATTCCAAACAAATATTTAAGGCTGATAGGTAAGTTTCGTCTTTTAAATTTTGAGTTTCAAATGTGTTGTATGATCTGAAGAAGAGATTATCTGTTTTTCCCCCAAACATAGAATCATTTGGCTTAGCGTTTTTTTTTTTAGTTCAGTGATAATAGGCAGTTATTAAATCGTGCTGTTTTTATTATTGCTGAGAAGAAATGATAGAGGCTACTAAAGGCAATTTTATCAGAGAAAACATGAAACGAAAAAGACTATAAAAATGCATTTACAAATATTGAAAATAAACAAGGGCTGAGAAATATTTCAGTGATGAAAGTCAGCGTCAGAGAAGCAAGAAATGTTAAACGAATACATGACGATCTTGCTTTATCAGTTCACGCACAGCATCGATCTTTTCTGGCACAACAACGGATTTTGGACGACCTGCACGGGATTCGTCCTGGATCGAACATCGACCACGATTAAATTCGTTATACCAATTTTTTACAGTGCTGTAGGATGGCGCTTTATCGCTGAATAAAGAATTAAGTTCATCGAAGCACTCTTGTCTTGACAATCCACGTCAAAAGTTATGAAAAATAATGGCACGAAAATGTTCACGATTCAATTCCATTTTTTGAAAGAGAAGAACTTTTCAATTTACTGTCAACAACACAAATGAAGCTATAATGGTAAATCGTCTGCTGAATTTATGTTTAAAAATATCAAACTTTCGATTAAAACCGACTGCGTTTGCCTAGCAACACTTACTGTTGCCAAGGCCAGAAATATAAATAGCAACCTTCGTATATTTGAAATTGATTTTTTTTTTTAAAAATCATTGTTTTTCTTAATTTTTTAAAATTTATTTTCAAAAAATTTTTTGAAGGGGGTCCCAGGCCATGGCCTAGTATGGCCTAATGGGTAATCTGCCCCTGATGCAAAACACATTATTGTAATAAGATATTCTGCTGCTTGAGCAACACATTGATACAATGATAGAAAGCAGCTTTTGCACATATAACCAAAATATAACTTTAACCTTAATATAACTTTAGAAACATTAGGGAAAACAACAATAAAAAAAACTTCAGCAATAAGAATATCAATAGAAAAACGAGGTTTAAAAAATTACCAACTTGTATAATTTCAAAGACAAAAACAGAAATGCAAACTTACATTTCACACAGAAGTACAATTAAAAATATTAACCATGCAAAAAACTAAGGCATAAAATCTAAAAAAAACATTTAAATAACAGTTGAATTAAAACTATTTTACTTTTTACAGTTATCTTTATTTTCCAAAATAGCATTTTCAAGAGCACTGCACAATGAAGCAATATCTTGCCAATTTTGATTTTTGAAAATCTGAAAATAATAGTAAAAATAACAAGTTAATTCAAAAGAAGAAATAAAAATGTATCAAAAAATAAACATATAGTGTTATAATAATTATAAAACATGTTGCTATATTTGATAAAATACCTTTGCAAATTATAAGTATTTTACTGTTACAAAATTAAAAAGTAATTTGGCCGATAAGAGACAAAAATAAATATTTAACTTTAACCCTCATCTGAATAAGTACCTAATAAAAAATGTTAAATGTGTTTACAAAAAAAAAAAAAAAAACTACATTCATTAATTTCAGAATATAAAAAACAATAAATTTCTTATCTGTAAATTTTTTCAATTTAGTATTTTGAAATTTGAAGCAATAAATTATGGAGCAGCAACTAATAAATTGCCACAAGGACAGGCTACACTTTTCTCTTTATTATATTAACATTCCTTACAAACAATATTTTCACAACTTTTAATAATTTATAAAATGGAATATAAGTAAAAGGAAAAAAATTCTCACAGTATTACCTTCCAGAATATCTCAGAATAAAAGTTATACATAACATCACCAGATTCCATAAGAAAATATTTCTGAAAATAAAACAGAAATGACAGTTAAATACATTAATTATAAATACTAGATAATAAATTTTAAGGTTGTTTCCCTCAATTGATTATAAAAAAAAATTTGCAAGTAAATTTTCCAAGGAAAAACCTTTGCATAATTTACAAACTAAAACTACATAATAATTTGTAAGAAAAAAAATTCTCTTGATACTTGGATGTTTGTTTGGACTTCAATTAGCAAAAAATATTGAAAACGATTTTTTCAGTTATGTCTTCATTTTGAACAAAAAAATTTCGCAAAGGAACATAATTGGAATTGTTTTTTAATTCTTAAATTTCATAATTGAACAAAATAAGACACACCAACACACACTAAACACTAATACCCTATAGACTTACTTAACAAGCAATTCTTTTATGCATTTTGAGCGAGCAATATTTCTTAAATAGAACATTTTGAAAATGGAAAATCTATTCTTAAATTTTGTAGGAAAACTAACACCACCTAAACAACTGTTGTCATTTCTAATGACACTTGAAGAAGCCAAGCTTACCCATAGCATTCTAAAGAGCATTAAGCATTTAAGAGTCAATAGCCTTTCTTTTTTTTTTTTTTTTTTTTGTTGAAAAAAATTAAGTTTTTGGGTACTTAAAAACTCACATTAATTAAATTTTACCGGTTATTAGGGGTGTTTTAGTTAAACTCTCCTCTCTGACATTTTTTTTATCTAATTCCCTGTTCTCCCTTTTGTGTGGCCAACTTGTACTTGATATTTCCTTGATTTTTCTTAGATTGATAAAATTTCCTTACTTTTCCTTGTTTTGCAGCCACCCTGTGTCTTTATATCCAATATAAATGCGAAATATCAAATGTACAAGCATCCTCATTGGAGCAAATAACAAGATGCTGCCAAATAATTGAACCATTCCCACACAGGGGCATGATTTGTTTTACTGATTCCATTGAAACAATACAGGAGGTAATCATGACCCAACAACATACAAAATCATTTCTATGGTAAAGTAAAAGTAGGAAGAATCCCTAAAACAAAAAAAAAAAACACTCCCAATTTGGTTAATGAAAGATTGTTAAATTGTTCTTTAACTTTTAAATTTTATAGTTGAATAAAATAAGATACATATAGGCACTCCCGCATTAATACCACTTAGACACTTAACAAACAACTCTATAGCATGCTACTCTATTCTAAGCAAACAATTCTCTTAATTGAATATTTTTGGTACCATTTTTTTAATTTTGCATTTTAATAAAATAAAGCAAGCTTAATATACTTTCAGGGTTACAACTTATTTTACCTCAATGTTTTGAAAATTGTGCAAAATTTAAAAAGTTAAACTTATTAACATAATTTCTTTTACAAAAAGAATTTCTACATTTATGTGAGAAAATCCATTTACTTACCCTCATCACAGTCATGTGCTTGATAATTTCGAAATCTTCTTTAAAAGCTTTAATCAATCTTTTACAGATGGGGTTATAAGAATGAACCATGCAAAGTCTTAGAGCTTTTGTAATACTCAGTGTTACAGGCTTTAAGCTATGTGAATTCAGGCTTTCAATTATTCTAAAAGGGTTAGTAATATATAAGTAAAACATAGTCTGTAACACATACAATAATATGCATAGAAAAGATAATAATACCACGAAATATATAACATTACAACAGAAATTTGTCACACATAAAGATTTATTACATTAAAGATTTATTACATAAAGATTTGTACATTAAGAAAAAGGAAGCTGATATAATGTTGTAAGGTTGTACTTTCTTAGGTTGTAAGATTCTACATTACTAAATACAAAATAATATACAGATTCATCATTCTCAAGTTTTTAGTTTTCCCACAAGAATCGTCTTCTTTTTAAAGTTTCATCACAAATGCTATTCAAATTATGTTTAATACAAGTTTAAACCATTTTTAAAACTAGCAGATTTGTGCTGCAATTGTTCATAATATTACCTCTTAAAAATCATGCCATTATGTTTTTTGGGGAAAATGTTGTGTTCTAATTGTAATATTGGAGGTGCATAAATAGTAAGAGTTGTTTCAGTAGCTGGAGAAGGATTAAACGTGGCTAGATTATGGCTGGATTATGATAAGAGGTTTGTTTTCAATTCAATAAATACTTTTAGAAAATAGAAATGGAATAGATTAATGAAAACCAAATTAAACCAGACCTGATTCCAACATTTACCAAAACATTTTCAAGTTTTAAATCTATAAGAGACTTTTTCACATGAATTAACTTGATAAAAAGAATTTCAAAATGATGCAAGTCAAAATTTTTAAATAAGTAAATAAATGAGTTTATAAATCTTTCTTTTGCTTAATAGATTTTTTTCGCAGTAAATATATAATGTTTTTTTTAGCCTAAATTTTTTATATACAATATTAATTGCAAATTGTAATAATGCATTATTTTAATTGAAGTACATACACTATGATATTTTGTACTAATCATTTATTTAGCCATATCCAAATTGGTTATTTTGTCCTATTTATCATTCATAATGGAAGATCCTATACAAAACAATTGATTGCTATTTTAATAAAATTTATATAACCCTGTTCTCTTGATAATTGATACACCCTTTGGAATACATTTTCTTATTTTTGTTTTTCTATCAGAGTAACCACAATTTTCTTCAGTTTTTTTAAATATATTTCATTTATTTTTATTTCTGTTAAGGAGGCATAAACTTAGTTAGGGAGGAATTTATTTATTTATTTATTTTTGTATTTTTAAGTGTTCCAATTCACTAGTCGTTTATAAACAAAGTTTACTTAGTATTTAACAAAAATATATGGTAAATACACAAATTTTTTTCTTTTGTTAGCATGAGTCATGCAAGAAAATACTGAAACTAATACAATTAGAATTCTTTCTATTGCGTGTTTTAGTATAGCATTTTTTGTTGTTAAACAAAGCTTACACAGAATTTAATAAAAAATACTAGCCACAATTTAACACAAAACTTTTTCTCTTCTGTAGAGAATGTCATGTGTTATTTATAGTATAAAAATCATACCGTAACTAATACATCAAGAATAAAATATACAACTAATACAATAAGAATAGAATGCCTAACTCATACTAAGAAATAATAATAAAATAGTTCTTGTTACTTTTCGATTAACTCTTGCTGCCATGTAAATAAACTCTTAACTGGCTTTTGGGAAACAGGTTTATACACTGGATTAACATCAGGCTGGAAAAATTTTGCTGTTTCACTACAAAGCGGGAAAAGTTGCTGAGTTAGCATAGGATCTTCCTGAGGAGTCATGTCTGACTCAATTTCTTTCTGCTCAACTCTTTTCAACAATTTTTCAGAACCACGCTTTGGAGATAACAGCCTTTGTAAAATCTGGATAAATTTCAGGTACAATTCGCCTAATGAAAAATTGAAATAATGTAAAATTTAACTTTTTTGAAAAGAACAAAAAATTACTGTAATGTGTGCAAAATATCAAATGTGATTAAACAAAGTGAAGACATTATCAACTACAAGATAAATTTCAGGTACAATTCGTCAAGTAAAAAATTAAAACAATGTCAAATTTCAGATTAATTTGGTGAAAAAATATATCCTTAATAACTTTTTGCAACATTATTATTACACAATTTGATTAAACAATATCAAGACTTGCTTAATCACAACCAGAGAAATTTCAGGTACATTTGTTAAAAATTTAACTAGTTAAAGTTAACTCATATTTTAATAGTTTTTCTATTTAATTTGCCGAATTACAAAAGAATTTTGCCAAATACTTTTATTGTAAAATTATTCAAAATTTTTTTTCCTTTCTTTTTTTGCAAATTTCACATGAATAAATCAGTATAGCTTAATGGAAATAATTTTTTTAACATACCAACACTTTATAATACAATACAACATACAATAACCAGTATTCGATTGGTTATTTATTATTGGTTACTATATATGATTGGTATTTGGTTATTTTGATATGTTTAGTGTTAAAATATACATAACTGAAAAATGCTGAAATTTTCAGCAAGTTATAGCAATACAGTAATATACAAATTTCGCAAATTAGTAAAAGATCTATTTCTATTGAGAGTCTATTTGATGATTGTTGTTTAGCCATGAATTCGCCCCCCCCCCCCCCCCCTAAGTAATGTAACATAAATCTAAAATCAAAATGATTCAATTTATTTAAAAACAAAATAAAGCAATTTGTTTATTATGGAAATTGATACAAGCTCATTTGACTGAATTTTCTAAAACTAAATAAATTTGTTTGGCGAAGAAATAAAGTAATTTATTATGGAAACTGATACAAACTCACTTGGCTAAATTTGTTTAAAATAATTAAATTTGTTTGACAAAGGAAACAGAGTAATTTGTTTGTTAAGAAAGCAGATACAAATTCATTCGACAAGTGGAATGATTTACCTTTCTCAGCATCCAGTCGGAAAGGTTCTATTTTCAGTGATGAGTTGATTTTGTTCAGTATTTCTAGTGACTTTCCTGCACTCAACATATCAGTTATGAAAGGTCTCATAAAAAAGTTCTCACTTCTTGGTAATTGCCTCACTCCAAAAGAAGTCTCCCAATAAGTCTCATCAAATCCTGACACATTCTTCTTCCTATCATATACGATTTGTAAAAAAAAATTATGTCAGAAACAAAATATGCAGTTTTAAAATTTATCACATTTCAAACTCCTACTCATAAAAACTCTTTTAAATTGTACGATGCAATAAATTTTATAACTAAACACAGAAACTATACAATTAGGAGATATACAATTACAAATATCAGGAGTAGAAATTAAGAAAATTTAATCATTGATCTGTGAACCAATGACTAAAAGATATTACTGGTCCCAACATATTTTCATTTGCTTGTTTACATGTCTTGATTAAAATACTTATTATAAAAAATAATAAAGTGAATTTGAATTAAAAATTATAACACAAAGAATGTGTAATATTCTTAACTATGATGAAATACGCTATTTTGTTAGACTAAATTTGGAACAGATAATCAAAAAACCAAAACAAAAAACCACTCCTTATTATTGATTACTGGTCCAGGGGTCAATGATAATTATTATAATTATTTTATGGTGGTCAAAGTTAAATTTTAGCTGTCTTGGACTAACAGACCACTGTTAATTTTTCATTAATTTTACAGACACACATGTTTAAGAAGTATGTAAACATGAAATTGTAAATAAAATTACTAAAAATAAATAGCATTCATCATAAAGCAAAAATACAAAATGAAGCTGAAAAATCAAGGCGACGTTAAAATTAGATACTAAAAATAAATAACTAATTTTTATGTCAAGAGTGACAATTTAAAACATTTAGAGTTGGAGATTTTTGCAATAATGTTAACATGTCAGATTCATAGCATAGCAAAGTTTTCTAGGAATAAAAGGAAGATAGTAACACGAATGTTACATTAGATGCTAGGTAAGAATAAAATAATTATGTAATTAATAATTTGAATGCAAATAGTTAACTTGCAAGCAAGAATACATGTCAAATAAATAAAATTAATGACTTGTCAAAATTATTCAATTTAGTAAGCTGCATTAAAAACTTGAAATAAAAACCTTCAAATTAACAAAAAATTCCAAGTTGAGATTATAAGATCTTGCTACTAAGATTAAAGATGCCTAGCAATACACAAGTTGTGGAGTATATATTTAAAATATGATAAATTTTTTAGAGTGGCTAATTTACTTATATGAATACATAACAAAATAATAAAACAATTCTTTTTAGAATATTTTAATGAAGCCATGGATTTCTTTCATCAGAATGTTGTCAATTAACCAAATTTGTTGTATAAAGAGTGTTGAATATTTTAGTGTCTACTGTCTAAATTCCTTTATTATTTCAGAAAAAAAAAAAAAAAAAAGATTTTTCAATCTTTTTTAGCTCTTTCAATAAATTGAAAAAATTTCAGTTAAAATTTTCTTTTGCGTAATTTTTTGTTGAATTTACAACATTAATACATAAAACATTGCAGAAAAATTATGTTTTGGGTAATAATAATAGGTTAAAATCCTTTTTTTTTTTTTTAAATTTAATTGCTTGTGAGTCAGTTAAAAAATTTAATAAAAGTTCATAAATTAAATTGAATGTTAAGAACCCTCACTTAATTTTTTCATAAAAATCAAAAGCTAAACTAATCATACTAAGAAAAAACAGTTTTTTTTTAGACAAAATGTTTTTATTTTTCTAAAAAAAAATTGTTCATAATTTACAAATATTATAATCTACAGTACTAATCAAAATAAACACCATCAGATAATTTTTAAGGCAAAATATTTTCATTTATTTAAAAATAACATGAAATTGTTGGCTACAATCTACAAAAATTATAGTATACAATACTAATCAAAATAAACAAAATCAAATATCTTTGTTACATTACAATGTAAAAATAAAGTAATGATTCTATATGATGAAATTTTTCTTTATATTTACCAGATAAAAAATTCCTTATTTGATCCATTAAATGATCCCAAAATTATTAAATCTTCCAAAAATGAAACATATGGTTTGCATGTTTCCAAGAACATTCTAAGTAGAATATTCAACTAGAAATTAAAATATTGGTTTAAGTATTAGCAAAGACAAAGAATTCACAACAAAATTAAAACTTTCTACAAGAAAAAAGTTTTTAATTACCACCAAAAAGGAAAAAAAATTAAACATACATAAATGACACAAAATACCTATTCTTTATACAGCAATTTTAAGAAAAAGAGAAAATATTTTTCATGAATTCCCTCATGCAAGTTGTTGAAGCAGGGGTGTTGAGTTTATGTCCCCCTTAAGATTGGGAAAGAGTCTTCTAATATTTCAAACAAATAAAAATAAAGTTCACAAATAATCACTGATTTAAATTTACCTAAGTATAAAACAAGCTAAATAATTAAAAAAAAACTAGTCATTTTGCAGGTATTTAGCTGATGGAAGATATTGTTTCAAATTTATTTCTTTTAAAGTGAAATTTTTTGAACTATTGTAACTGAGTATTTTAATTTTGTCCTTGTTAAAAATTTGATTTTTGAGGTACCCATACTTTTCTCAAAACCCTTTAGTCTAAAAGCCATGTTCGGCATGCACAACCACACAGTAACTCAATATTTGGAGACATATATGTTATAAAACAGAAGTTAATAATGATTACATGATATAGAACATGCATGATATAGAACATGCATCATAGAAGAAAAAAATAATATAAAATAAAAAAAATAATATACAGGGTATCTGCTACATTTCACATTTTCAAATTCATGACTTTTCATGACTAATTCCAAGATTTTCATGACTTTACGAAGTTACTATTTTCTCCGACAAAAACACAACAATAAATTTTAAAAAAAGTATTATAACAACATTAATTGAAATGATAAGTATAACCAAAACTGTTATACTCTGCATCTTCATATTTATCGATTTTAAATTTAAAAAACAGAGTAAAGAAAGAGTTAATAAAATAGAGCAATAAAATACTTGAAAAAAATACAAAAGCAATAATTTTTTTTCTTTCTTTTTTTTCATTTTATTCAAAAGATACATTTCTTTTGGTCATCCGAAATGAGAGAAAGGGTCCTGATTTTTCTGTTCTTATTTCGGAATTAAAAATAATTTGCCAATGACTGGCTTGCTTCAGCTAGAATTTTAAATTGATAAAATAAAAATAATAAATAATAATAAAAATTCTGAAATCACAGAAGCTGGAAAGATAATTCACTCTAAAAATGACGTTTTTTCTTTCATTTCTGTGAAAGAGCACGATAATTTTTAAAGAACGCGATAAAAACATTTTTTATTTTAATAAAATATGACTGTGAGTGGGGATTTTGTTACAAATTCAGATATTTGAGACACTGTGAAATGAGGGGGGGGGGGGGTAAATTCCATTTTAAAAATTAGATTTTTCGGCAACCTAAATCCGTGACTTTCCATTATTTTTTTTAAAAAAATAGTTAAAATCATGACATTTCGTGACAAATTTTGTTGTATACTGAAATTCATGAATATCCATGATTTTTCATGACTTTCCAGGTGCAGGGATACCCTGAATATAAAATTAAAAAAAACTGTAGAGAGGAAAAAAAAAACAAGAATCTACATAAATTACCTAACTTATACATTGGGTGGAAAATTGGAAAATCTGCATATTTGTTAATATTTATTTTAGAATTCCATTCAAAATATGTAAAGTTTAAATTGAAAATCTACACTTTTGTAAATGAAAATTATTCTAGGAGACCTAAATGCTGAATTTCATTTTACTTTTTTACTATTATTATACATTCAGAACTATATATTTTTAACTTAAAAGCTAAAATCTGTTTGATAATGTTTATAAAAAAAAATGTCCGGTAAATATGTAACCACAGTGGTACTTTTTTCTTTTTATCAACTCAATATTTAAAAAAAGTTTTCTACAAAACTTTTATGCACTAATGAAAAAATCTTACGGAATTGGATGATTGGTCTTGAATACTTTGATTGAGAAGCAGATTCCAAAGACAATTCAACAAAAGGCATGCTCGAACATGAGGCTCATCAACACTGGATAATTCAGAATCAACTTCAGCATAAATTTTATATAATAGGTCAATGTGATGAAACAAAGGTTTCATTTTATTCTGTAAAATCATTAAAGTGAAGGCTTCATCTGTGAAAAATCAGGAAAAAGATTTATATAAGAAAAGTAAAAATATTTTAAAACTCTAAAAAATAGTGAAATATGGTCTTAAAAGGTTAAAAAAGAAAAACAATAAACAATGCAATCTAATTCATTGTTTAATGTCATAAATATGAGAGCCAAAAACATATGATTTACTTAAGACAGTCTTTTTACAGTGAATATTTTACGAATTTTGACAAATTGCCATTTGAAGCTATGAGTTTGAATTCTAATAAAAAATGTTCCTTTTAGCCTATGAATTTTACAATATTACATTAAAATAGTTGTTTTAAAATCCAATCGTTTAAACAGCTATATATAAAAAATTATTTTGTGTTGCCTATAAATGTTTAAAATTGAACTCTTTTAATTTTGATAATCAAATGAGAGGATTTAAAAATTAAATAATAATCATGAAAATAAATATAATGGACAAAGTTCATGCAAGAATTGGAAAGATAGCATCAAACTTACAAGTGAATAATAAAATTTGTTTGAATGAAAAAATAAGGGTTAATTTACAAAGAAGTTAATCACATAAGTTAATTACAAATAAGTTATTAAAATAAGGAGCTATTGTTCACAAATTCAAAAAGATTGATAAAAAGAGAAATAAAATTTCTTTATAATTTTTAAAAACATTTCCATAAAAATTTCAGAAATTTTATATCAGTTAACATTCTAGTAAAATTAAAAAAGACTTTTCACTTGCCTTTACTCTCTTTGTATGGATTTCTATTTTTTGCTTTCTTATGAGATCCAAATTATTTAAATAATTTTCTTACCAACCAGCACTAATATACTTCTTCTCTGGCACTACTTTCGAGGACAGACCAAGGCGTCCCGTCCCAGTCAGCTGCCACCATTACTGCCTACCCAGCGTCACAGATTTCCAGTTTCTAACACCCAGTATGCTTTTCAACATTGTCAAGTCCCCTAGTGGGTGGCAGTTTTTCTTTCCCTGACAACTAATGGCTGGTTAAAAGTCAGATCTTTAACTGGTTTTGGACCTTTAAATCTCTTTAAGTGTCCAAGTCATTTCCGATAAACATTAAAAATTTGAACGATTTTGGGTTCCTGAAATTTTTTGTAGAATTTATGGTTGTAAAGTATTCACCAGATTTGTGTTTGTCCCATAGCCCTATAAATTTTTCTTAAAATTGTAGTCTCAGAATACCATTTATTGTTCACTGCTTTAGCATGCGACAACCATACAAAATTAGTGACACAATCAGGGATTTATAAATTGATTTTTTAGTTGAATTGAACCGGATTTTATAAGATATTTTTATTATACATTTGAAAACATTTTTAAGCTCATAAAAAACTCTTTACTATCATAATGTGACTATTGACTTATGTATTTATATCATGATTTTCAATAATGTTCTAAAGTATTTGAATTCTGTAACTCATTTATACAGTCAAATACTATTTTCAGGAGTAGGGTTAATTTATGAAAAGAAGTGCAATCAAAATCTGCCAACAACTTAAAGCTAAGCAGCTTAAGTTTTTAAATCATAATTTATTAAACATTAAAAATGACCAAAATTCTTAATTTATTATTCAATTTGCTTTATTTGGTAATAATATTTCCGAAAATATTACAAATAAACCAAATGTTTTTAGTTCATTGTTTAATATTGCAATTTTCGTTCTATTTTTAATATTTTTTGTTGCGACTGATTGTATGGTGGTCAAAGAGATGTCCTGGTACTAGGAAGGTCCCAGATTTTTACCCTGCTTTGGGCAGGGATATAATTTCTCTCTCTCTGCCTTTACGTTGTTGGGGTCTTACGTTATCAGGCCCACATGATGCACACACATAAAATCAAAAATAATTAATTACTGTTAATTACAGTCTGCTAATTACCACAATATCATATGTTGCCAAAAGTAGTGAGCATTGGAGAAAAAAATTCTTATTTTTCATACACAATTTCAAGCCAGATCTTCTGCTGAATAATTGCATTATCTAGCAACTGCTGATTATTTGTTATATTAGCTGGAAGTGTTGAGTTCAATATGTTGGCCAGATATCTGTTGCTTCACTAAATTGAATAATAAACAAAGTTACAACAAAGGTTCTGTAAATTCTCATTGACCAAGAAAGTTACTGCAAATTCCACCAAATTGACAACCAGAGCATATTTGATGGGAATTAAAACAATATTTTTTAATATATAAAAGCAAATGTTTAAATTAATGGTTTAGGACATACGATAATAAAAAAAATTATGGTACAGTTTATTTGTAAAAATAACTAAACATTTAAGTACTTTCATTACATTTTAACAAAATTCAAAGAAATGCTTTTTCAAAAATAAAAATAAATTTTAAAAAATAAAATTCATTGCATTTTAACAACAAAATGATGTTAGTTTGTCAAAGTAACAACCAAGTATTTGGTATAATGTTTTCCCTTGTTGTAGAAAAAACCTGTTGTTTGGTACCATTATTCAGTTTTAGTGAAAATGATCGATGGGATTTTATACAAATACAGAAAAAAAGAACAGCACACACATAATTCAGGTAGAAATAAGCTTAATTTCATTGATAAAATAAAATATAGAATGGAAAAAATACTTGCTTCCTTTTCTTAAGATTTTGTCCATATCACATATAGATCTTTCAATTATTTGCAATTGTTTTCTTAGAGATTCCCCATAGGCTTGGTAAGTAAGGCAATTGTGAGGTTCTTTAATGATGGTTTTTGCTGTGTCATGAAGAGTGGATCTCTTACGTGCATATGTACAGAACTCACTAAGAACTGCTCCTAAGCCTTTCTGAAATTAAAATTTATAATTATTAAAAAAAAGCATAAATTCATCATTTATTAACTGCATTATAATGATAAGAATCAGATTTTCATACAGAGATTTAATATATTATATTAGATCAACAATATAAAAATTTACATTTTAAAAATTATAACAAATATATGTGGAATAAAAAAGCAACGGAAAAAATATCAATAATTTTTGTAGCTCTTGATAGTTTTTATCAAACTAATTTAGGTTCTATGATTTCTATATATCTGTCAAACCAGTAGAGACAAATACTTGATTAATTTTAATTTAAAAGCTTTAAGCTCTTGCAAAAATTAAAATGTATGCTAAAAATATGACTTTGAATTGTTTAAATAAATATTCTTAATGAAGTTTTATATTATATAAAAAAGTATAAAACCTAAAAATAGAATTTTAAATTCAATATAATTGGATTTAAAAAAGATGAACAAATATTGTAAACAGATATTTGTATGTTACTTACATGATACATAAAATACAATATTCCTAAACAATATTCCCACTACAATATTCCTTTATAGCGAAATTTATTGTGTAAGACAGTCAAGCAGTTTGGGATTAAATTGAAAAAACGAAAATCTTTAACAATTTACAGAAATTATTAAATCAAATTGCTAAAATCATTACAATGATTTGAAAAATTATGTTAACGGTAATATTTGTAATATTCTTATAGTTTTTAACAAAAAGGAAAAGAAAAGTTTTTAAAAAATATAAATTGATGATGAGGTACAAATTGAATGACTGATGCCATCAAGAAGCTAAATTTACTTTTACTTACATTTATTTCTAAATAATATTAAGAAAAGCAATTCAACTAGAGTTCTGAAGGAAAAAAAAATTTGAAAAGTTATCTTAATGATAATGAATGTAACATACTTTTTAATTTCAATGTATATGAATTTTGATTTTTGGTATAGCCTTACTGATGAAATTACAAACTGAAATTTACTTTGGCTTACAATTAGTTATAAATAATATTAATAAATAATATTAATAAAAACAAATCAACTAAAGTTATAGAAGAGATTTTAACAAAAAATTTCAATGACGATAAGTATAATATTCTTTTAGATTTCAAAAAATTTGAAAACTTACATTTATTTCTAAATAATTATCACTAAAAAATGCACAAAATCCATCAAATCAAATCTATGCTAAAACCATAAAAATAAACCAAAAATTAAATAACTTACTGATGTTAAGTTACAAAGGTGAACTTTACAGTTAGGTATGTATTCCTTGCCTTTAGATTGTGCAATAAATAAATTTTGTACACCACAAAACATCCTGTAACAAAAACAAAAATGTGAAGTCAAAATATTGATCTTTGAAACTGAAACAAAGTAAATCAAACAGTAACATTTACACTTTCCATCACCAAGAGAGAGAACAGCAGTTTCTTACAGCAAAAAATTGAAGAAATTGTTCAATTCAAAATGCGTAGCACATTTTGAAAAAAACACCACTATTTCATTTTACATAACTGAACATGCTTAAAGTCTGACTTTTTTTCCCCTCCTTACTATAACATAGTTGCATGCTAATTGCAACAGTTTTTTTGCAGGAGTCTTTCATAAATATTTCAAGTAATAGCAAATTTTAAGGTTTAAAATTTTACTTTGATTAAAAAACCTATACATACATAAAATATTTAAGTAAATATATAAAACCTGATTATCATACAGTGAAAGTTTTAAGTGCAGGTAACATTAAGCAAATTAAATTTACTTTAACTGTCTCTTCACAAAATTTTATGTTGTGGTGCAATATATCTTTCTACTAATTTAAAACTCAGTAATTAAATCTGTAATCTATATAGATTATCTATATACAGTCGAACCCCGCTATAGTGAACCGTCTGCGGACTCAGTCATGTGTCCACTATAACTGATGGTTCACTATATCGAAATTATTTGAAGAATATTTCATGCATAAGACAGTTGAATGATTGAAAATTGGGTTTGCAATTTTAGATAAGTTATTTAAAAAATTATTAACTAATTAACAGATAATAAAGCAAAAATTAATGAAAAAAGTACTTACGTCGCTAAATATTAGTTTTAATTTCACTTTTTATGAAGAAAAAAAAATTTGTGATTTTTGATTGAACACAATTTGATTTTAAATAGAGTTCATCAATTTTCTTATCTATTTTAACAAAGCTTCTTCTACGTTTTCTCTTTCAACTCCACACAGCTTTTTCGATGAAACCATATTTTTGTCGTATGCGGCAAGAATTGCACTTTGATTTTTCCAAATGTTTGAAACTGTAGATTTAGACAAGGAAAATTCCAGACACAGTGCCGATTGATTGGTTCCATCTTCAATACGCTTTACAGTTCTAACTTTGTCCTCAATCGAAAACGCTTTTCTCTTTAGAGAAATTGCCATTTTCACTGCTTTTGAAATAAGAATCTTGTCTCAAATAGATAATGTACGAATATGAAGAGAGCAGCTGTAGAATGAGTTAAATTGTTCCCCTTCTTGATTGTCAAGGGGTGATTTGTAAAGAATATGGTTTGAACAGATAAGAAAATTCCAAAAATTCAGCAGATGGCCAAGTTAACTAGTTGTAGAGCAAGCTTGGAGAAAAGAGACAAAGAGAGGCTTCTCGTGGAGGGGGGAGTATAAGATAAATGTTCTGTTTGACATTTATTACAGTATAGTTAAAAGTGATAAGCATAAAGGACTGAAATATGACACATTTTAAAGGAATACATTCATTTTCAGTCCAAACACCTGCCAGTTTAAAGTCCCAACCCTGCAAGTTTAGTTGGAGGACTGAAAAAGATATTTAAAGAAATGAAATTTGAGTCCACTATAACCGAGTTTCCAAGCTCTAAGCTGTTCACTATAAGTGTTAAAAATAACATTATTCAAATAGGAGTACGGACGGGACCGCTAAAAAAGTTCACTACATCCGAGTGTTCACTATATCCCAGGTTCACTATAGCAGGGTTCGACTGTATGATATATTGAATCTATATATGACATATATATATTCAATGCCATATAAAAAAAATTTTATTATAATAAAGTAAATATAACTTTTTTACTGTTAATTAATTGCAGAAAAATTATGAATTACCAGAAGTTATAATATTAAAATATGAGGTTTTCATAAGTTTGTGAGGAGTAAAAAATTGCTCAGCTATTACTGAAGCCAGTGATACTTAATTAATTATGGTATAGCGGCATGGATTTCTTTTGCCCCCTTCCCACCCCTCAAAAAAAAAAACATACATACCAAATCTTTATCAAAAAATTTTGAAAAATAGTATAACATTTACTATTGTATACATATACTTACTTTATAATAAAGGAATATCACTTTTAAATTTAAGCTGTTAATATAAAACAATAAAAAAAATTTTATAACATCTGAGATTAATGCTAAGAAAACAATCTAGCCAAACCCTATTTTTTAAAGATTTAAATTATTAGCAATAAAATTGCGGAAGAAATAATTAAAAATTAAAAGAAAAATATCTTTCTTTTTCTTTTTCGAACTATCAGACGATTAATATTTTATATTGATTAATGACCAAATACATTGATCAGGCTAAAGCACAATGAAAATTCAAGATTTCATTGTCTGAGCAAGGCAAAAAAGACGAAATTCACACATCTATGTGTTAACATGAGTGGTTCTAAGAAGGTATAATTTCTAAGCACAGAAAGTTTTTGTAAAATGCAGAAACATTGGCAAATAACTTTAAATTAAGGATAAAGATATATTTTTTGAGGTAAACAACTTCTTGGTAACTTTTATTAATTCTGTGAAGATGACAAGAAAAAAAATCTGGATTTTTATGTGAGAAAACTAGCTAGATTATACCATGTGATTTATCTATTTAATAATAAAAAGAATAGTCATCAGTTTCAAATTGCTTTATATTACAAAAAAAAGAGAGAAAACAACTCACCATAAAATCTCTTTAACAACATTTCTTTCATGTACAATAACATTTTTTTCAATAGTAAGACTTTGACTGGCTAAATAATCATCCCTAAAAAGAAAACATTATTGGAAAATATATCACTACAAAAAAAAAAAATATGTTAAATATAAAAATTCTTTAACAAAAAATTTCTCCAAAATTTAAATTACATTAGAATGTAAATTAGAAACATAAAGAAAGTCACAACTCTAAGAAAGCATTAATAAATTATTTTGATTAAAAAAAATCAGGTGATTTGAACTATACAAACTCTGATTAGAAATAATAAATTGTCAGAACTATAAACCTGAATGAAAGGGAAAATAAGTCAAAAAGGCAATATTTGAAAAAATATATATACAAATTTTTGATAAGTACAAAGTTGTCGAAAAAATAAATATGTATAAATAACCTGAATATAATTTAAGCAAAATCGCATTTAATCAATGTAAGAAAATTTTTGAAAACGAAAACCTAATAAACAATTAAAATAATTCGATAAAAAAATTTATTAAGGAAAATATAAGCACAAATAAGATTGAAAAGTTTAATTGAACAATACTAAATTTAAAAAAAATTGTATTTTTAGTACAAATTATCAAATTATCCTAAAAAGAAATTAACAAATATATAAACAATCCATAATTAATTAAAATTAAGCTATATATATTAAACGTAAGTATGTACTTACTTACATACGTACATACATGTATGTATGTATACGAATTTTGCATCTATTTTGAAATACGTTTAGTGAAATTAGTTTTTAGTGACATTCTTAACATTTTTAACATTCTCATACATACTTTTTTTTTTTTCATTTGCATTTGGTAGATCACACATGGGTTTTAAAGTTCTTTCTTATCTGTAGTATAAGAGTACTAAAGTTTGAGTTGAATATTGTTATATTGAAAAATTGTGTAAAGTAACACATATTTTTTACAATAAAGAAGTTCACAACAAAAAATTTTTTTAAGTAGACCAAAACTTTCGCCATGGCTACCAGAATTTCCTTACAACTGAACAGTGCAACTTTGTTTGCACAATCAGACAAATCTGCACCGCTGCAATTTAGTTCAATTTTGACAAAAATTCTAAAATAACACACTAAGAGTTATAATTTCAGAACATTCTGGGGAAAGAATTGGTATTGAATCTTAAAATAAAATTCAATATATATTATAAATATTACAAAAATAAAATAATTAATTACAGAGTTTTTTAATAGCACATAACAAATCTAAAAAGAAGAATTTTTCAAATAACTTATTCAAAATAATCCTCACCAAATTTTTGTAAAGTTTATAGATTTCAGTTGATAAGGACTCACACCATACATCTTCTGATACTGGCTTAGCCAGTAAGGATAACATGTGTTTTGATTTCTCTCTTGCTTGTCAGCATGAGATAAATTTTCGGGAACAACAGATGTAGCATGAAATAACTGTGATGTACCCGAGCAGCTGTCAGGACTGATTCCTAGTCCTGAATCATCTCTAGGAGGAGCCCTCAAAACAGGATCAGGTAAATCCTCCACTGAACCATCTTCTGATGAAGCGGTTTCACTTGCTGATTCATCCGATGAGAAAAACTAAAGGAGGAGAGTAGTAATTGATTACAATTTGATTTGATATTTAAGTAACACATAACATACATAGCAAAATTCTGGTTAGCTGAATAGCATGTCACTCGATTTGAGAGTGTTCGCAATGAGCAAGCTGACTATTTTTGAGTTAAAAATAAATTATCTTCTAGTGCAAAAGTTAGCATCCAAATTTACGTTTATTGAAGATAAAATGTTTTATAAATTAATAAAAAAGAAAGTCAAAAATTTAATTGCATGAATATGCTAAGAAGAAATAGCGAAATACATGTGAGTAAAACTAATATATTATATAATATGTAAGTAATATATAATATAAGTAATATATAATATACAATTTTTTAACAAACTGAAAAGAGGTATTTACAAACTCTTTAGTAGGAAATGAAATTTCCATGGAAAGAAAAAACATTTTCTCATACTTGCACAAAACATATTTTATTAAATTGAAAAAAAGTCATTGTATTTTTTACCATTTAAATTTATTATTAAAATTTTAGCAGATTTACTAATTAAAAAAATTTGTACAAAGATTTTCTAGCCAAGTAAACAGCAAAATCTGGAAATTTTACTACAAGCCAAAAGCTAACTGTAGAATTTTGAACAATGGTTACTTTTTCAAACATATGGCCAATTTTTCAAAAATGGAGAATTTAAAATGATTAAAAAAACTATTGATATTAATAAGGTAAGATTTCTTTTGAAGCCTTTCTTGAAATATGGTTTAACTCTATAAGGTCACATGCATTTTAAAATAAAATAAAAATTTTAAAAATAAACGTGAAATAAAAAACTTTTCAGAATATCATAAAATATCCATAATAATTCTTAATTAAAAAATATAATAATAAAATTTACATGAGATGTATTTTGACAAAAAGGTGGCAATAAAATTTTTAAATGTCATATCAACAAATACATTGAATACAGCATACAATATTTTCTCCAATGTACTATATAAAAGACTTTTACCACACGTGGAGAAGGTGGTTCGAAGTTACCAGTGTGGTTTTCAAAGAGGAAAATCTACAGTTGATCAAATACAAGTTTTAAGACAAATTATTGAGAAGACAAAAGAATTTAATATTGAGACTTTCCATCTTTTTATTGACTTTAGGGCGGGATACGACAGTATGAAGATAAATAAGTTGTATGAAGCAATGGAGGAATTTAGTATTCCCATGAAGCTTATTAACTTGACAAAGGCCACACTTAGAAGAGTCAAGTGCAGAGTTAAATTGCAAAATGAACTCTCCGAGTCCTTCTACACAGGTAGAGGCCTGAGGCAGGAAGATGCACTAGCCTGTCTTCTATTTAATATTGCACTTGAAAAAGTAATCAGAGCATCTGGAATCAATGTAAGAGGCACTATTTTTCAAAGATCTACACAAATTCTTGCTTATGCAGATGATCTTGATATTAAAGGAAGATCTAGACAATCAGTAGTGGAGAACTTCAAAGCTCTTGAAGTAGCAGCTAGTCAAATGGGACTAACCATTAATGCTGGCAAAACTAAATATATGGAGATAAACAGAGGGCTCACTAAGGCAATGCCCTTGCAAGTGAATGATGATTATAAATTTGAAGCTATTGATGAATTTAAATATCTTGGGACTACTATAACTTGCAAAAATGACATAAATACTGAAATCGATAGACGTTTAGCAATGGCAAGCAGGTGCTACTTTGGTTTAAAAAGCCAACTAAAAAGAAAATTTCTTAAACAAAAGACAAAAATTAATGTATACAAAACACTCCTATGTGGTAGTGAGTGCTGGACTGTTAATAAAAAAGAGGAGAAGAAATTGTTGATTTTTGAGAGAAGGATACTTAGAAGAATTGTTGGTGCAGTCTATGAGAATAACAAAGGGCACACCCTTTACAATCATAAGTTATATAAAAAGTATAAACAACCAGATATAGTTCATGTCATTAAGGCCAATCGCATTCGATGGCTGGGAAACCTTTATAGGTCTGAAGACCAAAACCCTGCAAAAAAAAAATTAACTTTCTTTAAACCAGAAGGTACAAGAAAAAGGGGTCGTCCACCAACTAGGTGGCTAGACGCAGTTGAGAGGGACTTAAAGATAATAGGAATAACTAACTGGAAGGCCATGGCACAGAATAGATCAAGATGGCAAAAACTTATTGGGACGGCCTTGGCCTGTCATAGGCTGTAGTGCCCAAGAAGAAGATCAGCAAATACAAATTCATACAGATTTTTAAATTTTCTATCATACAGATTTTTAAATGATATGTTATATTTAGTTAAATTTTTTAAAATAATTTTAGCCCATACAGCCAAGTACATTATCTTATTACCATAGAGTAACATGTAAGAAAATAGTTTTTCTTACAGCAGTGTTTCCCAAACTTATGACTTTTGTGTACCCTTTTCAAATTTTTCATAACGCTGTGTACCACTAATAAAAAAAATGAATGTATTTTTTTTTCTACAAAAAAAAATTGCAAAAAATTAAAAAATCACAACTAGTTGTTGACACCACTAATTATTAACTGTTAGCACTGCAAAAAATAGCCAATAGAAAGATACGTAATCGTAAATTTTCAAGGCTAGCTTTGTTTTCAAATAAAAATTTTGAAATTTTCGTTTGTTGCAAGATATTTCGCATAAGAACGCGTACCCCTGCTAAACTGTTCCCGTACCCCTGGGGGTACGCATACCACACTTTGGGAAACACTGTCTTACAGGAAAGTAAACTGGATGTACCCCGAACTGAGTTGAGAGTTGACAAATTCATACAGATTTTTAAATTTTCTATCATACAGATTTTTAAATGATATGTTATATTTAGTTAAATTTTTTAAAATAATTTTAGCCCATACAGCCAAGTACATTATCTTATTACCATAGAGTAACATGTAAGAAAAATAGTTTTTCTTACAGGAAAGTAAACTGGATGTACCCCGAACTGAGTTGAGAGTTGACAGTTAAAGTAAAACTCCAAGATGTGGCATACTCGGAAAAAGAAAAAATTTACTGCTGGAGATAAAATAGATTTTAGGTAAAGTGGGTAAGTATAAACCATTGTATTTTATTTGGTAAATAACCATTAAAAAAAATAATCTTAACTTTTCTTATGTCTATATTTACCATGAAGAAGATTATTTTCTTTTTTTAATGAGAATAATTTCTATAGTTTAGAATAAAAATTCTTAATCTCAGAAAAGATTTGCATGAAAATCAATAAAAAAATATTGCATAAAAAATATTAAAAAAAACTTTTTGAGGGAAGCTAGTGATATGATGGTATGAGATTGCTACAAAGTGATAGTAATTTTGTCAAGCATCACTACAAAAATAGAGGAATAGAATCAATTCAATGTTTTTAATAGCAACACATTCTGTTAACTACAGCATTCACCAAACATTATTACTTATCAATAACTGCCCTTGCACTATATCTCCTTGACTTTAACTGTAAATATGATTAATATTATGAATCTCATATGTTTTCCTTTACAGCTTATCTATATACAATTTTTTAACAAACTGAAAAGGGGTAATTACAAACCCTTTAGTACAAAATGAAATTTCCATGGGGAAAAAAAAAACATTTTCTTAAGCTTGCACAAAACATATTTTATTAAATTGGAAAGGAAAAAAAAAAACATTTTGTTGTATAAATACATGTATTCTGGCAGCATATATGGAAAAAAATGCAAGATGTAGAAAAAGCATTCAATATGTATGAAAATATCATAACTTATAAATGTTATATTATTTATAACCTGGTTAAAAAGGTTATATTTTATTGTTTTAAAACTTCAAAAGATAAATTTTGCTATTTTTATTCAAAATCCCTTTAAAAAGAATGGCAAATTATGTTAATAATAATTTTTTAAATTTTGATTAACAATTTTTTCTTTGTTAAATCAATATTTTTTAAAGGGTTGTGGCTGTTTCAATGTTGGAAATGTTTTCACTTTTTTTTGTCAGATAATTGCTTGAGCTGCAAATATGTTAACTAAAACATTAAATGTAAGAGAATATAAAAATTATACCTCAGAATCGCTTTCTACAGGAAAATTACAGTTAATATCATCTTCTCTTAGGTATGATGCCCAGTCAAATTTCCAAGTTTCTTCACTACCTTTAAATGAGAAAATATATATATATATATCATAACAGCATTTTTTTGAATTAAAATAAAATTCATTTCCTTCTAAATTGTGTCCCATTTAAAATATAATATGGATGCTGTCAAACTAAAACATTACATACTAATTTAACTAAATCAAATGGTTGCCAACAAAGCTTCACAACTGAAGTGGAAAAGAACAAAATGTTCCAAACATTCATACACATATGAATGATGAAAACAGAACAGGTTTGAAATATTAGAAAAACAGTTGTCAAAAAAAATATAAATAAATAAAATAAGGAGAAGGAAATAAACTTATAAGAAAATCGCAGAATCTAACAACAGTATATCACAGACGAATACATTTCTGTGTCAAATGTTGTGGCCATCATTTGGTCATTTACTAAGGAATATGCATTCTTACGAATGACACAATACTAAAGAACATCAGGATGAGATGATGAGTCAAGGTAAGAAAGAATTATGGCATTACCAAAATTAAATTAATGCCTCACTCCTCCACAATGTGATGAATTAGAAGATGTCAAGTGGTTTAGCAAACTAAGTATGCCACAAAAAAAAAATGAGAAAAAAAAGTGAAAACCAAACAAAGTAATAAAAAGAGCATTCAGAGGTTATGGAGTCCATATTTATCAAACAAAATTAAACTTTCAGAAGAAATAAAACATTTTTGTTGACTACGAAGCACACAGGAAAAAATATTGAATATGACTTTAAAAATAAAAAAACTCTTACAAAAAAACTGATTTTTTCAGTAATGATCCCTCAATCACAAATGCAATAAAATCGATCAAGAAAAAATAATTGTAACAATAGAAACTATCTCAAGCACAAGAAGAAAACAAATCTAGTCTATTTTAGGACATGCTATGTTAAAATTTAAAAATAAATATTGAAATTCATTAAAAAGTTTTTTATAAAAAAAAATTTTTTTTTTTTTACTAATTCAGATTTTACACTAAAAAATAAAATTATATATATCAAGTATGTTTCCTATGAATTTTATACACTTAAGTTTCAAAAGCAATTAAAATGTAAATTTAACAAGAAAAATTAAATATGAATTCAAAGAAATCAAAAGATAACAAAAATAAACTTCATAAATAAAAATAGAGGGGTCAAAAACATTTAAAAACAAAATTTTGGCTGTTTTTTTATAGTTAAACAGAATAAATGCAATACGACTACAACTAAGGTATCTATAACTTACTAGTAGAGTCTTTTTCCAATAAAATAGTATCTGTAATTTTTGACTGGGACAAATGTAGTAATAGAGACAAAATTCTAAAACCTTTTTCTCTCTAGAAAAAAAAAAAAAAATACGTAGTTTTTCGGAGAAATAACCCCTTAATATTTCAATTAAAAACATTAAAATGCATTTTATAAAATTTATTGGTGACACATAAAATATGCATATAGAAAAATCTTTAAAGAAATTGAAAAAAATTGCACACATAATAAAATAGAAATTAACATATAAAATACAAAGAAAATGGTTAAAAAAAATATGGAAAAAACACAACTGTTTCAGTATTGTAATAAATATCAATGTAGCAAAGCATTTTTTTTTTTTTTCTATTTTGTTGCATTTGATAAAAATACACAGCAATTCAAATTAACACAGAACTATTTAAAAAGATAGAATAAAAATGATACTATTCAAATAGTATTATTTGTAGTAAAAGTTATTATTTATTTTTTTTTAGAAATAAAATTTTGAAATCTGAATGAATAAAATATTTTATTAAAAAATAATATTGTTTATTAAAAAATAATATTGTAATTCTACCTACTTTGAAATTGACAACTAACCATATTTGCAATTCAATATTTAAAAAAGTTTCTCTTTGTAATGGAAAGAAGATCAGGACAAAACTGGGAAAGTTAGCTAGTAATCACTGGTCACCAGAAGAAGTAAAGTTAAAGGATAATTTTTTTTTAAAGAGAAATTTAAATATCTCTAAATTATGAACTCTAACCCTAGTATTTATAACTAATTTTCCTAATGACACATAGATGGCACTTCATGTACATAATATCATGTGGTAAAATATCTCTTGATCCTGCTTCAATGTTTCACTGATATTTTTGTACTGTCTCTTGTTATAATGTGAAAAACATTCAGTTATTTGGTGGTTCAGTCAGTTAGGACATTAATCACACCACAGGGGAAGAACTCGGGGTAATGAATTCAATATTGACTGTATGGGATAATTTTTTTTAAAGGTTTAAACTATAAGTTTTAGTATTTTGTGGGTATGTATTTCCTTGTGCTTGAGAGGTTATAGTTATTCAGTGTCCTCCTACCTAAGTGTTTTATAAATCTGCCCTCTTTGTCTTTTTTAAAAAATAAGCTGCCATTTCTTAAAAACACTGCCTCTTTATTCATGTTCCATTTTTAAGAAAAATTAATTAACTGTTAAAATAATAATAGCACACAAAAATTATCTAAGCTCAGATAATTTTTGTATTTAAGGTTTAATTCTGATAGGTTTATTCTGATTACTATTATGAATGTTTACTTTGTTAGGATTGTTCTTAACTGGTTAAAATTTTAAGTGATTTTAAAATTATTTTCTAAATATATACTTCTTTTTAAAAAAAAAATACACCTTTAAATGTTTATTTTCTAATAATTTTTAGTATAAATTATTTTAAAAAATATATATTTTAAAGCTGTTTATCAAAGAAAAGTTTTTTTAGTTAACTTATTTTATTTTTTATTTTTTTTAAATTCATGCACAGAGATTATCTCTTAGCATGCCTTTAATTATTGATAAACTACACATTTTTCTCTTATTTAGTTAATGAGTAAAATTACTTTTTGATATACACATAGAATAGTATAAGATAGTCACTTAACAATTGTTAAGGATCAAATTCAGATATTACATGATATTACCCAGTTTAATATTTTTACAGTGTTAAAAAGAGTGCCTTTTCAAAACTTAAAACTGTGAGGAAGCACCCTGCTCTTTTTTTATTCCTAGAGAGAATTATGGTTATTAAATAAAGAAAAGTTGTATTGAGATTCACTGTCATAGCAATGCCTGCACATCACTAGTTAAGAGAATATAAGATGAAGATTTTCTTTGCCAATCAGTAAGAATAGTGGCTCTGCTAGTTACTTGGAAGGATTGTTGAGCTTAGTTGCTGGTTGTACTTCACGATTATATATAAGTATCCAGCAGAAAATCTATATGATTTAATTCCCTGATTATATTTAAAGATTAAACAAATAATAGTTCAATTTAATTTAATCTTCAATCAAAATCCTGCAATTTTTAAACATGGTATTTCAGACCCATACTGACAGTTGACTAAAAAACCAGTATGTATACCAAGCAAAGTTTAAATTAAATCTGTCATGGCTTAAAGTCTTCTTGGGAACTGGAAGTCTAGGGATAGGAATATCAGCTTAACCCTTTGGAAATGGTAGTCGCTCCACTGAAGTGACGCCACTAAATGGTGCACGGTGTTGCAGTGTGCACATTGCACATTGGTAAGCTGATGTTTGGATATTTGAGATGATATTTGGAGATTTTGCAAGCATTATAAATAAATATGCAATTTGGGATTAATTCTAAAATGTCCTAGTTATTTAATTCAATATAATTCAGTTTTAATACACATTGCAGATTTCACATGCAAACTTAGATTCTCCCCTTTTGTCGTTCACACTGCAGATGTAACTGCATTTTCTATTTCTGTTTTTTCCTACTGACCAATAAATCGAAGGGAAATGTCTTTTCTAAACTAACAAAAGATCTTAAGTGCATTCAAAATCTAATATTTAAATCTGAAATTGAATGAATGAGACTAAAACATAAGGAAACCTATTTCAGTTTTTGGAAGAAATATTTGAAATTTAACAATCTTCCAATCTATTTGTTAATACATATACTTTACTTCAATACTTTTTTTTACATTTTCTTCATTTGTTTCAAAAATTAAAATTATGAATTCAAACATGGGAATTCTGAAACCATAGATTAATTTATTATAAATCCTATTTATTGAGTTAAAACTGACACAAGTTAATTTGTTTATTTCATTATTTAATTATTTTTATAATTATTTTATTTAATATCAGCTCTCAATTTAGAGTTGCAGCAAAACAAAATAAGATAGGTATAACTAATAACAAAGAAAAAAAATAAATATTGATAAAACCTGCATGTGAAAGAGGTGATGAAATAAAATCCTTTAATTTTAATACAAAAAATTGAAAAGAAATTATATAGGTCGAACTTGATAGGTAATTTAAATGTGTTTATTTAAAACTTCCTTTAGAAATTATTGCCATACAATCAGTGACACATTGTGGAAGAAGATTGAAAGGAAGGAAGTGTAAAATAGGCAGACAAAGGAAGTAGGAAATATGAAATGCAGAACACTATTATAATTTTTGTTTTTATAAAAATGAAAATATTAAAATTGAACAAATAAAATATTAACAACTAGATTATAAGTCTTATTAGCATGAGATTAATTTCAAGACAAGCATAGCTCTTCAGATATCATATTCATAAAATTAAAATTCATAAAATTTATGAATCCCTCTTCTCAACATAATTCCTTTTATAATTCATAGCTCATATTTCAGTTCAAATTTATGACATTTACCAAAAATAGCTAATTACCATGAGTTATTAACCAATACTTTTGAATATTTGTTTCTACAACTAATATTTGTTACTCTCAAAATAATTAAACACATTTAAATTATGATCAAACCATGGATTTAAGGAGTTTTTTTTTAATTATTACTAGTTATCTATTATAGTTATCTTATGAATTATTTTGCTTCTTTCATTCTAGTTCTAATAAAAATTATAAATAAATAAATAATGGATTCAGATAATCTGAAATTTCTAGATTAGGGGAGTTATGTTGTACATATGTGTGTATGGATGAAATTGTGAGGTAAACTTTTTTCAAAATATAGGTAGTAAAAATAAAAACAATTCATTAGCTTTTTAGCCTTCAATTGTTAAAAAATAATAATAATAATATAAATAAACCTAAATGTGAAGCTTTGTAGTTTATAACTCATGTTTTTGTTTAACATTTTAATTATTAATGATTTATTAATAAATAAAAATGTAAAATTGTAGGCTTACTAGAGAAAATATTAAACAAAGACTTTCTCCTTCATAGAATTTCAATGCAAAAATTAAAAACAAAAGGTAAATTTGAAAAAATTCATAATGTCATAGAAATCTGTATTAAAAAAAAAAAAAATATGTGTTTTTATTTCCATAACATTAAAAAAAAATCTGTAGAGCTACAACTATTGACTTAGTATAATTTGATTGCAAGCCAATAAAAAAATCTTTTTTTTTTCTTTTTTTTTTCAAAAGAAAAAGAAAGAAATAGTTATTTATAAGCACTCCTCTTTTTACATTTTGGACCAAAGTTTAAAACGCTGGGAGCACATTAATAACTATACATTTTAAGTATATTACACCTCATCTTATATTAATAAAAATTTACTTTTTTTCAAATGTAAAATTTATAACATACATAGGGAAATCCTGTGTGTCTTGTTGTCCTAATGTGTAAAATATCACAGTGGGTGCCCAATATTTTAGTAAAACATAATCTTTTTTTCTAAGAAAATAGCTTAAATGTTTGTTACATGTATAAAAAAAACTGAAAATTTCAAAAATGAAGGGTCCTAAAAACTGGTCTGGACAACAAGAAATTTAGAATTGTTATTAACTCTTGGACACACATAAGATAATACAGAAAAAAGAAAAACATACAATTTGGTAAGATTGTGTTTAAATATTACAATACAATCTAAAGTAAATTATGAATATTCAAAAGCTGCAATTTATACCTGATATTTGCCTTCATTGTTGAAGAAATTGATTAAGTTATCTGAAACTTTTTTAAATCTATTTGCCTTTTCAAGTTCTGACTGAATGAGAAATTTTTCATGGAACCTAGTGAAAGAAAAAAAAAATTATTGTTGAAAAATTTCTTTAATAAAAAAAAAATCATTAGACCAATAAAAAATGCATAACAAATAAAGGCAATATGGACATTTACTGCAAAATGGAAGGTATTACATTTTAAGAGCAAATATTTAAAATGGATTGCACCAGCAGCCTAGGGAAATTAAAAAATTATTTATAAGCTTATTCATTAAAAAATTATTTCTCAATTCTCAAGTGGTTTTAAGACTCTTTATTAGTTATTTTTAAAATACACCTCACCAAATTTTTTTTTTAATTGAATTTATATTGACCTGGTGATTTTTCATTGGCAACTTTATCCCTTGTGCCTGCAAAATGGAAAATAACACTCTTTATAGTTATTCATAGGAAATTCAAGATGTTTCATATTTATTGAGCAGTAACATCAAGAAATAGAAGTTGCAATCATTTTCTTAAGCCTTTTGTCATCCATTGATTCCTTGTGAATAGAAAAATGAGTTGGCAAACGATGTACATATTGCTTTGGTGACTTGTCATGTGCTAGATGTGATGTATATGCCTGGTGTAGGCTTGTGATGTGTACATGTGTCTAGGTATGTGTTATGATCACAAAACAGCATATTTCATCATGATTGAGAACAATTCACATTCTTCAATTATGCAATCTATTGCAATTTTTTTCATAAATAAACTACTTTTAAATACTATAGATACATGTAAATAGACTGATGAAAAATGTGTATAGGTTAGTTATATTTTTTTAGTTACTTGTCCTGTAGACCAATGACAAATTTTCTTTTGCTTCTAACACCGTGTTCTAAAAGAAAGGATGCAAGAATGTGAGGTTGTATTAAAAAGCCAAGACTGTATGTAGTGTATATATTGAACTGTTAGGTCCACAACCATAAAAAAAAAATTATTATAAAATAAAATTTTATAAAAAAAATTTTTATAAACTTATTTAATATCTACACAGATTTTTAAGATAAAAATTGCATGTTACTTTGATATGATATGCATAGCTTCATGACTGTTTGCTTCCTTATAAGTATGATACAACAGAGTAGACAAAAGATGATCATAGCAGGTGGTAAAATTCTCATCAGTCTTCTATTAAAAGAGACAATCAAATGAAAACAAATGTTCTAAAATGAACTATAAAAATATTATAAACATATTTCCAATTAAGGATTATAAGGAAACCAATTGGACATTATATACTGCATATTTCCAAACATAAACCCATCTTAGTATAAGATCTATAGAGAATGCATGAATCTTATACATAGATGAACTTATCTTTGGAAATATACAAAGTGCACTTTTTCATTGAAAATTTACACAAAATTCAAAACACATAAAAATAAGACACAGTGTATTTGTGAGAAATTTTCAACTTCTCTTCTGAACAAACCATCAATCTTAGTTTACCTTCGTTTAAAAACAGAAATGATTGAAAATCCCACTGATTATCTATTCAACTTCTGCTTTCCTCTCTCTTTCTCTCAAAACCTTCAACTTATAAGCCCAGACTGAAATGATCAGAAGTTCAATTTAGCAAAAATCTAAAGTAAATCAGATGAAAACAATGAGAGTTACTGATTTCTAAAGTTACCCTCTTTAATTTTTTCTCTTCATTTTACTGTTATGAAACAGAAAAATGAATTAAAAGCTATTTAAAAACTTATTTAGAAACTATTTATTTCCATTTGCTATTCTCTTGTGTTTCGTTTAAAGTGTAATTTTTAGATAATTTATTTGTAATTGTTACAAAGAGTATTTAAATGCTTTCTATGTGCAATTTATTGATATTTAGCAATCTATCGCAGGTATATTTCTGTATCAATATCTGTTTGTGCCTACTACCTTCTCCAAAGCACCGAAGAGCACTTTTTAAGTTGCAACAAGATAAAAATAATTTTTTTGTGGTTAGTTAAAAGGTAACATTTCAAGTAAGTCCACTGCTGTGATGCATTTTTTAATTTCTGGTGGGCCACTGCCTATGAGTCACCATTATTTTGGCACATATGCTTATACAGAAATCTTTTTTCTATTGCTAATGCTCGATGAATGGAAAAATACTTCTTTTGGCAATGTTCTTGTTCTCCAGTTGGAAGTTAGCCTTCTCTTTATAACCCATATGAAAAATGGTTATTCAACTATTAGAAAAATAAAACATAACAAGATATGTAAAACTTTGTGAATTTACTTTATAAATAAAAGATTAAGGCTGATACTAAAACTTTTTTATTCTAAATATTTACCACACCCCTTACATTGCTTTCTAAGATTAAAAACCTTGATTTAAAGTCTTTAATCTACGCTTTAACACTAAGTCTTCATTCTAGATAAAAATGTTAAACCGTCAAACCACCACATTATGAGCCACATCTACATCAAACCGCAGAGAAAGTCACTAAGAAGTCGTAAGCAGTAAAAACATTCATGATGCAATAAAAGAGGAGATTTTCGTATCTTGATCTGTGGCAGAATAATCGCCAAGTCTTGGTAGCAGCCCGTCAGAAACTATTAAAAAATAAAAAAAACATCCCAGAAAGGAACCAACTCGAAAGCTATAACTCGTAGCCATCCTAGGGCAAACATCTACATGAATTGCAAGTTTAAAATCTATTTGGTACCTTGGCGATTGTAGTTGGAGCGACAGATCACAATACAGAACTATTATCTTTCAAAAAAGGACTTGGTTATAATGCAGAATAGGATTCTTCTTAAATTGAGTGAAAGGCCGGGATAGCCTGGTCGGTAGGGCGCTGGGCCCATATCCAAGAGATCGTGGGTTCGATCCTCGTCGGCCAAAGACTCCACGTGTAGTAAATGGTGACTGATGCACGTTAAATCTGTCGAGTCTCAAAGTCCTCTATGTTCCCAAAACAAATCAATACCTCTGGGGGTACTGATCCAGTAGTTTCCTTGTCTTCTGGATTGGTTCAAAATTACAAGGCTACAGAGTTGAACATTAGTAGTCGTAAACCCATGAAATTGGGTCAGCTGTTCAACGACGGTTATAATATAAAATAAATTGAGTGATGGGTGCTTCGGTGGAGTAGTCGGTTAAGGCGTAACACACACTGCCGGTTGGAGAGCTTGAGGTAGTGAGTTCGAATCTGGTGGTCGTATAATGACCGGTGTGTGTACGCAATGTTAAAAATTGAGTGAGGGGCCGGGTTGGTAGAGCACTGGGCCCATGTCCAAGATGTTGTGGATTGAATCCCCGCCTGCCTAAGACTCCCCGTGCAGTAAATAGTGATGGATGAACGTTAAATCTGGCAAGTCACAAAGTCCTCCATGTTTCCATAACAAATTGTACCTCCGCGGGTACAAATCCAGGAGTTTCCTTGTCTTCTGAATTGGTTCAAAATTACAAGGCTAGAGAGATGAACATTAGTAGTTGTAAACCCAAAGTTGGATCGGCTTTTCCAAAGACAGTTATAAAAAAAAATTTAGTGCTGTACTTTTAAGCTTTTACTTATTTGAAAACATCAATTTTTCGATTATATCGATTTCTTAAATTATAAGAAAATCTCACTTTTAAGTTATTTTCTCTGTTTTCTATAAATAATATAAAAAATAGCCAAAATAGATTGGACACCTGATTGTAAATTTTCACAAAAACATTTTACAACCTGTAGAATTTTTACAAAGAAGAAAGAATGCATCGGTAATTAAAATTAAAAATCCTTGATGGTCCCTTCTTCTTACAATTCGATTCATTGATACGAATTGTAAGGAACTAAAGTATGACAATATTATTGATGTATTGAAATTGAACATTGGAAGTCCAATTCCGCACCATTATAGCAAAAAATTATTTTTGATTAATTATACCACAGCCTAAAAAAATATCTCTATAAAATGTTTTTCTCTCAAGTCAAAGAAAAATCTTTCCAGAATGAAAGAATTTTAGATAATAGATGACAACGTACATCAAATTTTGTGACAGCTTTCACTAAAAGTTTGCAGTTTTCTGAATACTTAGAAGCTTCTGATCGTTTATAAGCCATAGCGGAAAAAATTAGCTTTCAAAGAAGTCAAAACTGTTAAGTTTCGAAAATCACGAAAAAACTTTTATCGTATGAACT
Organism: Parasteatoda lunata; assembly: GCA_949128135.1. NCBI lineage: Eukaryota > Metazoa > Arthropoda > Arachnida > Araneae > Theridiidae > Parasteatoda > Parasteatoda lunata. Next base: position 95,347,909 of record OX421970.1, on the reverse strand, counting down.
TATTAAGCATATTTTATGAAATGCCAAAGAGGTTTTTTGCGGTAAATTTATATTAAAAGATGAGCTGTACAGTTTCATAACTTTTTTTGTTTACAAACAATATATCGATCCAAACAAAAATAAGCGCCAAGAGACAAATGCAATTACGGTTACTAAATATTAATTTTAAAAATATTCTATAAAAGCTATAAGCAAATATTTCATTCATAAGACGAACTTGATAAATGATAGGCTGTTGCTTGGCTGCCCACCTTTTTAGTAAATAGAGTCATTTGATTGGCCGATCGCATTATCGTTTTCATCTTTATCACTTAATCGTTTCGTCAGGTTTACTAGAATGGCATTTTTAGCATTTTTGTTTGGCGCAATTTTGCTAATGCGCATGCTCGTTTGACAATTTATTCAAACCAATCGAAGTACTTCGTAGACAATGAATATATATGCTTGTATCCCCTCCTTTGCTTGTGTATACTCAGACAAAGATATAAAGATAGAAAGATCAATCACTATACCAAACGGATGTCAAGGTGAACTTTGACATCACTGGTCTCTACTCTATTTTTTTTTTATTTGATTTTTATAAATTGTCATGATAAATAAGAACATTCTGTCTCTGTGCCAGAAAAATCTGAACACATTTTTGTTCAAATTTTTTAAAGATTTATGATTTGTATATTTAAAATGAAAAAATTTATATATTCTTGAAAATTCATTTTTATATTGTTCTGAAATTCATATACTTGAAATTAAAAAAATAAAAAAAAACACTTTAAGTGCTTATTAAAAACATATAAAAAATATAAAAATAACTAAAAAATAAATCATTAAAATAAAATAAAGAACAGTTTTATAAGCAATCTAAGCTGCCCAAAACATTTAATTTCATGAAGAACAATAAATTGGAAAATGTTAATAATTGCTGAGATAGAGTGTCATAATTGTCTGCTAGCGTTCAATTAGTTTGTTATTAAAACTTTTTCATGGTTTTCATTTGTGCGTAATGTAAAGTCTAATTATTTTCATTCAAAAAGTCTCTCAAAATATAATTTCATTCCTGTATTTAAATTACAAGTAACTTTTTTATATCTTGGTTGTGTACAAAAATACAAAAAGGTACAAAAAATTTTTTTACAGCATTTCACAACATTTACTTAGTTAGGCTATAATCAAAGATGATAATAAAAAAATATTTGATTGTTAAAAATGATTTCATTGCTATAATGAACATTTCGATGGAATCCTATTACAAAAAATCTGACAAACGTTTTCGTGGTTTTGGTTTTCCTTATTTCCTTCTTGCAGAATTTGGTTACTAAAGTAGCTTTTATAAGTATGCTTTTATTCCGATACTTAAATTGCAAGTTACTTTGATTCCTGGGCTGTGGAAAAAAAATATTAATATGAGAAGAGTGTTTCAGAATTATTCACTAAGATGACAGATTGTTTTTCAAGGATGATAAAAAAATTATTGATTATACAAAATAATGTCATTGCGATAATCAACATTTAGCTGGAAACCTATTACCATTCAGCAATTTAAAAGAATTTTTCGTGGTTTTCCTTCGCATGTAACGCAAATTTGATTATTTTAATTTAATGTTCATTAAAATAAACTATTCTTGTAACTTTCATGAATATGATTGTATTAAGATACTTAAAGTGTTAATTACTTTGATTTCTGAATTGAATTAAAAATAATAAGGGCGTTTCGTTACATTCACAAAGATGATAAGCTTCACAAGGATTAAAAAAAAATTTATTGGTTATTAAAAAATAATTTATTTTAGATAATAAACATTTAGCTAGAATCATATTACCGATAAAAACGATTAAAAAAAAGCATTTTCGTGGTTTTCCTTAGCGTGTAACGCAAAATAGGTTATTTTTATAGCAATTGTACTTCGATACTTAAAATTCGACTTACTTTAATTTCTGGGTTGAGATAATAAGAAGAGCTTTTTGTTCTGTTCAGAAAGATGGTACCCTATCTATTAAGGATAATAATAATAAAAAAAAGACTGTTTATAAAAAATATTTTCATTGAGATGATGATAACCATTTAGCTTGAATCCTATTATCACCAAGCAATTTTAAAAAAATCATTTTCGTGGTTTTCCTTTGCGTGTAACGCAAAATGTGATTATTTTGATTTAATCTTATTTAAAATAAACTAATCTTTTAATTTTCATAAATATAATTTTACTCCGAAGCTTAAATTGCAAGTTATTTTATTTTATATACCAATAAAAGCAATCTGAAAGACATTATCGTTTGTTTTTCTTAGCGTGTAACGCGAAATTTGATAATTTTAATTTCAAGTTAATCTTGATTATAATGAATTATTTTTATAACTTTCATAAATATGGTTTTATTCCGATACCTAAATAGCGAGTTACTTTGATTTTCGGGTTGAGTTAAAAACTACACAATTATGAAGAACATCTCGTATATTCACAAAGAAGTCTCTCAAAGATAATAAAAAAATTATTCATTATAAAAAATATCCATTGCGATGACTGAGCTTTTAAATGGAATTAAGCAATCTGAGAGATATTTTCGTGGTTCCCCTTTACGTGTAATGCAAAATATGATTGTTTTCTTAAACTTTTATTCAAGCAAGAAAGGAAAAAAAAAAACATTTATACCACTACTAACCACTCCAAAAACCAGAGTAAACGCCTTATTATAACACTGATACTCCAAGAATTTGGAATTATGAAGAACTTGCCTGTATATTTTGATTCAATAAACTGGTTTATTTTCTGCTTTCCTTCTTACAATTTTTTTTAAGTGAAAAATGAGAACTTGTTACATCTTTTGACTCTTCCACATTACTGTTAGAAAATTTGACGGGTCATCAGGTTGTCTTTTGTCAACATCTGAATGAAATTAGAGCAAATAGTATAGTATTTGTAATGGCGAAAGTATCAAAATGATGGAATAAACATGACCTTTTTATACAGTGTTAAAATTCAAAAACTTAAATACTCGGGTTCCTATGATTTGTTATTTTACTAATAACTTATTCTAGTATGTTATATTAAAATATCTGGAGAAAAAAAAATTTCTAACCAAATATTCTTTGAGTACTATTCAGCTATACTAATTCAGCTTAAAAATTGGGTTTTAACTTCTAAAATAAATTGATATATAAATTAACACATTAAGTTATATTTTTTAATCAAACCATTTTATGTAAAATAATATGTTTCTTAAAAATCTAGCAAATCTTATTCGTGTATTACATGACCAAGTTAATCATAACGAACAACTGAAAATGTGTTTCGCTCATTATAATTATGTAAAGTCACACTTTAGGGCCATATTAAATACTAAATAAAACATTTTAAATAATTTTTTCTTTTTCAATTGTGTTGTGTGCATCCACAGCGTAGTTAAGCACTGATTTATTCATTGTTTACTTTTTTCACTGCATACGAAAAACAGGTATTCTGCTCATATGCTATAAACAAAAAGTGGATTTTGCAATCGTTCTTGAAAGTCTTTTTGTAAAGCTAAAATATCTCAAAAATTTTACTAGATTTTTAATTAAGTAAAATTTGTATATGTACCTTACATGGTATAAAAAGTACTTTTTTATACATGAAATGAAATAAAGTTATCTCCTAAGTTTGAGTGCTACTTATAATGTTTAAAGATAAGAAACATTTATCGGATTAAATATTAATAGAGAGGGTAAATTTAAGAATGTGATGAACTGTGTATAAACTGGTTAAAATTAAAGTACTTAAATTAACTTTGTATATAAATAGTGGACAGTCCTCAAGTTTGACTTATTAGATTTTGCTATTTTTACTAGCACTATTTTGTAAAATAAAACGATGTGTAGATCAAAGTTCTAAATCTTTCGATTTTTCAAATCGATTATTACAAAATATTTGCTTGTATTGATACAGAAAATGATGTTCTGTAGAGATGACTGAAAACTAAATATCAGGACAAATGAGGATAATTTTATATGCAACCCATTTGTTTTTTTCTTAAATTTCTCCCTAAATCATCTTAGAGACTAAATAAGAAAAGATTGGCTGACTTGAAGACAAAACATTAATATATAATTTATTCAAAATAATACATAAAGTAATCAAGAAGGATAAAATAAAACTATCAAGATATATGCAGAAGTTTATTTTTTATTACAACATTGATTGTTTTTCATTTATTAGTTCAATAACGTATCAGTAAAACTTATTGCAACATTTCACATATTTCAATAGCAGTTTTGCCAACTGTAGAGATTTCTTTTCTTAACTATGTCAAATATAAGTTTAATCTGCGTAATTTAATCTACACAAATAATCAAATAGAGGCTATTAAATCAATTAACCAGTATGTTTTGAAAAGCAAATTATATTGTTTTAAATTCTGGTGTTAATTATAAAATAAAAATGTGAGAAATATAGCTTGCAACATTTTAATATTTTAACAGATTTTTTCTGACAAAATTGTCATAAGACGGAACAAATTAGATTTGACAATAAAATTCAGTATCATTTTCTTTCATATCATATTTTGCTGGCATTTCACAATTTCTTTTTCTCTTTAAAATATAGAACAAGTTTATGTTACATAGGAAATAAGATAATTTTCAATTTTCTATAGGTTCAAAGTATATTAAAAACAAAAAATAGGTAATGGTTGTAAATAAGTATTTGCTAATTTGGTTGGCTATAGTAATGGAGATAAACTATTCTGTTCAGCTCTTGCTAAATGCGAAATAGCCATCTATGTCCATTCAGTACACCCAATAGCTAAAATAAAAATATATTCTATTATTCTACTTTTAAAAAGTTAGTCTACAATATCAGTAAATTTATTAACATCAAGAGTGTCTATGTATAAAGAGAGAAAACGGTTCAAAAATTTTCTATTTGGAATTTGAAAATTTATTTTTGAAAATTATTCACATTAAAGCTAAACCTATTGTTTTTCCTGCACACAAATAATACTTAATTCTTAATATCTTTCATAATTAGTTATGATTTGATGCTGTGTTTCAAAATGATACTCAAGTGTAAAAACAATTTAAATTATCTTATTTTCTACTTATGAGTTTATTTTCAGTTTTTCCAATTTAATTACTAATGGATAAAAAAATAGAACTTAATGATTTTCAAGAGTGTAAAAAATATATGTCAGCTTTAAACTTTCAACATTTTAGCATTTTTAGTTGAAATAATGGCTAATTTCTACCATTGTCGAGAAAACTGCCCTTGAAAAAATTAACTAAGCTACCATTTTTTAAATTTAAAACTGCGTGTGTTTATTTTTATTTGTGATCACTTCTTTTTTTTATAAATCTAACCAAAGATTTACATTTTAATTAAGATTATTACATGTCGTATCCTCTATATTCTATACTTTATTTAATAATAATATTTATTAATTCGTACAAAAATGTTGCATTGAAATTTTCTGCAAGTAATATGGTAATGGTATATGGCAAGTAATATGGTATGGTATGGAGGGTGATAATGATGTAAATGCAGTTAATAAAATATGACTAAAAAATAAACTTTGACTCCCTTAATTTTTTATACATATAAACATTAATGAATAATATTTTATTTAATAATAATGTAAATATAGCACAAGTACATTACATAATAACATAAATATAGCACAATAAAGACAAAAATGATAAGAAGAAAAGAGAGGAAACGTGTTAAATAATATAATAAAGATTAACGAAATGAGAAAAAGAAAAATTATTAAAATAAAATATTTTTAAAAATATTAAAAAGCCGGAAAACAAAATAATAAAAACTTGATGATTATATTTTCTCATTATTTTGTTTTCTAGCTCTATTTTTTTTTTTTTTTTTTTTTTTTTTTTAATATTTAAAAAACAACTTTATTTTAATTTTTTTTTCCCTTCTCTTTTCATTAGTTTTTTTTAATATTATTTCCCATGTTTTCTCTATATTGTTATCTGATATATATGTTACGGCCAAAGCCCGAATTCGGCAAGATCGCGAATTGGCCAAGAACGCTGTAAATTGGCTGGTCAATGTCCGATCTTTTCTTGATTTCGGGAATTGGCCAGCCAGATCGCGAAGTGGCATAGGATAGCTGGCCAATGTCCGATTTTTTCTTGATTTCGGGAATTGGCCGGATATAATTATACATTTATTCGATGATATAATTACATTTATTCGATATTTTATTACTTACTGACGATAGATTACATTTATTCGATATTTTAATACTTACTGACGATAGATTACATTTATTCGATATTTTAATACTCACTGACGATAGATTAGAAGATAAATACCGGGAAAATGCATACCGGGCAGTGGCACTGAACCTTAAAAAAACTTCAGTGTAGGATATACCGGGCAAATGTATACCGGGCAGTGGCACTGAACATTAAAAAAACATCAGTGTAGCGCATACCGGGCAAATGTATACCGGGCAGTGACACTTGACCTTAAAAAAACATCAGTGTAGGTTATACCGGGCAGTGGCACTTAACTAGACCTAGTATATATTTCGGACATTTACCAAAGGTCTAGTCATACTAGGTCTAGTTAAGTGCCACTGCCCGGTATACATTTGCCCGGGCATTCTTGAATGAGCACATCGCGTTTTTGACCGGAACATCGTGGCCACTTCGCGAAATAGCCGGCCAAAGTGCGAAATAATTGATCGTTTCAATTATTTTGCACCAATTCGCGAAGTGGCCGGACTTCGGGCTTTGGCCGTGACATATATATACGCTGCAACAAAGAAAGTTTTCATTTTTTTCCCCATTGGTTACAACAAATTGAAGTTCCTATCGTGTAAGTTAAGCATGAAAGAATAAATTTACATGTCAGCAAATTTCTGAATGAAAATTCTATGCTCGTGTGGGTCACGAGAAGTTGAAACAAACTGAGCCATTAGTTGGGAAAATTTAGTTCATATCAATGAACAAAAGTGTTCTATATTATATTTTATTTATTCTTATGCAGGTTCAATTATATTTTAGAGCTACATGATGCAATTACTATGGAAGAGAGATGCATCGCATTAATAAAGATTAGCCACATATATATTTTTTTTAAAAAATTTTTTGCAGTGATAAGTTAAAATTTTTGAAATTGATAATTGTGGTTTTAAGAAAGTTGTGAATCTTCAATTGCAATTGTTTTTTAAAAGCAAAATTATTTTTTTGTTTCTTTAAGTTTTTCTATTCCGTGTTATATATTCTATTTTAAAATTTTATACTTCAATAATGGTCAATACTGACTAAAAATACTGACTTCTAGGTCAATACTGACTAAAAATTTAATAAGTGATTTTAATTTTTAAGATTTTATGCTGGATGTAACTTAGTAGCAATTGAGTACGAATTAGCATGTTCCTTATAAGATTGCATCGGAATCTGCGGGAATTGGGGTGGAGTATTAGTAATCAATTGCTATGGAACATATCAGCAGTTGCATCTTATTATACTCAAATTAGCAATTTTATTGAATGCAGAAATGTCTGAAAACTCGTGAACTTTTTATGTTGCCCATTATATTTACTTCATCAAAAATATTTTAATTTAAATACATTTAATTAACATTAAAATTTGTTATTTTAATAAAGTTAATAATCTGAATACGATTGGAATAATCAATAGTTCATTTAGAGTAGAAAACAGAACAGGAATAAATTTAAGTCCATTGTAGGTTATATTCTCTAAATAATAACCTCTTTTTTTCTACAAAAATATTACTGAATTTTAAAAATAAAATTATTGTTTTTAAGACAATAAGATCGTTGCAGTAAAGATTATATAAACAACATATAATTGATTTTATTTTGAACTAATATTTAATTGACAGACAAATTAAATTTAGATGTTAAAAAAAAAGTTATAAGGATAGAAAATCTCTTTCTAAAATTAGATATTTAAGTAAATAAACTATTTCAGCTTAAAAATTGGGTTTTAACTTTTAAATTAAATTAATATAAATTAACTCATTTAGTTATATTTTTTAATCAAATCTCTTTTGGGCCTGTGTGTCCTGCTATTTCACTATTACCTGCAAATTTATAAATTTTTCATTAACATTTTATTACAGAATTTAAGGAAAAAATATGTTAATTTATTACATCCATTTGATTTCGAGCAAATATAATTGTTTGCTTCGATCGGCAAATTTTTACGTGGTCATAAAAAAAAATTTTGTTATGAAAAAATCAAAGTAGTTGGAATATTTATTTTCTTTTCTTTAATATTTTAAAATTTTTATGTTTTCACACGTTATAACTAATTATTATTGACAGACAACTCTTAACACTTTTGTTGCTAATCATGCGATGTCATGTTAGGAAATTCTCGCCTACAGTTTATTTCAATAAAACAGATCTGTCAGGTGATAGCAAAATACATATTATCATTCACCTATTTTTGTAGAAAGAATGGTGATGTTTTCTCATGACAATAACATTTGGTTTTTTAGAATAAACTTATTATAAAATTTAAAAACAAACCGTTGCTAAAATAAAGAGAAACAATTTTACTTTGATTTTATCTTTATAGATTAATTACCACTTTTCAATCATAGATATAGTATAATCACCTGCACTCGTCTGGTAACGAACTTGTTAAGGATGAAAATCTATTTATAAAAATTAAATTCCTTTTATTGCTTAATAATTTAGAAAATGTGATGTATATGGAGATGTGAGGGCATTGTGTAGATATATCTGCTTCAGTCTAAAAAATTATTGGCAAACACTTGTGGTATTTACAAAAAATTATATATATATATGTCATGCGGTGACACAAAATTATTTTATATAATGCTCACATATGTAAAACAAATAAATAAGAACTGTAAAATATTTCAATAGGTATGGGCAAAAAAAATTTTTAATAAGAGATTTTTTTATATTCCTCTCACTCATCGAATGTTTTTAGATGCCATCAAATTAAGAGTAATTGTCTCTAAACAGAAAGTAGATTAATATTGTACTTGAGCACTATGAAGACTTTGTAGTTCATTTTGTTATTTACATTGTTTCATGAAATTTCTTCAATTCTTTTCTAGATAAATAATAATTTTTCTTCCAGTTAATTTCAACTTAATTTTGAAAAATCACAAAAATTTCAGGACATCTATTGAAATGTTTAGTAATCAGAAATGCTTTCTTTTTTTTTTTTAAAAGGGAAATTAAGGATTACTTTGAGCCCTGATTATGTATTACTATAAAGCAGTTACATGTTTCGGTGCATGAAATGTTCTGTTATAATTTAATTTTCATAGTGTATTTCAATTATGATTACTTTCATAAAATTTAATTTAATCAATTATGAAGTTAAGCTTTTAAGTATCTTTAAAAAAATTCAATTTAAGTTAAAAAATAGTATTCCTCTTCATTTTATGCATTTTTTTTTTCAGAAAACACAAAGAGAAAAAAAAAAAGAGACTAAGTCAGTAGAAAAATCATTTATTTATTATAAAATGAAAACAATTTAGACAAACATTTGGATCAAAAATACCACAGCTACCTACATTATAAGAAAAATCCAGTACATTTTACAAATTAAATTTAAAATTTTTAGTCTATGAACAAATTGTAAAATACTCCTTTTATAGGAGCTATTTAAAACCAGTTAAGATAAATAAAATACGAAAAGTAATACTTTTTGATGTGAGTGACAGTCATACATTTCATTCATTTATCCATTCCATTCATAATTCTAAATATTTACTAGACACCTATTTGACTTTTGAAAGTTTTAGATTACAAGATATAAATATGATAGGCATGCTGCAAAAATTTGAAAACAAAATGACAAAATTTTAAAAACAGTTTAGAACAATGATGTTTGAAATTACAATAAAATAAACAATATTCATTCAAACTCAAATACTCATTTAAAAAAAAGGCATTTATCTTATTAAATTTATCACAAAATTTTAATACAGATTTGCGAGGAAAAAAAATGAATGCTGCAGACAATATTTATAAATAAATACATTGCTATGAAACTGTGCATAAAAGTCCTTGCATGCTATTTTGTTGCAGGTATTACTGAAATCTTAACCCGTATTTTGCACCTTTAAACAATCAAAAGTGCTAGTATTTTTTATTTAAATGTTAAGACACTTTAGGTAATAAAAGGAAACAAAACATTCTAAAATACTATTTATATTGTAATAAAAGAGCCATCATTAAGGTTAGAGGAAAACAGAGCCATTTGACAAGATCTCCATGATTTTACATAGAGATCAGGGTTGTTCAATAATTACCAGGGTAAACCCGAAAGAAAAAAAAAGAAAACCCAATTGGTTTTTTTTCATTGCTTTTTATAACAAATCAACTCTAGTTATTAAGTTTATAATAGAATAATATTTATATTTCCATCACTTCTATATTCTGCACTTTAAAATTTTTAATTAACTTTTTAAAAACATTTAATATTAGAAAAGTGAGATAATATACTAAGGTGTTCTCATAAAAATTTGAGACACTCATTCACAATGTAAAAATAGGGTTAATATAAAAAAAAAACTACTGTATACTTTATTAACTCTAATTTACCCAAGTACTATTAATTATATCATTAAAACAAATCAAATGTTCAAATCATTATTTTAATCAACATTACTTTCAAGTAGTTAAAATGTATACTAATCCAATCAGCATTCATAATATTCATTTGGGTCACCTAGAATTTCTATTTCTGTACTGAAGGATCAAAACTGGATTTTCAACAAGAACTGACCTGGCAGATACAATACTCAGGTCAGAGCTGTAAAAAATTCAGTCAATGCAGGAGCCTTATTCCCACAAGTAACTGATGATGATAACAACCTAGAACAAAACTTAAAACATTGCAACTGGATATACAAAACACAATTTGTGTTACAATACAATTTGTGCTTTTCAATAATATTCTAAATTTTAATTTTAAAAATATCATTTATAGTAGTAATGTTATCACAGCAGCATCAAACAAATCATAAAATATGTAAACAAAAAACTTTAATACATGTAAGCTAATTTCTAAAACCAATAATATAATAAAATGTAAATCTATATTTTTATTTTAATACCATTTAAGCATATTCATACAAGGTAAGTTGATAACTTTAATGGTTACTTTAAAATTACTGTGCAAAATTTTATTAATTTAACCTTTTACTCATAAGAAACAAAAAAGTGGCTTCCGTCCAACCTTGTATTATTAAAGTTATAACTTACTAGTCATTCATATTTCCTTTCAAATAATATTCAAGAGTATTCAATACACACAAGTAATTAATTTGAAGGTTTCCATACTATTATAACTATATCCAATATCATAATTAGGAGCACAATAAAAAAAAAACATTTGCTTCTAATAAAAACCATTCAACAAATTCCACATAACTCCCACTTAAGACATACAGGTACATTGAGGCTGTTGAAGGAGCTTTAAAAGGATGCAATTTATTTGTTGATGACAAGAAAGTCAACCGATAACAAAACAACACATCATTACAATTGTTACACATTTGTGCTCCCTATCAACTATTCAAATTTTATTCTAGTCCTTTCATGTTATTCCAAACTATAATATCAGTTTTCAAAATGTCACTTATAGTAATTTTTAATAAGCAGAATCTCACAAATAATAAGAAATGTAAACTATATAATATATTAACTCTAATTTACCCAAGTACTATTAACTACATCATTAAAACAAATTAAAATGTTAAAAACATTAATTTAATCAACATTACTTTCACGTAGTTAAAATGTATACTAATCCAATCAGCATTCTTCATAATATTCATTTGGGTCACCTAGAATTTCTATTTCCGTACTGAAGGATCAAAACTGGATTTTCAACAAGAACTGACCTGGCAGATACAATACTCAGGTCAGAGCTGTAAAAAATTCAGTCAATGCAGGAGCCTTATTTCCACAAGTAACTGATGATGATAACCTAGAACAAAACTTAAAACATTGCAACTGGATATATACAAAACACGAAGCACAATTTGTGTTACAATACAGTTTGTGCTTTTCAATATTATTCTAATTTTAAAAATATGATTTATAGTAGTAATGTTATCACAGCAGCATCAAACAAATCATAAAATATGTAAACAGAAAACATACATGTAAGCTAATTTTTAAAACCAATAATTTAATAAGATGTAAATCAATATTTTTATTTTAATACCATTCAACAAATTCCACATAACTCCCACTTAAGACATACAGGTACATTGAGGCTGTTGAAGGAGCTTTAAAAGGATGCAATTTATTTGTTGATGACAAGAAAGTCAACCGATAACAAAACAACACATCATTACAATTGTTACACATTTGTGCTCCCTATCAACTATTCAAATTTTATTCTAGTCCTTTCATGTTATTCCAAACTATAATATCAGTTTTCAAAATGTCACTTATAGTAATTTTTAATAAGCAGAATCTCACAAATAATAAGAAATGTAAACTATATAATATATTAACTCTAATTTACCCAAGTACTATTAACTACATCATTAAAACAAATTAAAATGTTAAAAACATTAATTTAATCAACATTACTTTCACGTAGTTAAAATGTATACTAATCCAATCAGCATTCTTCATAATATTCATTTGGGTCACCTATAATTTCTATTTCCGTACTGAAGGATCAAAACTGGATTTTCAACAAGAACTGACCTGGCAGATACAATACTCAGGTCAGAGCTGTAAAAAATTCAGTCAATGCAGGAGCCTTATTTCCACAAGTAACTGATGATGATAACCTAGAACAAAACTTAAAACATTGCAACTGGATATATACAAAACACGAAGCACAATTTGTGTTACAATACAGTTTGTGCTTTTCAATATTATTCTAATTTTAAAAATATGATTTATAGTAGTAATGTTATCACAGCAGCATCAAACAAATCATAAAATATGTAAACAGAAAACATACATGTAAGCTAATTTTTAAAACCAATAATTTAATAAGATGTAAATCAATATTTTTATTTTAATACCATTTAAGCATATTCATACAAGGAAAGTTGCTAACTTTAATGGTTACTTTAAAATTACGGTGCAAAATATTATTAATTTATCCTTTTACTCATAAGAAACAAAAAAAAATGGTTTCCTTCCAACCTTGTATTATTCAAGTTATAACTCATTTGTCATTCATATTTCCTTTCAAATAATATTTAATAGACACACACTAAAAATAATTTTTATAATTAACAACAAAAAATTTTTTGCTTTAAATAAAAACACAGATCCGACAATAATGCTACGAAAATTGATGAAAATGATAAACCTGCAAAATTACTGATTTCAGTAGTGAGGTAGCTGTAATATATGGCTAGCAAGTAAAAATGTTGAGAACCAAGAGCTATTTTATATTAATTCATCAAGCGGTGCAATACTAAAGTCAAGTATCCTTTGAATCTTTTTGCATGAAAAAAATGTATTTCGTAGCGTATACGTAACATCACTCCCGCTCAAACGTTTTCGCCATTTTCGCTCACGCTCATAAAGGTGGGTTGACACGATCAAAGTACTTTGATCAAAGTAGGCGCGCGCATTCACCAGTAGGGAAATATTTTTAGGGAAATGTGACCATGTAAAATAAATTGTTTTTGTTTACAGGGAATAAATTTTGAAGCATGTTTCAAGAAATCTAGAGCTAGACCTTCTTATACGATCTGGAAACTAATCTATATTGTCAGGTAAGTGAGAATTTCTGTGTTTATAATCAACTATATATGCTTTTAAAATAATTTTATGTTTATTAATTTAAATAATACTTAGACTAATTTATAACATATTCATATATATTGTACTTATATATCAACACCATCTTTGAGTAAGTAGTAGATTACTCGAAGTATTTCTGAACTTTGTAATCTCTAAAAAAAACAAATAACTGTGAACCTTATATTATTCTTTATATTTAATGCCTAATAATTTATTTATTCACGATCGTTTTTTGTATAAATCATTTATATTGTAGTTGGGGAAAAAAAATTAGTCTGTTTTTCAGCTGCCATTTTATAATTTATTTCTCTTCCTTCCTTTAGTGTTACTTTGAATTCTTGATTTTTATACGAGGCTATTTTCTCACGAAATTAAGTGTTTATAACTTCTGTTTTGGATTTGTTTATCTAAGTATTCAATCAAAGAGTGGGTGTTAGAGAAAAAAGTGTGTCTAGTGTAGATTTTAATGTTTAATGAAATATTTTGAACCTACTATGTATCTTATAAGAAATCGTAGTTTTCTTGTTCTATGATGAAGGGTTTCTTATTTCTCTTAGTTTAAATACCATGTTAGTACTTGTTTATCACAAATTTGATTAAAAGAAAAACAATTATTAATTTGAAAACTACATTATCTTGATCAATTTGGTAGTGAAATATCAGTTATTTCTTAAAAAACTGGAGTGCCTGTTTCTCAACCTAATGCAATTAATGGAAGATAAGTGCGCGATTTTTCAATTCTCAGTTTCCTAGTGGAATTAACACTAGCTTTATTTGTATATGTTCTTTACTTGATTAAGTAGTTTGAGTTTTTTTTTTTTTTTCAATTAGGTGTGAATAAGATAGTTACTTAAAACCAACTTATATTATTATATTATATGTGAAATTTATTTCCAGGTATAAATTATTTCTTGTCTAATGAAGTTCCCTTAAGCCATCACAATCCAGAGATCGAGTTATGACAATTATTATTGATCTGGTACAGATATGTTTTGACGTGTTTAGAAGGTAAGTTTAAGTGAAATGATCTATATAACATAAAATTTTATTCAAAGCCCCATGTTGCACGATTTGTATTATAAAGATCTTCTATCATATTTTTTTATTATGATCTATCTCGTGAAAAAAATTGCTTGCTGAATATATATAGTGGAATTTTTATTAAAGTAGTAGATAAAGCATCACAAAAAAGATTGGATAAAAAGAACTTTATACCATCTTAGTTTGTCTTTTTGCCAAATTTTTAGTGACTTTTTTGATAATTATAAAAGCAAATTTATATCCATTTAACTTTTATGCACAATCTTTTAATAAGTTAATCTTTTAGTGGCCCAAACTAAAAGTTGTAAAATAGAATTTTACTGAAATGCATAAAAGTCTTTAATTTTTAAACTTAATGTTATATATTAATTTACCAATTAAAATTAAATTTTGGTCATTACGTAAATGAAAATTTTTTTCTATCTTAAAACTTCGTAT
Organism: Parasteatoda lunata; assembly: GCA_949128135.1. Lineage (NCBI taxonomy): Eukaryota > Metazoa > Arthropoda > Arachnida > Araneae > Theridiidae > Parasteatoda > Parasteatoda lunata. The sequence goes on along the minus strand of OX421970.1, from coordinate 95,332,699 downwards.
TTTTCTTCTTTTTATTGTAAAATTTTAATGCTTATATTGAAGGATGTATAAAATGTTTAAAAATTAACTCAGTTATATTTTTCTGCTACAAAAGCAAATTAATTCAATTTTTATGGTGATGAATTCTGGTGTAATACAGATTTTTATTATTTTCATTATATTCAGTAGGTAACAAATCTTGTTTATTGGAATTTTGTAGTTTAACAATTATTCGTTTACCTCTTTCATTTGATTTCAAAAATTATTGAAGTTAATATTGGTGTTAGGGAGTAATAACTAATTTATACTATGAAGTTAACTCAACAGTTTTATAAAAATTGTCTTCATATTGATCTCTAATTATTATAAGTTCAGTGTCTAACTAAAAAGAAATTAATACTGGAAAATGTTAAAACTTTTATTCTGCACTAAATTATAATTCTGAAATTTAAAATAGCAAATATTTTGATTATTCGTCTGCAGTATTGCCTTTATTTTGCAATTACAAATTACATATCTCTTGTATTCGTAGTTTTAAAATTAGTCTGATATATGTCTACAGACCTGAGAAATATCCTCCTTTTTGTCCTGATTTTTTTTTTTTTTTTTTTTTTTCTGTAGTCCACTGTGAGGTCATAAAAGTTTGAATGTTATTATAATAAATCATTTCTATATATGGTGATTTTCAAAACTATAATTCACAGAATATTTTTTTAATGTTTTTTTTTTCTTGTAGTTTTTGTTGATTTTATGGAAATTGAATTTTATTGAAATATTTTTATTGAATTTAAATTTTAAATGATAAAATAATATTTAATTATAAAAAATGTTGATGTACTAAATTAATTCTTAAAATAAAACGACTTAAAATTTTTTTAACCTGTTTGTGCTTTTGTATATAAATTTCAAAGATAAACTGGAAATGTAAAAAGTTTAATGTCAATGCATATCTTTTGTAGCTTCAAAATATTACCCTGGAATTTCACATATAATTTTTAATAAAAAATGAAATTTTTTTCCTCAGATCCATTTTTTTTTTTTTTTTTTGTTCAAGGACGAAATATAAACTTATTTAAACCATTGTATTTTAAGAGGCTGTAAGTATGTCCCTTTTATTTATTAATTTTTTTTTTTTTTAGGAAAGAAAAGGATAGTAAGCAGAATTTTATCAGTGGTATGATTACTGCTTCGTAACTGGTAGCAAGGAAGTGGCTGCTGGGTAATTCTCTATAAATATGTTAAAATAATGTAAGCTAATATTTCACTTTTTTTTCTATAAAAAATTAACAAGTTATTTGTTTAATATGTATTTTAAAAAGGTATTTATTGCTGTGTTTCAAAAGTTGGAAATATTACTTGAAATTAATATTTTTTACAAATTTTTAAATCTTATTCTCTAGCAACCCTCAGCACCTACAAATACAAAAAGTATTATTTCTCCCTCAAATACCTATACTCTTGATCAACTTATATATTTTAAAATTAACATCTGTAGTGTTGTTTCTGTTTTTAAATGGTTTTTGTTATTTAGCAAAAAATTTTAAAACTTATAATTCATATCAATTCCCCATTCATAGTGATTAAGATTATTTCAAATTGATTGCATTATTATTTAGGTAGATATTATTGTATGTGTTATAAGAATATGTTCTGACAAAACTTCATTACAAATTTCAGTAAATCGGAAAAAGTTTTTCACTGCGTAAAAACAAAATGCAGCATAATAATAAACTTATATGAATAAGCAAATAACTATTTTATTTCCTCATTTAAATTTTTGAAGTTTATTTTAAAAACAATATTAGAATATGTCTTGATTTCCCCTTATGAGATAATGAATGAATATATCTTGTTATTTGAATATTTTTCATGGGAATAAACTGCAGAAGCAAATCATGCATATTTTCTTACTTATTTTCTTTTTGTGAGAGAATGGCATCTTTTGTAATTTATGAAGTTTATTTATTTTCTAAAGATGTATTAATGAGTGATCTTATTTCATCTTATAGAATAGTTTAAAATATGTGTTGTTATTTAATGGACATAGACTTCAAAATAAAATGTTAATCATTCCTTTACTGAGATAAAATTAACATTTTGTAAGGGATTGCTTTGAAAGTTTTTAAAGACTAGTTAAAAATTATAGTTTTGTTCATATTTGTTATTTTTCAAAGCAGTTTAGAACTGACATATACTTAAATGTATTCATTAAGATTATTATTTCTGCAACATTATCTCATTTTGGTAAAGAATCATAAAAATTATCTTATTTTTTTTTTTGTTTTTCATTTATTAATTGTGGCTGCTATGTTTTTCTTCTCTGGTAGATTCTCCTGTGTTTTATAACAAAAACCTAGATACTTCCAACACAATTTTTTACCTGTTACCTGAATATAGCCAATTATTTGAGAATCACCTTGAATTCAAAGTATTGCACTTCTTGTTCCTAACACAAATCATCTTGATAAAATGTTAACGCTTATTCGAAGAGCAGAAATGAAAACTGATAATCTGTTGTTTTAAAACTCCATAAATGGGTCTTTAATAATTTGGGTTAACTGTCTACTCTTACTACTTGTTTCTTATCTTATAATTAAAAACTAAATAAAAACAATTAGGTACTTTTTTATAAGTTTCACGGTGATTTGATAGATGAAGCCATACAATTTCTCTAAGAGTTTTGCCTATTGAGAATTTCAGCCAATTCCATTTAAATTAGTTCGTTAGATTAGATTGTTTCACTTTTACTTATTCTAAGACTGTTTTCCATTTTAAAATTTATCACCAATTCATTAGTTACCACAGTTCTGCCATATGGTGGCAGATTGATTGGTTCATTTTAGCATTATTATATAGTGTGCTTGCTTTTTATTAAGATTATTATGATATATTTAATTTTTATCGAACATCAATTCATAAAAATATGCATGAATTTAGAGTTCCAATTACCACAATCTAGATGCCAAACATTTTTAAACCATTATTAAACATAACTTGAAACTTTCTGTGCTAGTTTAATTTATGATTTTTATCTTGTTTGCTACTTGTTATTTACATATAAAGCAGTGCTTACATTGCTGTTAGATGCCAAGTATGTTGAGTGCTTTATAGTCTGTATGTATGCATGTTAAAGATTTCAGGTCACTTAATATAAACACAAAGTAATGTTTTTGCTTAGGATTAAAAGCTTTTTTTGGGGGTTTTCATTTTATAAGTTAAATTAATTGTGTGTGCCCATATTTACTGACACTGTGGGAAACAGATTTTGACAATTATAAAAATGTACCAAATCCTGCATTAAAGCTTACATGCAATTTTAAGAAAAATATTAGTTAATGATACCTTAAAAATTATAGAGTGATAAAAGAAATAAAATATATGGTTCTAAATATTAAATAAAATATATGGCTCAAACAGTAGGAGTTAAAAACTTCATCTATTTAAAAAAAAAAAAAATTATATTCAGTCCTCTCAACTGTGAGGATTTCAAAGGAAAAATTGGGTTTAAATATGACATTCATTCCCATATGCAATCCAATAAGGCCAACTACACTCATGATATTCTTAATTAATTCTGTTTTGCTTAAAATTCTATTGTAATGTGTAGACCTCTTTCTATCTGATTAAATTTAATGGTTTCAGCAAAAAAGTATTTTATAGCATTTAAATAAAGTATTTCTCATTCAGGAACTTTTTAAACTGTTATTACTCATCTAAATAATTTAAGCAGTTCTAATAATTTTGTAAATATACAACAATCATAAATGGTGAAATCTATTTATAATGCTCTGAACAATGAAAATTTTAAATCTACAGAAATGTGCTGAGATTTGGTAGAACAAAATTTTAAAAGAGAAATAAATTTGAGTGGAGTTCAGTTGTAGTAGAATATGTGCTATTAAATAATCGAGCTGTGTGCAAATGTGCTGCTAAAACTGAAAAAGACATTAACCAAATGTAATTTTTATAAAGTATAGCATTCATATTTTCAAACTCTTTTTAACACTATATTTAATTAAAAATTTTGTTATTTAGTAACTATCAGTTATTTAGTTTTTAGTTTTATTTTGATTATGCAGTTTCTGCTTCTGTTAGGGCATACATTTAAATGCACTTTGTTATATATATATTTTTAATTCAATTTTTGCTTTCATTTTTCTTAGGTTGAAAAGTTAAAGCATATTTGAGTTGTCTTGTGATGAGTAAAAAATGTGATGGAGGATGGAAGCCACGTGTCATTTATGAAATTCTTTTTAATATGTAGTTAGACAAATTTAATACACATGTTGCATATTAATGTTAGTTAGGCCTTAATGTGTGAGTTATAAGTATTATTTTTTACTAAACAAATTCAGGTTTCGTTTTATTACAATGAAAAGTTTTAATTATTTTATTAATGTATCAAATGGCAATAAAAAGAAACAAGTAATAAAACATCTCCAGATTTGATTTGTTTTGTGTGTCCTTCATTCATGTTTGGATAAAACGTATAGATATATAATTTTTTTTTCTTTTAATAAATTACTACTAAATAACTTTAACTCCTATTTTTATAAAAAAAAACATAGTCTTCAACCCATCGTCATTTGTTTTATGTACAGTAGGTTAATATGCAGAAAGACTGATAATTAAAAATTCAAATAATCAATATGTGAGAAAGTGTCCTTCAACCAAGTGTATATATAATACAAAACTTCAGTTTAATGAATGTATATCTTTGGGAGCCAAAATAGCCTGAAATATTTTACATGATTTGGCATGAACTGACAAAAACTTATTGATATTAAGTATTATTTGTGATTTTGCTTCACAAATGCTTAAGATAAACTCTTAAAGTAATAAATATTAATAGGTTATTATAAATATGTCCTTGGTATTGCAAGAACTTTGCTTTATTGTGCCCAAACCCATTTATTCCCTTAGCTGACTAATACTTTCCTGCTCCAGTAAGAACTGCATTATATGTTACAGTTGAATTTTTTTTATAAGAATTTATTCCATTTTATTTGTTGCAAGATTACTATATTATTTTTAATATAATTTTGGTTTATCATATTTAATCTATATAAACAATCTAATATTATTTTTAAAATTTTCATATTGTTCAATTATGATTTTAAAGATGGATTTGAAATGTTTTAATACATTAATATAATATGCTGTTTTATTTATATAAAACAATATATTATAAATTATATTTCTCTAAAACTGTTAATTAATTTTAATTTTAACAGTGCACTCCACTATTCAATCTTACAACTACTTTTTTTTAACTTTCCTACGCTTTTTATTTTAAGAAAATATAAGAAGTCGTAAAGCGTCACTATAGTAATAATTAAAGTTATTAAAATGAAAGTTATTAAATTTAATCTATTAAATTATGAAGAAACAACACACACACATAAAGCTTGTTAAATTAGCTGACTTGTAACAACCTATTTTTCAATTTATACTAAACAGGTTTTAATTATATTCAAAATACTGATGCAAATTAACTTTAATGTAGAATTTAAATTTTTTTAATGTAGAATTGGAAGTTTTTTGTCAAAAGAATAAAATAAAAAATTTAATCATGAAAATAAAGACTAAAAAAAAACTACAGCTGATATATTCAATATTTTTTAAAAATAAAAACTTCTAAAACTGTGAAGAAGGAACATGAAGAAGAAAAAAAAAAAAAAATAGAGAGAATTTGAAAATTGATTCGTTGTTTTTATAAGAAAGGGCGTGCGCAAAATAAAATATTTGACATACCTTTTCATTAAATAATCAGATTTTCCCGTATGTGATAGTGGGTCAAATCTTAAATGTGCTTGTTGATTAATTCACACGATGTTTTAATTATACAATAAATTACGAATTCCGACACAAAAACGTACTTTCTCTCAAAAGCATGCCTTATTTTTGCGGATATATAATTCTGACCCTCAAAATATAGATGTTAGGTAATCGCAATCTGGAAAATATGGTCTCAAAAGTTGAAATAAGAGGGCAGTTGAAAGTTTGGACCTCTTAACCTAAATTTCAGCCTTTTTGCGTATTCCGCTAAATCTCGAGATATTTTTAAGGAATCAAAAGATTATTTTGTATATAGTTACAAAATTCGTTAATCCAAAAATAATTTCATTTATAAACAGTTTTTATAATTATTTTATCTAATATTATACTAAAAAATTCTCTGTTGTAATATATACAAGTTCTTACACCATTTTTAATGTATGTAATTTTAAATAACAGTGTACAAAATTTGAATAATGTCTGAGTTAATAAATTATAAAAAGTCATGTATTTAAAACTTTCTCGAAAACCATTCCACCAATTTAATTTAAATTTTTTATTTTTTCATTTAAAATTACAAACTTAACCATAATACCTTACAATTTCAATTACCATTATTAGATGAAATGCATTATAATACTTATTATTTTACACGAAATTATATTCGAATAAAAGAATTTTATAATTGTGTACAAAAACCATTTTGATTCACTTGTCAATTTCTCGAGATATAGCGAAGTACGCTAAAAGAATTAAGATGAAAGGGTTCAAACTTTTAATCGCTCTCCTGTATAAATTATTGGGACAATATTTTTCAGATTGTGGTTAACTACCCCATATTTCAAGAGTCAAAACACCAAATCTGTTGAAAAAATTGTACAAAATTAATAATTTGTTTATTCTTAAAAAGTGCGTATTTGTGTCTGATTTCATCACTTTAAACGTCGTTAACATCAATTAATTAACATATTTAAGGTTAAGTTCATCTTCGTCGATCTTAAACCGACTATTTCGAATATATATGTTCAGTAATACTGGGTGTCCCAGAATTATTGGAGAAAACTTAAAGGTTGGCAGGAATCATCACAGGGATCAAAAATTACATAGCTACCCGTGGTCGGAAAGGTCATGGGAAAGAAGTATGATAGGTGAAACAAAATAGCACAAGACTAAGATCTTCAGAAATGTTTATAGATCAAAGATATTACATGTGTTGTGGCAGATGATAAGTGAAAATGTCACCATCATTGCTAACGATGCATGCGTTTACACCGTCAGGCCAGGGATTGTGGAACTTGCAAAAGCGTAGACGATTTTTGCAACCTGATCCATTTAGGAATCCACAGGTGTTACGTACACAGCACTTTCCATTGCATCCCAAAGAAAGAAATCCATGATGCTTAAATCAGGAGAGCGTGGTGGCGGAACCAGATGCATACTTTGTTCGGCTTGAACGGTTTCTGTTTACAACACAGATAATTTATCAAGCTCTACAAATTTAAATTATTATGAAAAGAAGTTTTAGATTATTGTCATAAAATATTTAGCGATTACTCTCCTTTGGGGAGCAGAAACCTGATAAATGAAATATATTTCGGGAAAATCTTGAAAATCAGATTCTCGCTTTCATCTTTGAATCGGTAAAAGCAATTCTTTACGTGAAGTGTGAATGGTCCTTGGATTGCGTGAAAATGGTCTTTACTTATTATTGGACAGAATTCTTCCACAAATTATGTATATAAAAGTATGAAATGTAGTTATACAGTTTTTCTTATTTTCTTCAACACACGTCTTCTGTTGTGTTTAAGTTAAAAAAACTAAAAATTTGTCTGTACTTAATTGTAACCATCATAATCAATTAACGATCTAGCTATTTCTCTGCATAAAACAAAAAAAATCATCTTTTAACGCTTTTGCAAAATTGGCCCTTATCAATTTTAGTATTCTCTCCCAAATATACGTCATGTATAACAATCAATTACCGATACCCACAATTGGCACAATTATCGCTATTTGAATCAAAGTAGGAATAGAAGTTGAACATCCATCTAAGTAAATTACGTCACATCAAAGTTAGAGATAATTACAAATACAGGGAACTTTTCATATATTTATTTCATTTTAAAAAGAATAATTTCTCTCTTTTCTTTAACAGAAGCACAGGGTTGATTAAACTGCTTGTATAAATGTCTAATAAAATATGATTTTATTTTTTAAACTTCATTAAATAATTTTAAAATTCGAATGAATTTTAAAAACACAGAGGCGGAGATTATTCATTTAATATATCATACTCTCAACAACAGTGCGTGACTTTTTTTCCCCTTCGAATTTTCCCTTTTCCCTAAAAATTCGCGGTTCTCATTTTTGTTTTATTTACTTTTATGATGTACTTTGACTGCGCGCGCTTACTTTGATCAAAGTACTTTGATCGTGTCAACCCGCCTTGAATCGGGCATCCAAGCTCTTGGCGATAGAATTCATTTGGCAATCACCCATTTCAGCTGATCGCCAAAGTTTAGGGTTATAAAACGGCTGGCATTCAAGACAGTGCGTAAATGATAAAAAAAAATTTAAAAAAACGCTTCGTGCAGAAAAATAGGCAACCGGAAACGTTGACAGCTCTTATCTGATCTATACTGTTGTACTTCACTTAGTGTGCTATTTTGATTTAGATGATTTATTCGTACTTGGGGATGAGATGTAATAAAACTCTTATTCTCAAATTTATAACTTCATAAGACTGCGTATCCAAAACTGTTATTAATGTAGAGTGAATTGCATTCATAGTAATGGAAAATCTATAGAAAGTGCTTTAAAAGGGTTATTTCCATGCTGGAATGATAAAATAAAATTTTCTTCCTGCTAACAGTAAATAAAATTCAAGCTGTGCCTGCCTAAATATTAAAAAAAAAAAAAAATATGTGTTTTCTGTTCGATTCATGTAATTAATAATCTATTCATGCAGAAGGAGATATTATTGAAGGCAATATCTTTCCGTTTTGACAATAACATTCTTTGTTGTAAAAAGTATTTGGGCAAAGTGTGACGCATAGTTACAAGGATGCTCTAAGAGAAAAATATTTTCATAGAAATTTAATACTTGCACTTCGAATAAAAATTTCCAAGTGTAGTTACTAATTGTTCTAAATAAAAAGATTTCAATAAGACGTAATTTCATTTAAATGTTTTGTGTTCCTAATATAGAAATAATTTTTGTAATATGTGCTATTGAAAGTTCCTTTGTGCTATTAAATAATTACCTTTTGTAGTGAAAATTATTTTGAGTTATTGCCTTCATTTTAATTAATAAATAATTATTTATCCATTATCTAATTATAGCTATTTGTATCAAATAAAAGAAAAAAAGCAAAATTTTTATTTTGAATAGAAAATCTATAATTTTTCTTCTATTTATGCATTTCTGTTTTAGTATCATTGCAAAGTGGATTTATGTCTTAATTTCTTGCAGCATATTTATGATTGTTATTTTAGAGATCTAACTCAACCACACTCAAATTCGTCTACCCTTATGATTCTTGCTCTAAGTAACACATGCAAAAGTGCTTTACAACAAGAATTTGCGAAGTATTCTGGTCGTGTAGTGATTTAATTTTTGAAGTTATCAAGGAAAGACCCACAGTTAATACGGGTCATCTTATCTCTTGCAGTTAGAATTTTTCTTCAAATTATTCACACTGTTAAACCTTATTTGTGCAGTATGAGCAAATAGTTTTTCTCAGAAATGTAAATATATACTGTAAAAGTGTTTTTCATCCTGTAATATAACCTTTTTCTTGTAATATATGTAACTAGATTTTTTCAAAAAGTAGTCTGACTGAACACTGCAAAATTCATACGGGTGAGATCTATTCTTGTAGTATATGTAATAAGAGATTTTCACAACGAGGTGAACTGACTATACACAATCGTGTTCATACAGGTGAGAAGCCTTATTCTTGTAGTACATGTAATAAGAGTTTCTCACAGAAAAGTAAACTGACTGAACATAGTCACAATCATACAAGTGAGAAGCCTTCTTCTTGTAGTACATGTAATAAGAGTTTCTCACGAAAAAGTGCACTGACTGGACACAGTTGTGCTCATACTGACGAGAAACCTTATTCTTGTAGCACATGTAGTAAGAGATTTTCAAGTAGAAGTCATTTGACTGAACATAGTCGTGTTCATACCGGTGAGAAACCTTATTCTTGTAGTATATGTAATAAGAGTTTTTCACGAAGAGATCATTTGACTAAACATTATCTTGTGCATACCGGTGAGAAACCTTATTCTTGTAGTATATGTAATAAGAGTTTTTCACAAAGAGGTCAACTGACTATACACAATCGTGTTCATACAGGTAAGAAGCCTTATTCTTGTAGTACATGTAATAAGAGTTTCTCACAGAAAAGTAAACTGACTGAACATAGTCACAATCATACAAGTGAGAAGCCTTATTCTTGTAGTACATGTAATAAAAGTTTCTCACAAAAAAGTAAACTGACTGAACAGAGCCGCGTTCATACTGGCGAAAAACCTTATTCTTGTAGTATATGTAATAAGAGATTTTCAAGTAGAAGTCATTTGACTCAACATAGTCGTGTTCATACTGGTGAGAAACCTTATTCTTGTAGTACATGTAATAAAAGTTTTTCGCAAAGAGGTCTACTGACTTTACACTATCGTGTTCATACAGGTGAGAAGCCTTATTCTTGTAGTATATGTAATAAGAGATGTTCAAGTAGATCTAATTTGACTCCACATAGTCTTGTTCATACTGGTGAAAAACCTTATTCTTGTAGCACATGTAATAAGAGTTTTTCTCGAAGACATAATCTATTTAAGCACATTCGATTTCATACTGGTGAGAAACCTTATTCTTGTCGTATATGTAATAAGAGTTTTTCACAAAGAGGTCTACTGACTATACACAATCGTGTTCATACAGGTGAGAAGCCTTATTCTTGTAGTACATGTAATAAGAGTTTCTCACAAGAAAGTAAACTGACTGAACACAGCCGTGTTCATACTGGCGAAAAACCTTATTCTTGTAGTATATGTAATAAGAGATGTTCAAGAAGATCTAATTTGACTCAACATAGTCGTGTTCATACTGGTGAGAAACCTTATTCTTGTAGTACATGTAATAAAAGTTTTTCACGAAGAAATCTACTGACTTTACACTATCGTGTTCATACAGGTGAGAAGCCTTATTCTTGTAGTATATGTAATAAGAGTTTTTCTCAAAGACATAATCTATTTATTCACATTCGATTTCATACTGGTGAGAAACCTTATTCTTGTAGTATATGTAATAAGAGTTTTTCACAAAGAGGTCTACTGACTATACACAATCGTGTTCATACAGGTGAGAAGCCTTATTCTTGTAGTACATGTAATAAGAGTTTCTCACAAGAAAGTAAACTGACTAAACACAGCCGTGTTCATACTGGCGAAAAACCTTATTCTTGTAGTATATGTAATAAGAGATTTTCAAGTAGAAGTCATTTGACTCAACATAGTCGTGTTCATACTGGTGAGAAACCTTATTCTTGTAGTACATGTAATAAAAGTTTTTCACAAAGAGGTCTACTGACTTTACACTATCGTGTTCATACAGGTGAGAAGCCTTATTCTTGTAGTATATGTAATAAGAGATGTTCAAGTAGATATGATTTGACTAAACATAGTCGTGTTCATACTGGTGAGAAACCTTATTCTTGTAGTACATGTAATAAAAGTTTTTCATGAAGAAATCTACTGACTTTACACTATCGTGTTCATACAGGTGAGAAGCCTTATTCTTGTAGTATATGTAATAAGAGATGTTCAAGTAGATCTAATTTGACTCAACATAGTCTTGTTCATACTGGTGAAAAACCTTATTCTTGTAGCACATGTAATAAGAGTTTTTCTCGATGACATTATCTATTGAAGCACATTCGATTTCATACTGGTGAGAAACCTTATTCTTGTAGTATATGTAATAAGAGTTTTTCTCAGAGATAATCTATTTAAGCACATTCGATTTCATACTGGTGAGAAACCTTATTCTTGTAGTATATGTAATAAAAGTTTTACACAAAGAGGTGATTTGACTCGACATAGTTGTGTTCATACCGGTGAGAAACCTTATTCTTGTAGTATATGTAATAAGATATTTTCACAAAGATTTCTACTTACTAAACACAATCGTGTTCATACAGGTGAGAAGCCTTAGTCTTGTAGTATATGTAATAAGAGATTTTCAACTAGATCTAATTTGACTCAACATAGTCGTGTTCATACTGGTGAAAAACCTTGTTCTTTTAGTGTCTTTTACAAAAAAGTAAACTGACTGAACACAGTCGAGTTCATGCTGGTGAGAAGCCTTATTCTTGTAATAAGAGTTTCTCTCACAAAAAAGTACACTGACTGCTCACATTTGTGTTCATGCTGGCAAGAAACCTTATTCTTGTAGTACATGTAGTAAGAGATTTTCTCAAGGAGACAGTCTATTTAAGCACATTCGAGTTCATACTGGTGAGAAATTTTATTCTTCTGGTCTTGGCCAAAGGATACTGTGAGAAGGCCTTTTCATTTCCCTTCTAACCTTCAGTAAGAGTTAGTCCCGAATAGGGACGAAAAATATAGCACCTCCAAAACCCGTTCCACTGTCTCCCCTACATTTTTGGTGGGGGTGCGTGTACTTCCTGGATCCGAAACTAATGGACTAACCACTGTCACAGAAAAGGGGGAATTGCAACCTGCGGGGGTCAACTAGCTTTCAAAAGATATCAGAAGAGACTCACTCTACATTATGATTTTTTTCCTTCTAAGAAAAACTTAAAAAATAATTTTTTTAAACTCTAAAACGGCTGTATTTATTTTCAAAATGGTTTTATCATTTTATTTAACATGCACTTTTTCTAATTATATCTTGAATTATTTGTTATTTTGATTTGATTATTTAGAGAACTAATAATAACCAGAGTATTTAAATTTATAAAATTTTACTATGTAGTCATATGAAAGTAATTCATATAAAGTAACTACATTAAAAATAAATTTATATTTTCTCTATAAATCAAATAAAGTTTGTTAATTTTTTTAAAAATTTATTTGCTAACTTGTAAAACTTTTTATGTTAAAGTAAAACCTTGAGTTCAAGATTTTATTTTTTTATTACTTTTTTAATTTGTTTCTTTCAATAACAATTTAAACACATATATTTTTCACAACCTTTTTTTTAAAATTTTAATTAATTTTTTTCAATTTTTTAAAGATTGTACCATTTTTCTAATAGATCATTTCGATGGATCATTAAAAACAACAAACTAAAACAAAACAATTCTATGTTATTTTACATTTTAATATATAGATTTGTGAAGCTGCTCACTGTAATTAATATAAAGATTTATCAAAAAAATCGAAATTAATTTATAAAAAAGTACGATACCGAAATTTTTGAAAGAAAAGGCATTTATTGATTTTCATTAAAACTTACAATATAACAACTGATTGAGACAAGTTTACTTTACAAAATTTTATCACTAACCCTGGGAGGTTTTCGTGTTTTTCCTCTCCATGTAATGCTAATGCGGATTTTAACTAACTATAACTACACTAATTAAAGTTTGCAGTGCAGAAATTTCTACTCAGAAAACTCTTCTCCATGAATGGCAAAAGAGGGTCAAGGAAGAGAAATTAAAATAACACATTGATTACATACTTTGTTCTATCAATATAAAAGAGCGAAAAATTGTGAATAAAAATTACATTATGCACTTTTAATAGGAATTCGAAAAATTTCTCGTTATTAAATACATAAGATATTGCATAATTACTAGTTTTAATATATATTTTTAGAATATTGCTAAAAAAAGTTTTAAAAAGTGTATTAATTAGGAATTACAGATTAATGTTAAAGTAATAAAAAAAGACTAATAGCTTCAAAATCTAGTGAATCAACTAAGGAATCAGGTCTGAAAACATCAAAACCAGTTTGACTGTCTGAAGTAACAAAGAGAAGCTTAACTCTAAGTATTACAACTTATTTTTATTTTTTAATATATCATGATGATATTTCGTGGTGTTTATAATAATCACATTTCGCATTCTTTCTATTTCATCTGGCAATCAAACTGGTTTCAATATTTTCAGTGTTGCGTTCCTAAGCAGCGGTTCATTATATTTTGATACCGTTTTTATTTTTCTCTCGTGAATATTAATTATATCCACTAATGTTCTTTTACTTCCTTTTTTTAAGAATTTTACAATACATGCGTATATTTTCATATTTTTCTTCATTTACTGATTTAAATAAAATTTTCATAATACTTAGTGTTCTTGTGTATGTACATTAAAGCCCTAAACACAGGGATAACTGCTTGTTTACGTTTGGATGATGTGTGCTCTTGTGTACTAGCTATTTTTTTTTTCCTTACCGTGAAAAACAAACTATCCCAGCTATTGGAGTAATTAAAACTATTTATGGAATGGAAAATTGCAACCTTTTAAATTTTTATAATGTAAATGTTTTTTTAAACCTACAAATGAGTGTACGATATATATATATATTTTTAAAAAGGAAAACTGCAGTTTTGTGATGCTTAATAGTATATTGGAATATCTTTACGTCATTGTCTCGATTTTAATTAATCTCACTTTATTCAGAAGCTAAATTTTTTAATTCTGAAACATCTTTAAAAAACAAGGAAAAAAGTTTTAAAAAAAGGGGGAATAATGTATTTAAAAAATAAATTCCACTCTCAAAATGAATAAAAACAAGAAAAAGTATTACTACTAAATAAATAAAATGTATGTAGAATGAACGAATTATCAGCGAATATAATTTCCATAATAAATTACAAGCTTATAAAAGCTCCCCATATCAGTTCTTCAAAAGGACAGAGAGAGAAAAAGATTTTCAAAAAGAGTTGAACAGAGTAAAAGTATTTCGGAGGGAGGGAGCAAGACCAAGACCACCTACGGAGAAGATTAGACCGCAATCGTCTCTTGGAGAATGAACTTGGGGGTGGAAGTTGCCTTCCTCCCTTACTCAAAGGTAGAAAGTGACTTGAGTTTCAAAGGTAATATTACAAAAAGTAATAAAGATAAAAAAAATTGACCTACATTTTCGTGGATAGGAAAGATTGAAAAAATTATTAGTATTTTTTTTTAAATTGATCACTCCGATTCTTAAACAAGAAAAATGGATTCAAAGTATGACAAGCCCGCCATAGACTTTACATGTTAAAAGCAGAATTGAGGAGTCTGCTTGGTTCAACACTTTTCTCCCGGCAACCACGATTGGGGACCCGACCTTCTGATCATATGAGCTCGCCCCGTGCTTTTTGTTCGCCAAGCTTCTGGTATATGATTCATACTGGTAAGAAACCTTCTTGTAGTATATGATTCATACTGGTGAGAAACTTTATTCTTGTATGGTGTATGTAACAAGAGTTTTATACAAGAGGTCAACTTAATGAACACAGTGGTGTTCACTCTGGTGAGAGGACTTATTCTTGTAGTATATGTAATAAGAGTTTTTCACAGAGACGTCAACTGACTAGACACAGTCATGTTCATACTGGGTAATAAACTTTATTCTTACAGTATATGTTAATAGTTCTTCTAAATAAGCACATTTGTGTTCGTACTGGAGAGAATTCTTTTTCATGTAAAAAGACTTTTTCAAGAAAGGATTATCTAACTCTTCACATTGTTTAGAAGCTATTTTCTTGTGTACATAAAAAAAAGTTTTTTTTTTCCCTCTTAGGTCAGGTTTCATCCAACTTTTCATAGTTTTATTCATGCTGGTTAAAAACCTCATTCTTATAATATATGTGTAAGAGGTTTTTTTCTTCAAAAAACTGATTTTGATGTTTGTGTTTGCATAGGCGAGAAACTTTTTTGTTGTGCCTTAATGTAATAAAAGTTTTAGTCAGTTGACTAAATACAGTGTTGTCCTACTAGTGACACAGCATATCTTTGAAGTATGTGATAAAGTATTTTTTTTAAAATAATAGTGATCTAAATATTTACACTCATGTTCACACTGGTTTATTAACCATATTGTTTTAGCATCTATAATAAGTGTCTCTCAACAAGAGCTAATCGAACTAATCATAGTTTAGTAGACCCTGCTAAGAAACCTTATTCTTGTTGCACATGTCCAAATAATTTTTCTAATTGCATTCTGGTTCACTCAGGTGCGTTTATTTTTCCAGCATATGTACAAATAGACTGACTAAACACAGACCATTTCCCACTGAAGATAAACTTTCTTCTTGCTTCCATTATGAGTAAAAAAATTCACAGAAGTGTCATTAGACTAAACACAATTTAATGAAAATGAAAAGTTAAAATATTTAATAATACAGTTTTCATTGTATTTTTCTGTTTTTATGCATATCTAATGCCTGTAAAATAAGCTCTATTATTGAAAAGTTGTGGATTAAAATACATTCTTATAAACACATATTAGTAAAAGTTTTAACCTTGGTTACTGAATAACATTACTTTATTTACAACCAGTTATGCTTAAGCAAAATATAAATTATTTTTTGTACTCTCAGTATTAGAATCCTGAATTGTAGGTAATATTTTTCTTCTTCTAAGAAACTTCAATAGCAGCTGTTAATTAAAATTACATGTAACATCTTTTATTTAATGAATCTTTTTTAGCGCATGCTGCACAATTACAAATGTTTCATTTCTATTAGTTACAAAATATTTATGTTATAATTAGAAAGAAGTAAGTTTTCTTAGTTTTGAAGTAAATTTGGTTGAATTGCAAGTGTGAAACATATAGATAAAGTAGTATGAATTGCTTCATAAAATCAATTTATTGTATTTAAATCTAAGCTTTCAGCATTTTATAAATCTTATATTTATGTTACCAAAATATTACTGTAAGGTATATTATGGTAATTTTTTAAATGATTACTTGTTATAAATTTTGTTAATCACATTTGAATGTCTTAGATTGTGTAATTTATCAAACGTTTGAAAAAAACCACAAAAGTTGACTCAAACTATTAAAATATCAAAATTAGTGAACTATTATTAAGGTTTTTTTTTTTTAATTCTAAAAACTATATATTGTTAATCACATTTGAACGTCTTAGATTGTATAATATATCAAACTTTTGAAAAAGAACACAAAAGATGACTCAAACTATTAAAATATCAAAATTTGTAAACTATTATTAAGGTTTTTTTTCTTTCTAAAAACCATATTTTCCTAATTTATAATGTTAAATACTGAAATATGCTAATAATTTTCATGTTCGTTTGTACTAAGTTTTCAGTTCATGGATATTCATGAAATAATTTTCTCATTTTGAGTTGTTTATGTATGTATAAGTTACAAAATATTGTATGTTTTTGTATATGGTTAAAAGAAAATGCAATTTATTTAATATTAAACTTAGCATAATGGTTAAAGAAATTAATTTCAAAAAATTTGCTTAAGCCATTCTTTAAAATTTTCTTATATCTTTGGAAATTTTTTTTAATAGCAAAATAGGGTTGTAGCTATTATAATCATGTTCATGTGGAGAGAATTATTCTTGTATTTTATGAAAAAATAAAGATGTTCAACATTTTTAACAATCATGTTCCTAATGCTGAAAATCCTAATTTTTGTTGTGTAATAAAATATTTTAACAAAATAAATAGCACTCTTGTTGTATGTTCATTAATGTGTGATTCAATATTGTATTTTATGTCACATGCTGATTATGCAGCATTATGAAATCATGATGAGATATGATCAGCCTCAATTCATCAGGCTGATTGATCTCAGTTTTGTTGTGTGTATTATTAATCATTTTCTCAGTATAGTATCCTGGTAGTTCGCATTATGGCATGATTTAGTTATTGTACTTTATGCCACTTAAGATTACTCATCATTATGAAAAGTTTTAATTTATAAGGTTGAGTATTTTAACTATCGTAGCTGAGTATATGTCGTACTTTAAATCTGTTTGGATGTTTACTTTCAGTATATGCTATAATGGTTTTTCTTTGATATGCTACCGAATTTTATAGGTCTAGCCGGCATGTGCAAGGAAACATTCTTCTGATTTTTCATTTGCTGAGTAATTATTTTTCAAACAATTTGATTGAAAAATAAAACCCAGTGCTTCGTAAATCTGAGAACAGAACTACGGTATGTAAATACAAAAATGTGCTTCTCTTTAAGATTAAAAAAAATAAAAATTTTGTCATATAATTTTTTTTTTTATTAGACCAAAAGGAATTGACACTAAGATGTAGAATATTATGAAAGATGTGTTTTAAGTATGAGTAAGATTTGATGAAATGAATTCAAAGCATTGTTATTAAACAGAAAGAAGTGTTATTCTAAGAAGCCAGGCATACGTTTATTGGGAGTACATTTATTGTACTCAAATGTTATTATGCAATGATCATAAGTATTGAGTGCATGCTCAACGATCAATGTTTGATTGCAGCTGATATATTTAAGTTTTGGAAACTCTACTTCATGAAAGTTTATTCACAATGAGTTGTTGCTTGTTACATTTAAAAAAGTTACATTGCTGTGGGCTTTTAATTCTGTTCACCTTGTTCTGTTAATTTTTTACGCACAACAATTGGGATAGCAAGGAAAAGCTTTTATAAATTCTTATTTATGTAGTTAAAATCGGTTGTCTATGGTAAATCAAATATATGATCGATTTTTTTTTCCTCTCTCTCTCCAGCTTTTGCATTGCTTATTCGCTTCATCGTGCATCTTGGACATTTACATTAAAATTTGAGGAAGATCTTAATTATTTTATGACATTTCTGGCTCAATATTTACATTACCTTTAAAGATCAAAATAAATCATTTTGCATATTGATGTATTAATACGCAAATTACGTAGCTAACCTTCATTTTAAGTATAATAATGCGTTAAAGGGCAAAATCTAGTCTCTTTACCTACGTAATATGCACATTAATTGTAACATTAAAGTTCAGAAGTTTGTTTCCCATATTCTATCAGAATATTTGTTGATTACTTAATTATATAGACTTGATTCTTCAAAAAAGAAAAATAAATTATATTTTATTAATTTCCTTAATTATAATATTTTTAGCAATTTGATTTTATGTGTAATATTATCAAAGTGATTGATGATTGATTGTAGTAACTTAATTTTTCAGAGAGTGAAAAATAAATAACATTATAATTAAGATTTAAGGTTAGAAAAACTTGCTGTTGTTCCAGCTAAGATCTTATTTTCATTTTTGTACCTAGCTGGTAATGTGTGCTCAACCTTTTTGAGTAAAGCATCATTTGTGTATTTTGACACGTTGATTTCTAAAAAGATAAGTGAATAAATAAAATGATATCACAGAGTCCAACTGTTGCTTTTTGGTATAAAAAAATAAAAGTTATTTTAATTAATGACCAATATGTGTTCTTAACTTGTATTTTACCAAAAGCTTATCGATATGTTTATATTAAATAACGACGATAAGAATATATTACTTTTATAATTAAGTGAAGTTTATATTGTGTTTTGTAATTAAAATAAAAAAATAATTAAGCTGTAAAATAATGATTGTCTTTTTTTTTTTTTTTTTTTTTTTTTTGGATTCTTAACTACTGCAGTGTGTAATTTATTCTGCAACTCTGTAATAAATCTTCAGAATTTTAGAAAATGGGGGTTGGCAGATATGATATGTACATAAAAAATCTTAAGATATAATGTTGGAAAATTGTTGTAATAGTAATGTTTAAGTGTTATGGAAACAGATGTATTTATAATTTAATTACTTTTAAAGTTTCAAGATATTGGAAGCAATTTTATTTTCACATTGTTGTTAAACATTGACTCTACCTTATGAGTATTAATACTACTAGCATTGTATTTATTACTTTAATTTTGAATTATTTGGTTGTAATTTGAAATAAGAAGTATAGATATATTTTTCTTTTTTATCATGTCTAAAATAATCTTATAGTAAAAATTTCTTTGTTTTAATATTTAGAATTTGGCTGAAGAACATTTACATTATTGTAAAAACAAAAAATTTGAATCAGTGTAGAGAAGAATCTTGTTTAAATTTTCTTTGTGAAAAGTTTTTTTTAATGAATAATTTAGTTCATGGCTAATTCATTAATACCATAAAACTTCTTTATGTCATCATGATCTATAAACAGCGAAATACAAGCAATGGAATTGTTTTAAACAAAAATCTATTTGTTGTAACAACGTTCTCAAAAGAGTTATTGATTATTGGCAAATTTTGTTCATTTATAATAAAGGCAGCTTTTAAAAGATGTAAAAAAATTTATATTTTTTTTTATCTGATTCTGGTATGCAATTGTATGTTTGTGCGAGTTTAATTCAAACAAAACATAATATTAACTAATTTTTTTGGTTTTGAAATTACAATGTTAAGTAATTTTGTGGCTAAGATAGTTTGTTTAGTACATAACACCTTTAAATAATTATCGAATTGTTGAAATTTCTGATGTGCCCATAGAAAATAAATTTTCATAATTTTAGATGCTTTCCTGGTTTCACTCCGTGGAAAAATTTCAATGTTGCGTTTAGTTTTATTTCAGGTGTTTTGTTAAAGAAAATTTCAGATGCTAAAGGTATAAAGTTTCATAGGGTAGGTATTTTTCCATTTAATTTCAGTGAAAAAAAGAACTGGGAGAAAATATTTGTTGAAGTAAGTAATTTGAATATTTTTAAGTTATGTTCTTTATTGTGTCAATTAATACAAAAAATGACAATATAAAAATTAAAAAAAATTTTTATAGAATTTTAAGGGGAAAAAAGTTTTTTTTAAGTTCAAATTTCCATTCAATAGTAAATATAACTTTATAATTATACAATGTAGTTTTTATTATATAATAACGTTTCTGGCGGAGGGAGCTAGTTTTCCTCTGATGATGACCCTTAAAGAAGAAGATCACGTGATGCTTTGACCAGTTTCCCGCCTAACACGCTAAACTAATGTTTTGATTGGTTGATAGAAAGACGCGCACCTTTTTTTCTTCCTTTCACTATGTGGAAAGTTCCGCAAAATGTCTTTTTTAATAAGAGTTTTTATTTGAATAAACAATTTATTAAAAGTGTTTATTTCGTAATAAATATAATTATCTTTTTTTTTTAATTTCAACCTCATTTTTTTGTTAATTTAAGATTTGCAATTAAAAAATTACTGTTTTTTTTTTCGACTCAATGTTTCGTAAATAAAGTAAATTCCTTATCCGATATCTTACAAATTTTATTGCTTATAATTTAGACGTAATGTATCTTTTACGAATTATTGTTTCTTTTGAAAAAAGTAAATTGAAATCTAAAGTTAGTATGATTTTACTTAAAATCTAGTATAGAGTATTATAATGTTTAAATATTGGAAGAAAAAGCATTATGTATTTAGTTTTAATAATTATTTTTTAGAAATCCATATGCATAAATTGAAGTTTAATTCAATTATTATTTTTAAAAAATAGTTATATATAATAAGAGTGTTGCCTTAAAAGCATAGTATTATATAATAGGCAATAAATATAGAATTATTACGTTTGCCAAACTTTCTAATTCGAATTAATAGTTGAAACTTGACATTTTTAAAATGAATTATCATACGTGAATAGAGTTTCCGTAAGTAAGTGCTTTGATTTTCTATTTCATCATTCTTATTTCTTTAAAACCCTGATTTTACTATTTGATTTTTATAAGTTGTAATGATTAATAATAATTGATAACATTCAGTCTCTTTGCCAGAAAAATCTGAAATTAGCAAATTTTATGACGCATTTTTTTCCCCAGATTTTTTTAAAGATTTATAATTCGTAAATTTTAAAATTAAAAAAAAAGCAAACTAATATGTTCTTAAAATTTAATTCTTTATATCATTCTGAAATTCAAATATTTGAAATAAAATAAAACACAATTTATGTACTTACAAAAAATAAAGAACATTTTAGCAAACATTCCAAGCTAGTCAAAACATTAAATTTCATATAAAGTGCAAGAAATTGGAAAATTATAATAATTGCTGAGGTATAGTCCCATTATTATCTGTTAGTTTGCTTGTAAAGCATTTTCTTGGTTTTCATTTGTTTGTAATGGAAATTCTAATTATTTTCATTCAAAAAGTCTTTCAAAATATGATTTTTACTCCTTAATTTCAATTACAAGGTACTTTAATATCCGGGTTGTTTACAAAAATACGAAGAGCATTTCACAACATTTACTAAGATGATAGGCTATACATCAAGGATGATAAAAATAATTATTGATTATGAAAAAATAATTTCATTGCTATAATAAATATTCAGATGATTCATGAAAAAGATTTTTTTTTTTTTTTTTTTAATTCTCATCGGAAAATTTACGTTTACGTGGCTTATATTTTGTTTAAAAAAATTTGTCTTTAATGTGCATTTTTAATTATAACGATTTTAAAACAATAATAATAAATGAAATTCAAAGGGTTTTAGTTTTGAACTCATTTTGTTAAATCATATATTTAAATATAAAAAAAATGCTAATATAAGCATCTATACTTCAGTTATAATAGAACCAGACGCTTCAAACTAATAACTATGGTTGAATAAGCAAATATCATTCCTTCGGTTTTAATTAAACCAAGTTGTGAAAACCGAAACTAAAGTAGATAATTATTCGTAATCTGAATGGTCTCTGGTTTTAAAACTTTAATAAACAAACAAATAAATTATGAGTGATGAATAGACTTCTTTGGGCAATATACAAAATAGCATACTGGTTTACAGAAAAAAAAATTTAGAGTTTAAATTAAATAGCTTTTTAATGATCAACTGATTACGCGCAATGCTTAGGTACGGCGGGGAAGTCACAAAATAATCTATAAGACGATGCGCACGCCACTTTTTGTGCGTAAAACCAGTCTGTCAAAAACGTGTTGTTTTTCTAAAAAACCCCGGGAAAAGTTAAATTTTTGTCAGTCCCTGCCATAGATATAAAGGCAGAAAGATCAATCACTCGACCAAACGGACGTCACGGTGAACGTTGACATCATTGGTCTAGGAACTAGTTTGTACTCTATATCCACGCCCTCTAGTGAACTACGGTGTTTGTTTATTGCAGCTGTACATAATTTGTTCTGTTTTTATTTGTTGTATTATAAGTTGTAATGATTAATAATAATTGATAACATTCAGTCTCTTTGCCAGAAAAATCTGAAATTCGCAAATTTTATGATACATTTTTTTCAGATTTTTTTAAAGATTTATAATTTGTAAATTTTAAAATTACAAAAAAAAAAAAAAAAAAAAAAAAAAAAAACTTATATGTTCTTAAAATTTAATTCTTTATATCATTCTGAAATTCAAATATTTGAAATAAAATAAAACACAATTTATGTACTTACAAAAAATAAATAAAATAAAGAACATTTTAGTAAACATTCCAATCTAGTCAAAACATTAAATTTCATATAAAGCACAAGAAATAGGAAAATGATAATAATTGTATAGTCTCGTTATTGCCTGTTAGCGTTCAATTAGTTTGCTAGCAAAACGTTTTCTTGGTTTTCATTTGTGTGTAATGGAAATTCTAATTATTTTCCTTCAAAAAATCTTTCAAATCTCGTGGTTTTCCTTTGCATTTAACGCAACATTTGATTTGTCTAAATTTAATTTTAAATAATATATAGGTAACTACAAAAGCTTTTATAAACATGGTTTTACTGTGATATTTAAATTGCAAGTTACTTTGATTTCTGGGTCGTGTTAAAAATATAAGAAAAGTATTTCACAACATCTATTATGATGACAAATTGTCTGTCAAGGATGATAAAAAAATTAATGGTTAAAAAAATAATTCATTGCGATAATGAACATTTAGCCGTAATCTTATTATTGTTCAGTTATCTAAAAAGACTTTTTCGTGGTTTTGCTTTGCATTTAACGCAATATTTGATTTGTCTAAATTTTAATTTAATTTTAAATAATATATAGTTTACTACAAAAGCTTTTATAAACATGATTTTACTGCAATATTTAAATTGCAAGTTACTTTTATTTCTGGGTCTTGTTAAAAGTTAAAAATATAAGAAAAGTATTTCTCAACATCCACTAAGATGACAAATTGTCTGTCAAGGATGATAAAAAAATTAATGGTTAAAAAAATAATTCATTGCGATAATGAACATTTAGCTGAAATGTTATTATTTGTCTAAATTTTAATTTAATTTTAAATAATATATAGGTTACTACAAAAGCTTTTATAAACATGATTTTACTGTTAAATTGCAAGTTACTTTGTTTTCTGGGTCGTGTTAAAAGTTAAAAATATAAGAAAAATATTTCACAACATCCACTAAGATGACAAATTGTCTGTCAAGGATGATAAAAAAATTAATGGTTAAAAAAATAATTCATTGCGATAATGAACATTTAGCTGTAATGTTATTATTGTTCAGTTATCTAAAAAAGACTTTTTCGTGGTTTTCCTTTGCATTTAACGCAACATTTGATTTGTCTAAATTTTAATTTGATTTTAAATAATATATAGGTTACTACAAAAGCTTTCATAAACATGATTTTACAGTGATATTTAAATTGCAAGTTACTTTGATTTCTGGGTCGTGTTAAAAGTTAAAAATATAAGAAAAGTATTTCACAACATCCACTAAGATGACAAATTCTCTGTCAAGAATGATAAAAAAATTAATGGTTAAAAAAATAATTCAATGCGATGATGAACATTTAGCTGTAATCTTATTATTGTTCAGTTATCTAAAAGAATTTTTCGTGGTTTTCCTTTGTATTTAACGCAACATTTGATTATTTTAATTTCAACTTAATCTTGGTCAAAATAAGTTATTTTTATAACTTTTATAAACATTGTTTTACGCCGATATTTAAATTGGATTTTTGGAATGAGTTTAAAATTACAAAAAATATGAAGAGCATCTCGCTATATTCACCGAAATAATTGACTGTCTGTCAAAGACGCTAAAAAAAATGATTTATTATATAAAAAAAATTCATTGCGATTACTGAGCATTTCGCTGGAACTCTTTAAGCGTCAAGCAATCTGAATTATATTTTCGTGGTTTTCTTTTACGTGTAACGCAAAATATGATTGTTTTCTTTAAAAAAAAACATTCATAAAGGCAGCAATGTTTAAATATTTACATAAATTATTAGTTATTTTATCTTTATTCCTTGTTAAATCAAAACAAAATGAAGAGCATTTGATTTTGGGCAATTAGATAGATAGGTAGATAGTCTTACGCGGACATTAAGATATGAATTGTGAGATTTTGATACGGACGGATATATATATATATATATATATATATATATATATATATATATATATATATATATATATATATATATATATATATATATATATATATATATATATATATATATATATATATATACACAATAAAGAACGGAAATTGAAAAATAATATAATCGAATTCATAATAAATGCTACGAATAATTATTTTGATGAAAGTTTTTTTTATTTTTAATTATAATCGGAAAATTTAACAAATGTACGGTTGCATGGCTTATATTTTGTTGAAAAAAATGTGTCATTAATATGCATTTTAATTATAAAAATTTTAAAACAATAATAGTAAACTTAATTCCTTAATTTCAATTATAAGGTACTTTAATATCTGGGTTGTTTACAAAAATACGAAGAGCATTTCACAACATTTACTAAGATAATAGGCTATATATCAAGGATGATAAAAATAATTATTGATTATGAAAAAATAATTTCATTGCTATAATAAATATTCAGATGATTCATGAAAAAGATTTTTTTTTTTTTTTAATTCTCATCGGAAAATTTAACAAATTTACGGTTACGTGGCTTATATTTTGTTTAAAAAAATTTGTCTTTAATGTGCATTTTTAATTATAACGATTTTAAAACAATAATAATAAATGAAATTCAAAGGGTTTTAGTTTTGAACTCGTTCTGTTAAATCAAATTTTTAAATATAAAAAAATGCTAATATAAGCATCTATACTTCAGTTATAATAGAACCAGACGCTTCAAACTAATAACTATGGTTGAATAAGCAAATATCCTTCCTTCGGTTTTAATTAGCCCATTAGTTCTGAATTCTTTTATTAGTTCTGAAAACCGAAACTAAACAAAACCGAAACTAAACAAAACCGAAACTATAGTCTATAATTGCTCTTAATCTGAATGATCTCTGGTTTTAAAACTTCAATAAACAAACAAATAAATTATGAGTAATGAATAGACATCTTTAAGCAATATACAAAATTATATACTGATTTACGGAAATGAAAAAAATTTAGAATTTAAATTAAATTGCTTTTTAATGATCAACACTGATTACGTGCAATGCTAAGGTACGGCGGGGATGTCAGAAAATAATCCCTAGGACGATACAAACGCCACTTTTTGTGCGTAAAACCGGTCTGTCAAAAGCGTGTTGCTTTTCTAAAACCTTCCGGGAAAAGTTAAATGTCCTTATCCCCTATATTAGTCCCTGGTCCCTGCTTTTCTAACCCCCTCCCCCCGGGACAACTGCGGTTACGATTACTAAATATCAATTTTTAAAATAATTTGTAAAAGCTATAAGCAATCTCAGAAATTTTTGACTAAGAAGAAGAAATTAAGAAAAGCGAAATTAAAATGTGATAGTAACGAAAGTGAGCAGCCAGAAGCGCTAAAAATTGATTACAACTTGCAACTATACCTTCGCCATTAAATTCCTATTTATATAGTAAAATTTTGAAATGAAATTTATGTAATGTAGATTACATGTCTAATTAATAGAAATAGGAGTTAAAGTACATATCTGACTTTTTCTACATTCAACTAAAGTTTTTCTGTATTCATTTATTTTCATACTATAATTATGTCTCATTCCAAAAATTTAATATTTAGCTTTGTTATGTATGTAGTATTAATTATTAAATCTGAAGCGGATTCTTTTGATAAATATGTAATAGATGGAAGTGTTATTGCTCCTGATGTTATGTCCCCTGAATGGCTATTATCAACTAAAGTGTTAGTCAATGGTGGAGAAAGGCTTGGTTTCTTAAGGTGAATTTTTTTAATTTATTATTATTTTTAAATAAATAAGGAGATAATTAATTTATTCTGGATATCTCTACCGAAAAGTGATGATACATGATTTAGACCTGTTTAATTTTGTTTGGAGTAGTTGTTATGTTTCTTAAAATTTCGCTAAATTTTTTCTTCCTGTAGCCAAATTACTTAACAAAAGTAGCTATTATAAAGAGTTGTGTTACGAAACTATCGGGGATAATCAGTGTACATGCTCCCACTCTTTGAAATTGAAGAATATTTCTTAAATTTTCACTGATCTTTTACCCAATACGAAGAGAAAATTTTCTTTAGCGATAAAATGTCCGCGGATGGAAAAAATACTTCTCTTATTCCTCAGCAGATGGTGTTATTACCAGTAGTGCAGTATGATGAGGGTTTATAGTTTAAGTAATTATAAATAATGGTTTACAAAAAATCTTCTTTAGATAAAGATTTCTATAAATATTTTTTACTTCGCTAATGTAAGTGCTTATGTTATTTCCAATTTTGATTTTCTCTTTTTGACTTACATGATTATGCTTAAATTATCAAAGCTTTACTCGTAGCTTTAAAAATGTCGCTACTAAAATCTCTGTTGTTTTATTTCTTCAATATTGGCAGGTATGCACTTCATAACAGATATGGTGATGACGTTCTTGCACTGTTTTATTTATATATTAATATGTACCACAATCCTTGAACTTAACTTGAGATCATTCACAAATAAAGTATTTTTATGTGGTTCCATAGCAGTCAACAATGACAGAACTTTATCACTTTTAAATTTTCCTCTCTATCATTTGATTTAAGAATAATGTTCCTGTGTGTCCTCACCATATGTATGAAAAATATTTTAGGCTTTTTATTGTAATATCATTTAGCTGGATTTGTTATTGAAATTTTCTGTACTCTTGAGTTATTTTATAAAAACTGTTAATTTCTAAAGGCAAGCATTTAAGACAGTATGAATGCAGTTAAAGTCTTACGAGATTCAGATTTACCATTTCAAAATAATATAATTTATTGCTTTTTGATTTGATTAAAAGTTCAATTCTCACAGTCAAATATGATGAACACAGCTGTTAAATATGATAAATATAGGGACCATTAAAAAATATTGTTTATTTTTCATAAAAATTTTGACAAAAATGTTTAGTTTTGATACTCATTGTATTTTTTTTTTTTTTTTCTTTTTCAAAATTAAAATATTTTTTAAACATTTCGTTATTTGTAAATCATTTCAAATTACAAATGTTAATAAAAATTTAATGGGCTGCCATTCATTTATTTTGTAATATAACATAAAGGTTTTCTTCATATTGCTAACATCTTTAACATCTCAGCATGATAAATGAAATTTATTTTTATAAATATTGTTTGTTGAATTTACATTTATAAATATTTTTTTATTTGCTAAACCTAAAATATACTTCCAATAACTTTTTTTAAATTAAAGTAATCAAATAGTTGTAATTTTGATTTAAAGTTATTAATTTTGCATAATTGTATTAAATAGTTAATTATAAAAAAAAAATAGAATGAGCGATTCCATACTGAATATCTTTAAAAGTGTAGGGTGACCTGGGGTAATTCACAATCACTCTGTTTCTGGGGTAAATAATGATCACCTAGGTTTTATTTAATTTTTTTTTTTTTTTAAATTTGAGACATGGACAAGAATGCTTGTACACTTTACTAAAGTATAACTACATTTACTGAATAATAGTTTTTTGTTTAATCTAACAAAATAAGTATCTTTAAAGCGGCTTTCTGTATTTTCCATTTCAAAGATGGATTTCAAAATGAGCACATTTCTGCAAAGATACTGCCTTTTCTTAATAATAAATATTTTGAGTTACTTTCTTTTTCTATGATATGAAAATAGTGTCAGCTTTTGTTTAATTGTTTCACATCTACTGTAAACATGATTGATTATAGGAAACTATATCAAATGTTGCCCCCTACAGATGGGGTAATTATTGATCACTGGGGTAATTCCTGATCATTGTCATTTCTTTTTATAAATAGTATTAAAAATAGCTAATTGTCTTTTCTTAAATAAAAATTCATATTTATTAAGTGGAACAAATATAAAATATATTTTAACTGTAATCACAAAATTTGTTTTTAACTGTATACAAGACAAATGTGTTCTGGTTTGCACCATTTCTGGTTTGTCTTACCTTGCTTCTATCTTAATTTTATGTGTGTACATTGTTAGAATATGTTTTAAGTTTATAAATTAGCCTAATATAAATATGGTGAGAAATTATAGGCCTAAAAAGGATACTAAGCTTTAAGAAAGCAAAATTAGTGAATTTCTTTTAATGATTGAAAAGGAAAATTTCAGTGTGAGTGCTGCTGCCAGAGCTGTTGACATACCTTACTTAACTTTACACTAGGCAGGGGTCTGTCCAGACCTTGGCCAAAGGATACTGTGAGAAGGCCTCTCCATTTCCCTTCTAACCTTCAGTAAGAGTTAGTCCCGAATAGGGACGAAAAATATAGCACCTCCAAAACCCGTTCCACTGTCTCCCCTACATTTTTGGTGGGGGTGCGTGTACTTCCTGGGGTGTTAAGTAATCCGAAACTAATCGACTAACCACTGTCACAGAAAAGGGGGAATTGCAACCAGCGGGGGTCAACTAGCTTTCAAAAGATATCAGAAGAGACTCACTCTACATTATGCTTTTTCTCCTTCTAAGAAAAACTTAAAAAATAATTTTTTTAAACTCTAAAACGGCTGTATTTATTTTCAAAATGGTTTTATCATTTTATTTAACATGCACTTTTTCTAATTTTATCTTGAATTATTTATTATTTTGATTTGATTATTTAGGGAAGTAATAATAACCAGAGTATTTAAATTTATAAAATTTTACTATGTAGTCATATGAAAGTAATTCATATAAAGTAACTGCATTAAAAATAAATTTATATTTTCTCTATAAATCAAATAAAGTTTGTTAATTTTTTTAAAAATTGATTTGCTAACTTGTAAAAGTATGTTAAAGTAAAACTTTGAGTTCAAGATTTAATTTTTTTATTACTTTTTTAATTTGTTTCTTTCAATTACAATTTAAATACATATATTTTTCACAACCTTTTTTTTTTAATTTTAATTATTTTTTTTTCAATTTTTTAAAGATAGTACCATTTTTCTAATAGATCATTTCAATGGATCATTAAAAACAACAAACTAAAACAAAACAATTCTATGTTATTTTACATTTTAATATATAGATTTGAGAAGCTGCTCACTGTAATTAATACAAAGATTTATCAAAAAAATCGAAATTAATTTATAAAAAAGTACGAAACCGAAATTTTTGAAAGAAAAGGCATTTATTTCATTAAAACTTACGACATAACAACTGATTGAGACAAGTTTACTTTACAAAATTTTATCACTAACCCTGGGAGGTTTTCGTGTTTTTCCTCTCCATGTAATGCTAATGCGGATTTTAATTAACTATAACTATACAAATTAAAGTTTGCAGTGCGGAAATTTCTACTCAGAAAACTCTTCTCCATGAATGGCAAAAGAGGGTCAGGGAAGAGAAATTAAAATAACACATTGATTACATACTTTGTTCTATTAATATAAAAGAGCGAAAAATTGTGAATAAAAATTACATTACACACTTTTAATAGAAATTCGAAAAATTTCTCGTTATTAAATACATAAGATATTGCATAATTACTAGTTTTAATATATATTTTTAGAATTTTGCTAAAAAAAGTTTTAAAAAGTGTATTAATTAGGAATTACAGGTTAATGTTAAAGCAATAAAAAAAGACTAATAGTTTCAAAATCTAGTGAATCAACTAAGGAATCGGGTCAGAAAACATCAAAACCAGTTTGACTGTCTGAAGTAACAACTTATTTTTATTTTTTAATATATCGTGATGATATTTCGTGGTGTTTATAATAATCACATTTCTCATTCTTTCTATTTCATCTGGCAATCAAACTGGTTTCAATATTTTCAGGGTTGCGTTCCTAAGCAGCGGTTCATTATATTTTGATACCGTTTTTATTTTTCTCTCGTGAATATTAATTATGTCCACTTATGTTCTTTTACTTCCTTTTTTTTAAGAATTTTACAATACATGCGTATATTTTTTTATATTTTTCTTCATTTACTGATTTAAATAAAATTTTCATAATACTTAGTGTTCTTGTGTATTTACATTAAAGCCCTAAACACAGGGCTAAGTGCTTGTTCACGTTTGGATGATGTGTGCTCTTGTGTGCTAGCTATTTTTTTTTTTTTTCCTTACCGTGGAAAAACAAACTATCCCAGCTATTGGAGTAATTAAAACTATTTTTGGAATGGAAAAATTGCAACCTTTTAAATTTTTATAATGTAAATGTTTTTTTAAACCTACAAATGAGTGTACGATATATATATATTTTTAAAAAGGAAAACTGCAGTTTTGTGATGCTTTATAGTATATTGGAATATCTTTACGTCATTGTCTCGATTTTAATTAATCTCACTTTATTCAGAAGCTAAATTTTTTAATTCTGAAACATCTTTAAAAAACAAGTAAAAAAGTTTAAAAAAAAGGGGGGATAATGTATTTAAAAAATAAATTCCACTCTCAAAATGAATAAAAACAAGAAAAAGTATTACTACTAAATAAATAAAATGTATGTAGAATGAACGAATTATCAGCGAATATAATTTCCATAATAAATTACAAGCTTATAAAAGCTCCCCATATCAGTTCTTCAAAAGGACAGAGAGAGAAAAAGATTTTCAAAAAGAGTTGAACAGAGTAAAAGTATTTGGGAGGGAGGGAGCAAGACCAAGACCACCTACGGAGAAGATTAGACCGCAAAAATCTTGGAGAAAAGAACTTGGGGGTGGAAGTTGCCTTCCTCCCTTACTCAAAGGTAGAAAGTGACTTGAGTTTCAAAGGCAATATTACAAAAAGTAATAAAGATAAAAAAAATTGACCTACATTTTCGTGGATAAGAAAGATTGAAAAAATTATTAGTATTTTTTTTAAATTGATCACTCCGATTCTTAAACAAGAAAAATGGATTCAAAGTATGACAAGCCCGCCATAGACTTTACATGTTAAAAGCAGGATTGAGGAGTCTGCTTGGTTCAACACTTTTCTCCCGGCAACCACGATTGGGGACCCGACCTTCTGATCATATGAGCTCGCCCCGTGCTCTTTGTTCGCCAAGGTCCAGACATTTTGTGAAAGGTCCGGTTTTCGTGAAACTGTGAGAAAATTACTCACATTCTTTCAACCAGGGTTTATTCGATTAACAAACCAATAATGAAGATAAACAAATTTGTGAAGGGTCCGATTAAAAGAAAAATCATTTTGTGAAGGGTCCGTTTTTCAGTTAAAATATTTTGTGAAGGGTCCGTTTTTATGGAAAGATATTCTGTGAAGGGTCCGTTAACGGACCCAAATATCTCCTAAACAGACCCCTGCTAGGGGTGCACAACCTGAAGCCCGCCAACCCTCGATGTGCGGCCTGCGGACGTAATCTGAACAATATGAAGAAGGAAAAGAAAAAAAAAAATATTTTTTGAAAAATAAAAAAAAAATTCGGAAATTTGAAATTTACGCATTTAAGTTTTTGATGCACCCAATTTCAATCTATGTACTTTTCGATGGTTAACTCTACGGATTAAGGCATAGTTTTGAAAATGCCAATATTTTTAATACATCATTATTACGATATACGAATTTCGAATTTTCACAAAGTTTCTGAAATCGATTTTTGAAAGTTATGAAACGCTTTATTTGTACAAACTTCAAGAAAAATCTAAATGAATTTTGATCTGTTTTTCGGCAGTTATTGCTATGCATTTCCGCAGGGTTTTTAATATTTTAGCACAATATTATTACGAATCGCGATTAAAGAAGCGCTCATTTAGATAACCATTTTTTGACATGGTTTATTTGTACCGATTTTATCGCAAATCAATTTATATTTCAATCATTATTTTGGCAATTATTGTTACACATTTCTACAAGGTTTTGAAAGTCCCAATTTTTTTTTATACGCTATTGCGATACTTTAATTTCGAATCCCGCATTTAAATACGTGAAATTTTGACGAGCTTTGTTTACGCCCATTTTATCGCAAATATAAAGGAGTTTGATAATTTCTTTTATAGTTATTAATACGCTTTTCCCCGTGATTTAAAAAAATTCTAATATTTTTAATACTATAATTTGACAGCCCGAGTGTTTTGAATCGCCCATTAAAATAATTACTTTTTACATGCTCCATTTGTGCCGATTTTAACATAAATATAAGAGGTTTTTCGAACTTTTTTTTTTTTCTCTCCAGTTATTGCGACATTTTTACTTGTGATTTAGAATATCCTGATATTTTAACACAATATTACAACTCGTAAAATTCGATTCTGCTTTATTATTTTTTATTTTATTTTTTTGTAACTTAAATAGTAATTAAGTTTCTTAGCAAAATCGATCCCTAATCGATCCAAAATCGATCGAGTTTAACGACACACACCCAACCTATTCTTTTTGTTGTCACATGATTAAAAAATCACGTCGTGATTCGTATTTACGCATTTTAAAAATCATGCGTTTCAATTCTTCTCGTAATTTAAAAGTCACACATCATAATTCGTATTTACGCGATCTTAAACTTGCGCATCGCATTTCATATTACCAATAGCGAGATTTAAGATTAAAAATTACATAACGCGATTCGTGTTCTGGCATTTAAAAAAACTTATGTTTTTTCTCTTCTCAAAGTTCAAATATCATACACCGTGATTTAAAAACCATATATCGCGATTCATATTCACGCGATTTGAAAATCACGCATTGCGTTTTTTGTTTATGCAATTTAAAAATCACACATAACAATTCATATTCAAGCAGTTAAAAAATAACTCTTTGCTATTTGTATTCACGCGATTTAAAAATCTGGAAAGGAAGAGCACCATCTAGGACAAATTCCAAAACTGAATAAGTTATTTGCCCTTACCCACAACAACAGCTTCTGTCGAAAGACTGTTTTTCAGAATAAATTTGGCCTGTTCAAAATTACACTGCAGTCTTTAAACAAAATCACTTAAATTTTAATTTAATGACTTGAAAAAGCTATTACATGATCAAGTGAATAAATTTATTTGAATATTTAAAAACTTCATATCATTTATGATTATATGCTGAGAAATGAATTGTATATCGTTAACTGTAAAAAATGTCATCAAAATTAGTTTCGTGAAGTAATGAAAATGTTACTAATTGTAAATAGTAAGTGTCATGTTAAAAAAATATTTGTCGTAAAAAGTTGTAAACAAGTATCTATAACTAGTTTTTTGTTATTAAGGAAAATAGTTCCTTCAAAATCAATGCTTTCTTTTTCTTCCCTCACTCTGCCCCTGCCTCTTATAATTAATTTAAAATAAAACTGTTTTAAAGTTATATTCCCTACTAAATGCTAAATTTTATTTTCCACTGAAGGGGTTTTGTTTCAATTTTAATCATTTTTAACCCTATAAACTTTCTTTAAATCAAAGTATTTAACTTGCATTTACTTTAATAACTAGAATATTTTCTTTTTAAATTTAATTCTATGAACAAATTTTTTAAAGTTAAAATTTATGTTTGAGTGGACTTTTGTATTATGTAATATGATTTAAAAAAAATATGAATTTTCCCATAGTTTTTTTAATTATTTCAATTTATTTAAAATTTTTCTGATAAATTGATTCTGATTTTCGGATTCTGTTTTTTTTTAAGTAATCAGTTTAGAAGTTTCTAATTTTAAACACTTAAAAGCATTTAATTTTATGCAAAGATATTACAAGGTTAACTTACAAAAAGAATTTAGTGCCTAGAACAGTGATTCTCAACCTTTTTTTTGTCACGGCACACTTTTAACGATTTCAAAATTTGGCGGCACACAAAGAAAAGGATAAGTTGTTTTCTTACCTATAATACACTGTGTAAATTAGTTTATGATAATAATTTGGAATGTAAAATAAAATAATATAATATTTACTTCAAAAACAACGTTTATTAAGGGATTAATTGCAAATGAATAATACTTTTAATGAGAAATTTGATGTTTTTTGATAATTTCATTTATATTTGGTCGTAAAAATGACTCTCATATCGTCTTCTACATTTAATAGTCTCGATCTTTTTTTCGTTTTTATGTTGGTTAATACCTAAAATCCAAATTCACACAAGATGTCGAAAATTAATTAAAAACTTGAGTAAAAATGGGTCAAAAACGGGACACAGAGAAATATGTAACGAAGCGGTGAAAGTGAAAAATCTTCATTACGATATTCATATATATATATAAGTTTTTTCTTTAATTTAAACTTTACTCATAATAAAAAAAGCATTATAATTTTTACTATATACATTTCTAAAATTGAGCGGCACGCTTAAAGAATTTGGCGGCAGACAAAAGTGCCGCGGCACAGTGGTTGAGAATCACTGGCCTAGAACAATGATATTTTTATAACAATTACTACCTACAATTGCTGTGAATATGTCTAAATACTTTGGCATGCGGCCCTTCATTGGTCAATCTGCTGTGCATGTGGCCCTTCATTGGTCAATCTGCTGTGCATGTGGCCCTTCACTCAAAAAGGTTGTGCACCCCTACTTTACACTATCACTTAACAGTGTTTTCATTACAAAAAAAAAATGGGTGAGGATTTCTCACCCTTTCTCAAAAACAGGGTAAGATTTCAAAAAAAAAAAAAAAAAACATGAATAGACTTGGGGAAAAAAATATTTCTTTAATTAAATACATTTTTAACATCTTCTAATTTTTAAAGCATTACATATTTTTGCTGCATCATCATATGGAAAATGTTCTGTATCTACTTTTTCATCAGCTATTCTCATTAGGTTGCTCAAATGCTTATCAGTCAATCTGTTACGATATTTTGTCTTAATCCGGTTTTGGGTGCTAAATGACTTTGCAACAGATGCTGAATTATTCGAAAACACTAAGTAAATTTGTAGCATTGTGCACACACTTTCCTATCCTCGACATCAGCCAGCATAGGCTTTTAAATTATTTCTGCTATAAAATCGTGAAGTACGTTGAAGTTCTTTCCAAGTTCATACTTCATGCTAGTATTTGATCCATATCCGTTGAATATCCGTATTTGTTTCGTTTTTACCGTTTCTACATTTGTTTCATTTGTCTTAACAATGTATTTGTCCATCTTACATTCCGGCACAAAAAATTTTAACGTTTTACATGAAGAAACCTTACCTACGGTCAGGGTTTGAAAAAACCCGGGGAAAATTGGGTTTTATTTGAAAAAACCTGGGGGGAATTGGGTTTTTTCATTTAGTGCTCATGAACTTTAAAATTTTACTGTGAAAATATTTTTATTTATTAAATAGTGTCGTATAAGCTTAAAAATAGAAATAAATCCAAAAAGTTCTTATAAAATATATATATAAAAATTTAAATAAGTTTAAATAATGCACTATTACTAATACATGATTGAATCATTTTTGTTAAATACACAACGTTTCACAATTTTTAACTGAAGCACTATAATATATATTTACATAAAAAATTTTTAATCAATAAATATTTATAATTAATAAAATTTCATCTGACTTTTAATTTAATAAAAGTAAACTGGAATAAATATTTAATGGTCTTCCATGTTTTTATAATACGATTAATAGAAAGTGAAATTAAAATTACGTATAATTATAAGGAGTATCAGTTACTTGTCCCATTTTTCATATATTTTACCTTAGAAAAAAGACTGCATTCTTAGAAAAATTTTACCTTTATAATTTCTAAAAACAAATTAATCGTAAAATTATATAAAAACAATGTATAAAAAGTTTTAACTTATTTTTTTAAAACCAGAAAATAAAATTTTTAATTTGTTAATTGTTGTT
The DNA here is from genome assembly GCA_949128135.1 of Parasteatoda lunata. Classification (NCBI taxonomy): domain Eukaryota; kingdom Metazoa; phylum Arthropoda; class Arachnida; order Araneae; family Theridiidae; genus Parasteatoda; species Parasteatoda lunata. Next base: position 95,295,973 of record OX421970.1, on the reverse strand, counting down.
TAATGTATTACTTAATAGAAAAAATTTTTTCGTTTGTTTTCAATTTTTTTAAACGAGATAAAAAGAAACAAAATAAATTATATTCAAATGAAATCTTAAAAATATTATTTTAAAAATCTTAAAAGTAATATTTTAATTTTTAACTGTTTTTAATGGTGATAATTCTTCAAATAGTTAAAAATTGTCAGCAGATGTTAGAAGTTAACTTTAGAAAAAAAGTCTTTTTTTTTATTTATTATTATTATCATACAGCAGAGTCTCTACATTTCTTTCTTAGATGGTGATACACTTTTAGGAGTTTTGTAGCTTTATCTATTCCTAATCTATTTCGTAGTTTACTCCACACCAAATTGAGAGTTGAAAAGTGTCCTTCGATAGAGACAGAGGATGCTGGTGCTGAGTGTAAAGAAAAAAGAATTGGCAGAAATTTTGAGGAAGCTTTGAATTTTTTTTTTGTTTTTTTTTTGGCCATAATTTTCCACTATTTTCTGATGAAAACTGTTGAACAACAGTGTCAAGCATTATTGATTTTGGAGAGTATTCAGGATCGGAAATTTTGAATGCCATAACACCTGGCAGAAATTCTGAATGATGCTTAGAAAGACAGTTTTTTGCTGATTGCTCTTTTTCATCATTTAAAAATTGTCCCCTTATTTTGGGACCCAGGATGCATATGCTAATAAAAGAGGTGGCTGAACAGCCTGATGTAAAAAAAATGTTTATGGGGCTCTAATTCATCACACAATAGTAAGTTAATTCATATTTCAACAGCTTCTGAAATTGAAATGTTTTCTGATTGAAGCTTTTTTAAAGCTTCAGAAACAATTGATATCTGTTTTTCCAAATTGATAGTTTATTGGTAAAGCCCAACGTTATTTAATATTTTTGACATATTATTATATTCTTCATTTTGATGTTTAAGAACAATCTCTTGATATTTATGGTAATTATTGGCATAAGTTTTTGCGCGGTCACAATATGAACTTTTGGTAATTGGGGCATCAAGCAGTTTTTTTATTTGCCCATCCATGTGCTTGATGCACATTTCTAAAATATTTGTAACTTCCATGATGTGTCCAGTGATAGTATTTGGAGCAACCAAATTTTAAAAAACCAATTTGTGAAAAAACCCACCAAGTGGGTTTTTTATAGGTTTTTTCAAAGTGGGCCCACTTGGCGAACCCTGCCTACGGTGAACACGTGGTTGCAGAAAAATGTGTTCTGAAAGGGGTTCGGGGGGGTTCTTAACAATACTGGTAAATAGGGAAGCTAGATAACAAGGACCGATATTGAAAATAATGCAAGATCAAGGAAGAAAAACGAAGCGGATTTCATTCGAAATGGCGGAAGACGAAATTTTTTCCAAAATTCACGAGATTCACGCATTTTGAAATTCATTAATAGGGTGCACAAACTTCTCGCATTAATAATTTTTTAATGCGAGGAAATAAAAAAATATGCGAGATTCTCGCGCTGTAGTGAAAACACTGCTTAATAAAGTTACAAAATCCAGCAAAAGTAACCCATGTGGGAACTCTTTCTTATATTCCAGCAGAACATGAGAATGAGTTGGCTACTTGCCTAAAATGTATTGCACGATGCAAAGATTTTTGGAAAATTTACAGTGTTAATCTTTATTCTTGCTTTTTAAATAAATTGTTTTATTAGCTGCTTAAATATATATTTTTGGTTTATTTGTTTGATCTTGATGTATTATTTGTTAATTACCATTGTATAATTATTTTTAAACTTCCCCTTTACTATATAAACTGCTCATCAGTAATAACCCCAGAAATGATCAGGAATTACCCCAGAAATGATCAAGAGAAGGGGTAATTCTTGATCACTAAAAATTTTAAATCTTTTAAATTCTAATTAAATTTTCAAACAAAAGAAGGTAGTATAGGACTCATCTCATATAGCCTCAAACTTCCAGTAAATATTAAAATTCTATCAAGCATAGTTTTTTTACAAAATTTATGTTGACATTTTTTGATCAGGAATTACCCCAGGTCACACTACATAAATGGTTTCTATGGTGGCAGATGAAATCTAGAATAGAGTTCTTTGATGGAAACTAGAAATTTTATCATGATTATGAAAAGTTTTGGAAAATGTTTTTGCATTTTGTTATATATATATCTTTCTTGCTATTTTTAAAGGTTCTTATATATTATTATATGTAATACAAAAATTATAAAAATATTTTTGTATTAATAAAAGCATTGAAACTCTTACAGTTTCATAAAATGCAGATATTCTATTTTGGGACTCCAAGGTTAAAAACATACCAATGAATAATAATTAGATTTATGTTTCAAAAGAGAAGTTATTTTAAGATCTTTCATTTCCATGTAAGGAAAGATTAAACGATTTTCTATGAGTATTAAATGATTTGTGATGAGGCGTAGGATTACAAGGAATGCAATATGACTGCCCTTTTACCCAGGTATAAAACGTGAGACCGATTGTTTTTGCGTGGCTTTTTGTGTTTTATGTTGTCTAAATAAACTCCGTCTGTTTTGACGGGAAATCTGTGTCTCTCCCCCTCCAGCTGGAGAGGGGTTGAGACTTGCGCTTCACCATCTTTTAATAAATAAACAGCTTATGCAGAATATGGCCACGTTACTCATTTCTTTTGAACTAATTTTCCCATATTAATAACCTTGCAGATGCGCTGTTATTATAAACCTCGCAGGATGTTTGGTGGAGGAAACCCTTTAGAAAAAACTTTTTGTGCATTTCAATCTCTTGGGAACTAAGCCTAACGTGACTGCTACCTCGTCGAGAAGGAAGGATGAGTTACAGATAATGCTGGTGGAAGATATTATCCTCTCTAATTCTGAATAAAATGATATTGTGTCTAATATTCCCACAGAAATAATGGGGTTATGCGCTATTATTAGAAAATTCATACTTGAGCATCTGTTGAAACTAGGATCTTCCAGCACATCATTGTTGAGACTAGGGACTGTTTTCCTCCTTTTGGGGGAATACAGCCCCTAATCCAACAAAAAATTTTCCCCTAATAACACTGAAGTCCTAAACTTCAGATTAAAGACCATTGTGTCAATTTTTGTTACATTTTATTTTCAAAGTATACAATTTCAGATTGAAATTTTTTTGACAAAAAGTGTCAATTTGTATTTTTATATTTCATATCACTTGTATTTTCATATTTTTTATCTTTCATGTTTTTGAATATTTACATTTTTAAGAAAATTTTTATAGATTTTCTTATCTTAAGTGAAAAGTTTACTTAAATTGTATTAGTATGAGGAACTTTGTTTATTGTGATTTTTAAAAAAGGACTGAAGAAATTTTGATCGCAAAAACTATTTAAAATGAAGATTCAAAATTGATGACTTCAAATTGATGGTAGTACTACTTCAAATTTTTTTTTTCGAAACATGTTTAATTTTTTCTTTCTGTTTAGTTGCCTAAACAGATAAATTGCATTATTATGTTTTTTATTGTTACTGTAAATAATTTTTTTTTCACATAATTGAAAAAATGTTGTTTATAGTAAAAAAGAGGACAGTCATACCAACATAAATTTTATAAATTCAAAGTAGTCTAAATTTTATTTTATTTTTTTTTGCTTACCAAAAAAAAATTTGGGGGGGGGGGATGTAATACAAAAATTATAAAAATATTTTTGTTTTAATAAAAAAAAGCATTGAAACTTTTACATTTTCATAAAATGCAGATATTCTATTTTGGGACTCTAGGGTTAAAAACATACCAATGAATAATTAGATTTATGTTTCAAAAGAGAAGTTATTTTAAGATCTTTCACTTCCATATAAGGAAAGATTAAACTATTTTCTATGAGTATTAAATGATTTGTGATGAGGCGTAGGAATACAAGGAATGCAATATGACTGCCCTTTTACCCATGTATAAAACGCGAGACCGATGGTTTTTGCGTGGCTTTTTGTGTTTTATGTTGTCTAAAAAAACTCCGTCTCTTTTGGCGGGAAATCTGTGTCTCTCCCCCTCCCGCTGGAGAGGGGTTGAGACTTGCTTCACCATCTTTTAATATATAAACAGCTTATGCAGAATATGGCCACGTTACTCATTTCTTTTGGACTAATTTTCCCATATTTATAACGGTGCAGATGCGCTGTTATTACATATATATATATATAGCAAAATAAATAAATACAAAAAAACCAGAAAAAAATTAAGAAAAACAATAAGTATCATTTATTGCGCATAAGCTGCAAGTAAATAGTACTCATAAGATAAGTTTAAAATGAAGATAAAACAAAGGTAAATTACAGACAAATGAAAAAAGAAGGGGGGGGGGATAATAATGACAAACAACTGGGGAAAGAAAAAGAATTAATTTAAAAAAAAAGGGGAGATAGTTTTTTTTAAAAACCGTAAAATAAAAGATATAATTTTTTCATCAGCCCACACGATTATATCCGAAAAAGAGTGCTTTCTAATATTCTATCAATATAGCCAAAGCAAAATATATCAATACAATAGTGTGATGAGCACTCAAAAAATTTTTTTACAAAAATTACGGCATTACCATTTCAGGTAAATCCGTGGCCAAAAAAATTTTTTGCTAATAATTTCTTCCTTAATTTGTATAATTTTTCCTTGTGCAAATCCATTTCGGGCAAATCCTTGGTCAAAATTATTTACTAAAAAATTCCTTTGTTATTTTTTAATATTTTTCCATGTGCAAATCCATTTCGGGCAAATCCGTGGGTAAAATTATTTACTAATAAATTTCTTTGTTAAATTATAAAATTTTTCCATGTGCAAATCCATTTCGGGCAAATCCGTGGCTAAAATTATGTGCAAAACTGGCAATTCATGTTTCTTTCTCTTTTCTATTTTTTTCTTAAATAAATATTTATTTTCTAAAATTATTTATAGTCAACTTCTTTAAATTATCCAGTATAATATTACCTCGCGCACATCCGTTTTCTGACCCATCCTTGGTAACTAACAAATCAAACGGACTTCAGTAATGCAGCAAGAACGCACTTTAAACTCCTCTAGTTACACTCAATTTGCTCTTTTGTTTTCATATTTTGCAATCTTGTTACGTAAACATTTTAAATCATTCTTGAAAAATTTCCCGTTCGTGTAAGTTCGCTATATTTCACTGCTCGCTTTATAGATTTTGTTTTATTCTGCTCTTCCTTTATTTTTATTTTCTGTTTTTACGTGTTATTTTTACTTATTGTGTTAAATTTTTTTGTCGTAATTTTTGTTAAAAAATTTTTTTGAGTGCTCACACTATTGTATTGATATGTTTTGCTTTGGCTATATTGATACAATATTAGAAAGCACTCTTTTTCGGATATAATCGTGTGGGCTGATGAAAAGATTATATCTTTTATTTTCCGGTTTTTAAAAAAAAACTTTATCCCCCCCCCCTTTTCTTTTTTTTTTCTTCTTCTTTCTTTTTTTTTTCTTTTTTTTTTAATGAATGAATTAATTTTTTTTTTAATGAATTAATTCTTTTTCTTTCCCCAGTTTGTCATTATTATTCCCCCCTTCCTTTTTTCATTTATCTGTAATTTACCTTTGTTTTATCTTCATTTTAAACTTATATATATATATATATAAGAACTTTTAAAAATAGCAAGAAAGAATGTTTATCAGTGTGCAGATCCTAATTACGATTTATTTATTAAGTTGGTTATTTTTTTGAAGAGAAACTTTGCTATACACTCACAATAAGATATTGATTGTTTCATCTTTTAAATTTTTAATTAATGTTTAATTAAAAAAAATTTTTCTTTTTAGAAATGATGGTAGTTTTCATATTAGTAACATGGAACCAGGCTCATATGTAGTTGAAGTAATTAATCCAAATCATATTTATGATCCTGTGAGAGTAGACATCAATTCAAAAGGAAAGTTCCGTGCTAGGAGGCTTAACTATGTGCAAACTAATTTGGTGCAACAAGTTCCTTACCCATTAAAATTCAAGGTTAAAGCTCCTTATAAATATTTTCAAGTCAGAGAAGCTTGGAGAATTACAGATTTCTTAATGAACCCTATGGTAAGATTATTATAATTTTGATTTTTCATTATTTAAATGTTTGTTTTGTCTTTATATGTTTTTTTTTTTTTTGTTTTTTTTTTTTTTTTTTTGTAAAAATATATAGTTCATAAGTATTAGGATTTAGCTTTTGATAAAAATAGTTTTCACAAAATTTCTAAACCAAGATCATGCTGAGAAATCCTAGACTATATTGAAAAGAAATACAAGTTAGCTTTATATTTTCCTCAATGTCCTTATATTTTCCTTCAAGCTTTCTATTTTCCACAAAATAGTTAGACTTTTCTATTTTCCTCAATGAGAGACTTAAATGGTGCTTTCGTGGCACTTTCTTAAGAGACTACTTAAGAAAGCACCATAAAAACTTTCTTTACCTGCTCGATTATCTATTATACATTTACTGCAATCTATTTAGGAAAATTAAGTTCTATAAGCAGACTATTCAAAATTGTAAAAATAGACCTTTTAAACCTTTCATGTTAATCATTTATCATGAACCTTTCACAGATTATTTTAACTTAACTTCCTAATTGACCCTTCATGGAATATTTTTCGTTTAGAAATTGAACCTTTCACAAGAAACTTTATCTAGAAAACGAAGATGTTGATATCATTAATTCAAAATTTTAAATTATATGTACAGTGCTCGTGCGAAGGACTTTAAATTATTAGCCAGTAAATCAGCTAAATTTAAAAAATCTTAACCAAAGGCAAATCTTAACAAATTTGTATGATTAATTTTTTTTTCAACCAAAGATTTCAAATCAAAATACAAATTTACTATAAATTGAAATATTTTCTAAAATGCGAATTCAAATTAAGAGTCATTTTTCAGATGGGGAGGAGTAACTGAGCAATGAATGGGAGAGAATAAGAAAATTGTAGATGCTTTATCATCTTTGATGAAAAGAAACAAGAATAGGTTTAGACAAATTTTTGATAAATTCTTATGCTAGAGCAGTAATATAAGGATAAACCTAAAGCAACATTTGATGTTATTTTAGATTCCGACATCTTTTATTTTTTGATAAAAAAATTTTACTGTTGTGATTGTGATCATTCAGAAAAAGAAGATTGCAATAAAAGATAACTTATTTGAATAATTTAATTCAATTTTAATGGTTTTTATGCTACTTACAGAGATTATTTTTGTTATCAAAATTCGGGCAGGGATTCATTGCCAAGCTGAGTGTAGGTGGTTACACTGTATACATCATTGAAAAGTGATCATCTTTAAAGATAAATTCAAAGTTAAATTTTCTTATTTAGCAACCATTTTAAATTTTACAATAAGTTTATTTTAATATGCAATATGTTACTGTCTTGAAAACACATATTTTCTGGAAAAATAGAAGATAATATGCGTCTAGCTACCATTTATTCTTCTTTATTGACAGGAGGTGACGGAAAGTGTTCCTCACATGATATCGCGTGATTCGGCAATGAGTGCTTTATCTGTATTTTATGGAGTTTTTTTATGCTTAGATAATCTTTCCCTTGTTACTTACATTATCTAGATATAATATAATTCAAATTAGATTCTGATTAAAATGCATATTGGCATAAATTTCAGGATTATAGGGAATATATTTTATTTTTTTAGGTAGAAATAATCGATCGCGATAATACTGTTAATTTATTCAAATTTAAGATTTTATTACATTTAACAAGCATCCTGTGTATAAATAAATTATGTATACAGTACAGCTGTAAACAAATTTAATTCACATTAAGACATTTAAAAACATACAAACATTTTCTTAAAATATTGTGCCTGGAAAAATTTTGTTTTTAGGGAACAGAATTATTGTGCGTCTGAACCCAATATTTGGGTTCCAGCCCCAATATAGCCCCAGGTAACTATTTTATTATGCATCTGCACTTGATGCAGAAAAAAAAAAAAATCAATTATTGTAACCATCTGAAATGATCAATCTTGTGTTACACTCTGTAGCTCTTTGTGCTACTGTCAATTTTAAGCAACAGTGTAGGAGATACCAGGCAATGGCAATTAACCATTAAAATAAAAAAAATTATGTAGGGTGTACCGAGCAGTGGCACTAAAAGAGCTAAACTAAAACTCAACCCTTGTAAAAATAAATTTTAATTGTCCAGACAGATTTCATATTGAGATTATTATTATTTTACAAGGCTAGACATGTTTTGTTATAACTATGCTGCAAATTTTATAAAAATATAGTAAAAAATCAACACAAAACCACTATTTACTGACATAAAAAGTCGCAGGAATAGGATACGCTAATAAACACGTTTAAGTTACTTATAAAAGGTGTATCCCATTTCATTTCAACAAAATGCCTAAAATTATACTAATATTTAATTCTTGTTTTAGAAAATGCACAGCAATAAAAATTGCTCCCATAATGGTATTAAGTTTTTTCATATACAAAAAATTTACTTCGTAACACACATTCAACTTGCCAGGGTATTAGAAACAATATGCCTTTAATTAAAATTAGACTCCCACTAAGACATACAACATACTACTCTTTGCACTAAGTTCTACAAATGACATCCATGTAGATATAACTAACCACTTTGTAAGTCAGCAGAATATTAGGCCTTACTTTCATAAGCAGTTCCCAATTGTTTTCAGACTACGGAGCCCTAAATAATCAATCTTCTTTCAGCGGATTCCTGATTTTAAAAATAAAGTTTATTAAGGTAATTGTATAATGTTGTGACCTATAAGAAAAACTATTTTTAAAGTTTTTAATTATAGAAATGACGATATTTTTACGTTTTTCCTAAATATTCTTCAATTAGGTTTTATGTCCGACAGTTAAATTTCCAGTCCTTGTTCTATATCTAGTCTAGTTATGAATTTGTTTTTGTTATATGGAATGAGAGAATATGTCAATGAATGGGAGAAATATATTCTAAAATGATACTACTCAAAAATTTTGAGTCATGAAGAACTATTCGAACTAGTTGACAATTAGTCTAAATACAACAATTATAATTTTATTTTCAAAAGTAAAACAAAACACCGAAAAAAATTAATTTTCTGTTTCGAAAAATATTTGACGTAACAAGGTTTTGAGAAGAAACTGTCCGACATAGGAATTCATATTAACATTAGTTGGATAGGTAATGTCAGGGGGGGGAATATATAAATATATAATTTTTTTTTTTTTTTTGTTGACATAACAAGGTTTTTGAGACATTGAAGTTTGAGATATTGAAGTTTGAGATATTGAGAGTATACTGTATGTAAAAAGAAGGAACAAGAAAGTAATTTTGTTTTTCTAAACTCTTTGAGTGGCTTAGTTTTTGTTTTGTTTTTTACAAATATGACTCTGGTAAAAAAAAAAAAAAAAAAAAACTTTATTCTGTGTTAATTTTAAAATATTTTCTTCAATGAAGCAGGACCTATAACACAAGGACTGAACAGGTGAATATTTTGTGTGACTTTTTATAAATTGTCAAAACAAGACACTAATTTCTTAAAATTATAAGTTTCAGTAAATATTTTGCAATTTTACAAAAGAAATCTAGATTTACTCTTTATTTAATGGTTCCCTGTTATTGCTGCGGGAAGTAATTCTTCTGAGTGATTAAAGGAAATTGCTAACATTTGTCTTTTTTTTCTGCCATTTTATATTACAAGTTTGAAAACGTGCAACTTTTGAGCCTTAGTCAAGAAATAAAGATTTCTTAAATGTATTTCTTCTTGTAGACTGTGATGTTTATTTAATTTAAATTTTAGGTGTTGATGATGGTTCTCCCATTAATCCTCATTATGATTTTACCCAAAATGATGAATGCTGCTGATCCTGAAACACAAAGAGTAAGTTTCAAGTAGATTTATTTTTTTCGTGTTTCAAGAAACGTAAATATTTACAGTAGGTGTGCACTTACCCACCAGTTGTCAATGTTTGTCTGCTGGCGTAACTTGAACGTAATGAAATAAAATCATTACTGTATGGAGGAAAACAAAGTTTTGCATTTGAATCATCACTTTTTGACAAAATTTTGTACTGATTTCATCTTAAAACTATGTGATTCTTTCTATAATTTCTTTTGGCGGATATCACCCTGGATTTCCACACAGTTTTAAAAAGAACTTTTCTTATACCATTCATTATAACTTTCTTGCAAATCATGCATTTAAATACTAATCTTTTCTGTCAAGTTTTATCATCTGTGCTATTTTCTTACATTTCTCGTGATACTTAAAATTCTGATATTTCAATAGCTGTTTTAATGAAACTAGATTTTATCACGGAGCAAATTTGAAATGCAAAAGAACGTGTGTATATTTAACTATTTTCTGTTTAAGATCTTGTTTATAATTTTTTGTAGCTTAAAAATTGACTTTTTAAAAATAAAAAAAATACAAAAATTGCTTGATATCTTAACTGTTTTAAAACTTCTGATAACTCACTAAATATATAAATGTCCAGTTGAAGTGTGTTCCTAACTAAATGTTGAATCTGATTTTGTGTTAAAAGAGTTTTTATTTTATTTTGAATCATTGATTATTCTAAAAAGTTTCTTATAAAAGTATTACATTTCTTGTATGTTGCTTGATAAAATAGTTTCTTTTCCTTTTTTTTCTTTATTCAATGAACATTAATTTTTTATTGTTAGAATTTATTTCAAAAGAAAATTTTGTGTTATGAGATGCAATGGGATACCATTACTTTTTTCAATGTATATTTATGAATGTTAATTTCAATTTTTTATAAAAAAGGAATATTGTTTAACTTTTCTTTCAGTTGTGAATTACTTATGATATTTTTAAATATTTATAAATTAGTAAGATGTCTGATACAAGGATTTTAGTGCCTAGAAAATTGATAAAAAGTGTCATAATTGTCATCAACAACATGCGTAAATACTTGGACATGTGACCCTTCATTGGTCTACCTAAAGTTCAAATAGATCTTCATTCAAAAAGTGTGTGCTCTCTTAATTTACATATATGTATTATTTAATGTGCTGCATGAGATTTATTACATTTGCCGACTTTTACAGCTCTTATTATGGCGTGTTTAAGTTTAGACAATATAAAATATCTATATATTTCCGACTATTATTGTTATTTCACATCAAAAAAAATTCCCTAGAATAGTGTAAAGCATCTTTAAAAAAACAGTCATTTGTTATAGAAATAAATTGGATTGGGGATTTTGCATAGTTTATATTTTTATTTTTTAAATTTTGCTATTTAGAGAAGTCAAATGAATTTATTACTGTCCCAGATTATAATTAAGGTACTAGAGAAAACTTTTAAAATTTTGCTTAAATGATTTTCTTTTCAGGAAATGCAACAGATGCAAATGCCAAAATATGATGTTCCAGAATTATCTGAGATGATGACATCCTTATTTACTGGTGGAAAGCGACCTCCTGCCCGTAACAAAGTTGTGAAAAAAAGGCAGTAATTTTTTGGGGTGTTTGTAAATTTGTATAATATTTATTATTGTTAATAACTGACACATAACTCTTTAGTCCAACGTCTTGCTTTTTTTTTTCAGTTGTAGAAAACACAAATAAATATATTTATTGCCTAGTTTTTGTTTGATAAGTCATTAATGCATAACATGAGACAGTCCATAAATAATGTCACACTTCTTTTTCTTTGTCACAAAGTGTCACACTTGACCCCTTCCTGTCACTATATTACATAAACAGATACTTGCAATTCTATAACAAGTTACTGATCGGATTTTGTTTTTAAACATTAACTGTGAGTTTAAATGGCATTTGAGAGCATAATAATAATGATTTTCTGTGTACTTTTCTCTCTATATTAAAAATTGTAAAGGGTTTAGGGGTTCAACTTAACATTACATTTTGTTTTTCTGTGCAAAACTATAAGATTAAACTTAAAATTGCTAAAGTGTATTGAGAAGTATACAGGAGTAACAATTAAATAGAAAAATAATTAACATTCTATAATTAGCTTGAGAATTATTAACTATTAAATTTATAGTAAAAATTCCATATGGGACACTCTGCAACTACAGAATTGAAATTCAGTAGAAGAACTATAACTGAAAGAACTATATTTGTTTACCAGCTTAGCACAGATTTTTATTTCAAAATTCTAACTTTTTCAAAAGTTATTAGAATTTTAAAAACTTTTTTGCTATTTTTTTATCTTAAATTTTTTTTGCTGCTCAAAATCTTAAAACTTAAAATTACAAAGATGTGTAGAAATACATACTAGGAGTTTGAGGAACTAAAAAAAATAAGAAATTTTAATTCAATTATTAATTCGAGAATTATTAACTGTTAAACTTGTAGTAGAAATTCCATGCAGGCCTGCCTGCAACTACAGCAGGAATGCAGTTACATAATTGAAATTCGGTATGCAGAAAGAGCCATATTTGTTTATAAACTTAACACAGATTTTTATTTCGAAATTCTAACTTTTTTCAAAGGTTATTGCATTTTTAAGTGCTTTTCTACGTAGTTTTTTTTCTCATTTTTTTAATGCTAAATTTTGCTTTGCTGCTCAAAATCTATAAGAAATTTTCAATTGAATTATTAGTTTCAGAATTATTATTTACTGTTAAACTTGTCAGGGGACAAATCATGCTGGTCGATTTATTGCTTGCATAGTTGAAATTGGATCTGCTGAAAGACCATTTTAAAACATAAATTTAACAAGATTTTTTTTTATATAAAATTCCTATTTTTTTTTAAAGTTATTGCAATTTTAAATGTATTTTTTTTTTTTCTTATAATAATAATTATTTTTCCATTGTTATCGAAAATTTTCTGTCACGCGTGATTTTCATTTTATAAACTGTGCTTGATTTAATGTCAGAAGTAGCAAAAAATTCATAAAATAAGAGAAATATTAGATGTTTCTAAATATAAATTTTAACATTTGTAATTTAAAAAAAAATAAAAGCTGTTTTTAGTGCATACTGCCATCTAATGCGATATCTCTATTATTGCAATTCTAAATGTATTTTTTTTCCTTATAATAATAATTATTTTTCCATTGTTATCGAAAATTTTCTGTCACGCGTGATTTTCATTTTATAAACTGTGCTTGATTTAATGTCAGAAGTAGCAAAAAATTCATAAAATAAGAGAAATATTAGATGTTTCTAAATATAAATTTTAACATTTGTAATTTAAAAAAAAATAAAAGCTGTTTTTAGTGCATACTGCCATCCAATGCGATATCTCTAAACTAAATTTGGCTGATTGCCAATCAAAGAATATGTTCTTTCACAGGTAATTTTTTCTGCGCCCGAATTTTCTTTTTTCTCTATGCCCACCCATATAATTGACATTCGTGACCCTTAATGTGAACTTATTTTTGATTCAAAAAATTTTATACTTTAAAGTACTTTTGACATGAAATATCTTTTAAGGTTAACTCTAACTTCATTACCCTGAAAATTTTTTACTTTTAATGTGAGCGAAAAATTTATTTCTTTTACAGGTAAGAAAACTGATCATTCACAGTTCTATAATCCATTAAAGTAGTTTTTTAATGCTTTGATATATTATTGATAATTGCGACACAGCAGTCAAATGCAAGAGTTGTATGAATCGAATTTGTGGAAGGAGGCATTACAGGAAACAAGTCCTGTAATATGAATAGAGTTTTCTTGTGACTGTAAAGAAGCATATTTTCCCAAGAAATCTCCCATATTGATCCTTTGTTCAATATAGGTAGTCATTTCTCCCACACCCTTATAGGTTGTTCTAAGAAATTGATATTCCCGAATAGCATTTTTTATGTAGAATTAGGAGCTAAAACTTTTCTTAAATTTCCTGTCGGATACTTAGGTTTACTTTCCTCTAATGCAGTGATTCTCAACCTTTTTTTTTGTGGCGGCACACTTTTAACGATTTCGAAATTTGACGGCACACAATGAAAAAAATTCATTTAAAAGTTGTTTACTTACTTATAATACACAGTGTGCAATAGTTTGTGATAATAATTTTGAATGTGAAATAAAATAATATGTACTACAAGAGCACATTTATTAAAAGATTAATTATTACTTTCGACCAATTTTTTATTAGTTAGTAACAGTTTTTTTTTGCTAGTTATTAATTGTTAGCTTGTTTTCTATAGGTATTAACTGTTAGTTTTTTTACATTATTTTTTGTGATTTCTTGTTAACTAGTTTTTTTTTTAATTATTGTTAGCTTATTTTTTTGTTAGTTATCCTTAGTCAATTTGCTTTTATAACTATTAATTGCATAGCTAACTTTAATAGTTAGCTTTTATTTCCGTTTGAAAGTTAATATTTAGCTTTCTTTCTTTTGTTAATTAATAATTTTAATAGTCATTAAATTTTCTACTTATATCACAATTTAAGACAATTTAAACACTTCTTTCTAATTTTAACTTATTTTAATATTGTCAGAGACAAGACAGTCGCTGATAAAAATGTTCATGCGGTTAATGCCCGGAAAAATTATAAAAAGTATGTATATATATATATATATAAATTGGCACAGTGGTTGAGAATCACTGCTCTAATGGATGCTTAAGTAGCAATTAAAACTGTCCGTTCTTTTTTTCATGCAAAATAAAAATTAGAATCATTTTTTGAATACAGTTGATAAGTTAGAAGACTTTTGGAAAGAATGTGCGAATAAGAAACCAAACAGCAAGCTATTGCCGATTATTTGTAATTTTTGCAATAAATCAGTTTACTCCTATTAGTTATTTTGAGTTTTCTTTTTGCTTCTACTGACTTTAAAAAAAAAGAAGAAAAAAGCAACGTAAGTACACTTTTTGCATTTCGTCTAGACAATAATATTTTTTTCTTCCTTTATAACTTATTCATTATGAGATTTATAGAAGTAATTAATTTGCATTACATGGATAATAGAAAATGTCTGTGTATTGTACGACTTTCATCAAAAAAAAAATTTTGAGTTGATAAGCGAAATTTGCAAATTTTCTGTCATCCTTCGAATTCACGTTAACGGGGTGGACGTTATATCCGTAAAACAGAAAAAGTTGGGAAAGGATTGGAAAATTTGTTACCTAAATTTTAAAAAAAAGAAGATAAAAATCTGTTTTTTTTTTTTTTTTATTTATTCAAGAAAATGCCAAACAGAAAATCGGGGTCGTTAAAAGCCACTGGATTAAGAAGTCGCAAACCGGTCTAACTTATCCTTTAATTTTATTTGTATTTTTTTCTCTGTCGTCTGTACTAAACATATTGGAAAGTTAATTTCTAAAACATGTGGTAAAGAACGTTGGGGGTGCTCCGCAAAATCGGTTTCCGTGGAAGGGTAAAATGGGTCCCGAGAGTTATTTTTTATATCGCAGTAATGATGTTTAGAACCCGTATCTTGAATAAATTATGAAAAGGACCTGCATTTTTGGAAAATTGCATTTGTTTTTCCCATTGCGCTTTTTAAATCAAAATTAAATAACTAAATTCGTTTACAAAGAAATGTGCTTCTCTGGTAGTCATTTATAAAATTTTAAGAAAAAGTATTTTGTGAAACTACCGTTTTTCCTAAAGTTGAATTTGTGAAGGTACCGCTAAACGGTAGTAAATTTGGCCTGGACAGACCCCTGCTTATGTAATGTATATATGCATTCAGCTTATGTATTTCGATTAGCCTATGTAAAATGTATATATACACTACAAAAAAACAAGTTCAAAACTAAACTAGATACAGCTTTAGGAGTGCGAATTCAACTGGGGGAGATAAAACCTATGTTTAGATTATTAATTTTTTTAAAATTCCTCTTGTTTTATATTTAGTTTATTCCCGCTGTTGGACATCAGCTACTCACTTATCACTCTAATTATATTTTATAAACGGTAAACAGCCCAACCAATTATGAGTTTACGACTATCTAAGTTCAACTCTGTAGCTTTGTAATTTAAAACCAACCCAGAAGACAATGGGACTCTTGGATCAAGCAATGGGACAAACCAGCCTTCGTATAGAACATTTTGTTTAACTAACTCGCATTTGCATTACATGGAAGGAATACCTCCCACAGTGAGTTAGACGGTAAGGGGATTTTAACCCATGATCCGTCCACCACAGAGAATATTTGAAGTGGTCGGTGCGAGCTGGGAGCAGAATTAATATCATCCTGCCACCACTGGGATTCAGACCTGGTTCTAGGATTTAGACCTAATTGAGAGGCAAACGCTGTATCCCCTGAGCCAACGCGGCTCCATTCCACTTATTTTATAACCGTCGTTGAACAGCCGACTCAATGCTGAGCTTACGACTAACAATGCTCAATTCCATAGCCTTGTAATTTTGACTCGTGTTAAATTTTTTTTAAAAAATGAAGTAGTTTGAGCCATGAGGGTTCAGAGAACAGAGCATTCGCCTTCCAATGAGGTGAACCGGGCTCAAACCCGAGTGATGGCTGGTCGATACGAATTGCGCACCCTCCACACATAGATCACAGTGCTGGCGTAAAATATCCTCAGTGGTAGGCGGATCATGGGTCAGAGTTCTTTTACCGTTAGGCTAACCGTAGGAAGTTTTCGTGGTTTTCCACTCCATATAACGAAAATGCGGATTAATTTCATCAAAAAGTCTAACCACGAGGCAAATTTCTCCCAATACTTGATCCATGAGTTCCCTTGTCTTCTGGATTGGGTTCGAATTTACAAGGCTACGGAGTTGAACATTAGTAGTCGTAAACCCAAACTTGAGTCGGCTGTTCAATGACGGTTATAAAATAAAGTATTATTTTATTGGTTAATATTGAAAAAATTGAGAACCGCTCGTCTAGTATATCGTTTATTATTATTCGTGTTTACTCGTCTTATTTCTTGTTTTCTATAGCAAACCAATTGGAAAGTTAATTTCTAAAGCATTTGGCAAATAATAGTCAAGCATATCGTTTATTCTAATATTTTTAACTTGCTCATAGAATAAAAGCTAATTATACATATATGTTAAGTATTTTTACAGTGAAAAAATTCAAAGCCACACGCAATCGGGTGCTGCAAGTCAGGCCTTAAGCTGCCAAAAATCGTTAAACATTCCTTTTTTTATATAATTAGTGTTCCTTACGTAAACACGATATCTTAAAATACTCCAATCATTTCGTAATCCACTTTAAAACCTATTATCGTCAATGTCTATAATCGGTTAATTTACTGCCCATCGTCCAGTCAGGACAATCCAATTCCTATTAACTCAGATATTAGTCACCGGTGATAAATAGTTACACCCTGAAGCTTCTTAATACGGGTCACCTTTGCAGAACGTGATTAGATTGATAATTCGGAGGAAATTTCCTACATCCTTGTTTATTGTAGAAAAGAAGAAAACAGACTAAAAAAAGTGAAAGTGTTCATTCAAATTGATGAGATCTTGTTCTTGGAGTGGGTGGAGGGGTAATTTTCGACGACCACTGGTGTGTCTCGTGTTCTTAGCCGTCAAATTGGAAAAACCGTTATTTATTACAGAAAATAGAGGTTTTTTTTTATGTGACCTACTTTATACATGTTTCTCAATTTCTTCCTATTGTCGAGATTTGTTTTTAAAAGAGAGCGTTTCAATTCTGATAGCGTTCTTTTTTTAGTTCTGCCGAATTGTGAATAAAATCGTTTTCAAACTAATTAAAAATGAATATTAATATCTGAGATATCATCATAAAATAACCGAATTTAGAGCATGGAATACTTTACTTTTATTTATTTTTTCTTTTAATCGTACCTTCAGTAATTCAAATCAAGAATTTGAAGTTTTTCAAGAAATTTGGTGATGTTGCATAAAGTCTAATTTTAAAATACAATATTTTGATTCATTACTTACATTTAGATTCAAGAAACTATTACCCTTTCAAGAGAGGCTGTATAAAAACTGCTTCGACCGTTTTTGACGGCGTAAAAAACCATTAAAATTGTACCAATTTTTATATGGATTTATATGTTAATGAAATCTTTCCCTTCGAAAATTTGATGGAAGATAGAAGAAAAAGGCAAATAACAGCATTTTTCGCGACGCATCGTACTCTAGAAACATCAGTTACATACTAATAACTATCATTTTTATCATGTAAAATGCATAGTCATTAAAGTTGAATTTTTTTATTAAGGAAGGATTTCAATTTTATATTATTTGTTACCTTATGATTTTATTATTACTTTTTACAAAATTGCATAGTCATAACTCAACGTTCAAATTTTAAAATTGCGTTCAAGTATGGATGGTGTTTTCTGCACTAGGGAGTGGTGCTATCACCTCCTACATCAGAAAGCCTCCACACGGTATTTTATAAGTAGTCTGCGCAGACTATTTGAAGTGTGAACCAGTTGTGCGCATGAACCCAAATTCTATTTTGATTTTGAATGTACTTGAGAGAAATTTATCATGTATATTTGAGAATTCAGTCATGTAGTGGTTGACAAGTAAATAAGACAAACCAATAATATTCATAAATTAAACAAATTTTTAGATATATATTTGTTACCACTTTCTTATTTATAATAGATTTTTTATTAAATGACACTTTCAAAAACAGGTTTAATTTCATAGTGGTCAGATCAAACTACTTATAAGAAACCGCGTTGGTGGTGCTGGCTTTTTAGTCTTTGCCGCCCGTTTTTCCGGATTACTGTATCCGGTGTATTTTGAGGTCATTTGACTCAACGTCTGTTAACAGTAAATAATTAAAGGATAATAAATAGTGAAGGCAGTGCATGTAGTTAGAAAACATAAATGGCGTAAAGATAATAAACTTAGAACTTGTAATTAATGTTAGAATAAAAATATTTATAAAACACTAACTTCCGTGTTAACAATATACTAGCTTCGAAATTTAAATCTAATTGATAATTTGTAAAATACTACTCTAATTAAATACTAACACTAACGTATCACGATTTTTTAAAAAAAGAGTAATAAACAAGTCAAAAATGCAAATTAAATTAGCAATCATGTCGCTAATCATGTAAAAAAAAAAAAAATTTTTTTTTTTTTTACTTCAAATTCACCTGAATAATATTAGTCATATCTTTTGAAATGCAGCAGATTTGAGCTCAGAAATGATATTATTTATTTCTTTCATTGAAAACAAAATTATCTGTTTGAAAATATCGCCTTGTACTACAATAAACTGTAGTAAGCAGTAGTGAACTGTTTAAGCGGAAGTTATGAAGATAAGGAGCTCGAGCTTTTATTTACATTCCAGTTTTTATTTACATTTGTATTGAAAAGATCATCCATATGACTCCTTTTGCCTTTTACGATCTTTGCAAGACCGCTGGCGACCTCAGATGCAGAGAGAGTTCTTCATTCGAGTTAACAGGAAGAAATATCCACTTAGTATTAACTAATACTTATTACTACTTTTTTTCAGACAGAAGTTTTTCATACGTTGACTTTTTGGAGCTAGACGTTAATGGCTTAATATGTCTTTCAGTTATCAAACTTTGATTTAATGAACTTAAATGTGTTAAAAATCTATTAATTTCCCGTTTAACTACTTATTGCTGAATGTGAATATTTATTACTTATTTTGTTACTGCTCTTAAAATAAAATTTGTTTAATGAATCATTATAGTTTTTAGCCATAGGGAGCTCTTTGATCTCTAAGACTTTGCGGTGCCTTGAACAAAACATTTTGGGG
Organism: Parasteatoda lunata; assembly: GCA_949128135.1. Classification (NCBI taxonomy): domain Eukaryota; kingdom Metazoa; phylum Arthropoda; class Arachnida; order Araneae; family Theridiidae; genus Parasteatoda; species Parasteatoda lunata. Next base: position 95,276,363 of record OX421970.1, on the reverse strand, counting down.
CCATTTAAATATATTCTTGCCAAGGTGTCTCCAGGAGAATTAATCACTTAGGACTTTTGGAATAGGATTTTTTATAATCTCTTTTGTCTATATTGCTGAATAATTTTTTTTTTCTTTTTGAATTTCATTTAAAAAAGCTGACAGCTTGCATTATGCAAAAATTTATCAATAGTTAATTTTGTAAGCTAATGCAATTTCAATGATGAATAACTGTTTCTTTTATATCTAAATAACTGCAAATTTGAATAAATATTGTTTGAAAATGGAAAAGTTTTGTTTCAGTGTTTGGAAGGTTTTACCTCTAACGCTGAAAAAGAGTGTGTTTCATGTTGAATTTCATAACCTTAAGTTATTAAAATGCCATGATAAATATAATATTTTTCATTTATTTTGACCTAAATAAATACAAAATAATCTAAAAAGTATGAAAAATATATTTAATAACAGTTCTGCGTCAAATTTTCAAGGAAAAACAAAAAATAATTATTAAGAGAAGTAGAAATCATCGCTGCGCCAATGTCAGTTATACGATGTACCAGGCAGGAGTTACTCCACCCTTTGCGTTGTGATGGAAAAAACTTTTTCAAGATACTATCTGAAAAATTAAATTAAAGGAGTTCGAACTATACCGTGAATAATCAACAAATATTATCTGAAAATATTCTTATATAACTTCAATTTTAATCTATTTTCTTAAATAATCCATTCAAGAACAATATAATTTTTGCAGACTATAATGTTTTTTTTTTTTTTTTTTTTACATGTTTAACTATAGGAAAACTTATCTCTTCATCACAGATAACATTTTATTATCATTTTTGTGATATAAGTTACAATCTTTTTTTATAGTTAATACTAGTTTTGAAATAAATTAATCTGCATAAGAATCCCCATTCGTTTTTGTAATATTTTCTTTGCTAAAAAGGCGAAGAACAAATCTCTGAAAAATAATAATAATTAATAAAATAAAATGGTTGCGAACAAGTTTATCCTTTCAGAATCAGGCCTGTGAGTGAGACGAAAAAGAGAAACAACTTGTAGTAAAACCATTTCAATTATAACTGTTTTTCGGGAGAAGTAAAATAAGCTCAGCTGCTCTTAATAAAAGTAATTTCTCACTATTTCATACTTGCCAACTTCTACTCGTTTCGAAGAAGTGTTTTTCTAGTCGTAATGAAATGCCAATTGAGATAGTAACATTGTACACAGACATTCAGTTCACATTTAGCTGTTGTTGTTGTCGTCGGCCATTAAGGCAGAGGGGGTGCGATTGTTCTTGTTTTCCAGTGGCGCCATCTATGGCCAAGAATTCGACTTCTGCCACATCCGTTTATAGGGTGGACCCATGCGAACATCCATTCATTCATTCAAAGAACGTAATTTTGACCTGAACCAGGGGAAGATCAATCTCCAATTCAGTACCCCGAAAGTATTGAATTTTTAAAAAAAAAAAAAAAAAAAATTGAAACAGGGAGGACTTTGTGACCTACCGGATTTAACGTGCGCCAGACACCATTTGCAACATGGGGAGTTTTCAGCCGGCTGGATTCGAACTCTCCTTTTCACAAACGTGAGTCCAGCGCCTTGCCAACCAGGTTAACCCGGTCTCACATTTAGCTATTTTAGGTAATTTGCAGGCATGCTATAAGCATGTTTAAACTATTTAAATGTAATGGAAGTTAAAATGAATTTAAATCTAATTTGTTGAAATTAGAATCTAATATGAATGTAGAAATTATGTTACAACATTAAATATTACAATAAATTCTTCCGCAAAATGTGGAAGAGTTGGCTGGTATGCATTTACTTTTTTCAATCCTCATTCTTCAATTTCACTTTTCAATCCTTCTTCTTTTTTTTTCGCTTTAAAAAACAATCATATATAGAGGCCTACCAACTACTATGCTTTTTGCAAAATATTTTATAGAATGATAGTCATTTAAAAACCAAAACTTTCAGAATTTTTAGCAATTCTGACAACAGTTTAAGAGCCCCACCTCGTTGGAGCTGATACCAATTGGCGTTACATATGAATTTTCAAATCATTCATATGTAATGGTGTGGAAATAATAAGTTTAAATGAATAAAAAATAATACATTAAAACCTAAACATGGCTACCACAAGAATACTTTTCCAGAATCGTAGTTAGCAATCCTGTAGTGGTAGCAAAATTTATGTTTTAATGTACGATTACCTGCTTTGTAAGTTTGAATTAAAATTATTTTCCACCTTGCTACATTTAAATGCTCCTATGAAACGCTACTTGGTCCCAGCTCTCTCGTTTTGAGGCTTTTAAAATGTTGAAAACTTTTGTTTTTAATTACCTACCACGCTATAAAATATATTGCAACAGCTTAGCGTGGCAGATCTGTATTAATAATATTAGGTCTACCGTAAAGCTCCGTTCGCGGAAGTACACGTCTCATTTGACAGTATACTGCAGAGCTTAGTAGGAAATTCACCATTTAACTCTACAGATTCGAGATTAAAGAGTCATAGCACACACAGCGCGAAAGAGTAAGTGTATCCTTATTCAAACTTATAACGAAAGTATTGGATAGACCTAACCGGTACCTCTGATGTATATGATATGTTACCGTGAATAACCGAAATTAAGAGAATGTCGACTTTCATCGATGAATGTTAATAATCACAATAGTCGATTGGTGTTTGTCCGAAAAAAATTGTTACATCCGATTTCATATAAATTTAGACGTGGATATTACTGTATTTATTCGATATTTTAATATCTGCTGAGGATAGATAAGGAAAAACATTAGTGTTCGGAGTGCCAGTTAAATGCATACTGGGCAGTGGCTCTCGACCTTAACAAAACATAGATGTAGGACATACCGGGCAGTGGCACTGAACCTGAAAAAAACACTGATGTAGGACATACCGGGTAAATGTACACCGGAGATCTAAAGAAGGTTGGAAATCGATGCTTTAAAGTATTGTTTTATTGGATTTACATACATTCGCAGGATTGTGTGCTCAATTCAGGCTTATCAGCTTTTGTCAAATAGAAGGACAGATAGCACAACACAGAGAAATACAACACGAAGATGCATTCAGGGTAACAGTGGGATTCGAACCCGTTACCTTCACGCTTTGCACAGCGCTTGGCGAGTGATGCCGCTCGGCCGGGGAGGCCCTTGCCTTAAAATAGTAAGAGTTGAATGTGATCATAATAATATATTAATAGCGGTAGGTGTAAAAAAAGTGTTTTTTTTTTTCCTTCCGAAGATTAAACAAAGAAGCCAACTGCCTCGTTTTCTTCAACAACAAAAAATAATAATAATTTTTTTTTTTTATATATATGTGCTAGAGAATAAAAGATTAAAATTTACTAAATGTTGTTTAAGTTTGGCAACACTTTAATAGAAAAAGAGATTATGTGAACTTCTAAATTATATATTAGAGAGCAAAACAACTTCAATTGTATTTATTCATTAAAAAAAAACGAATTTTGCTCCCCCCCTCCCCCAACAAAGTGGGATTTGTTAGCATCTCTGAAAGAACAATAAATTTTTAAAGGGTGATAATTACGTGGAACATCTATGTCCCAGTAACATTTTCGTTATTAATAGCCTTCAGGGGTCATAATGAGGAATGAATTTTTTTTTCATACTAAAAATATGGAAAACTTCTAAGTTTTACAAATCCTGGCTATGAAATTTTCTTATTTTAGGTCACATCTTTCAAAAACACAATGTGTAAGTCGCTGTTTATAATTATAACTTTCTGCAATTGCAATTTCTCAGAAAGGAATTCATGATATTTGAAAAATAAAAAAATGTTCGAAATGTGTCATACTTTATCCAAAGATATTTTTGCTGATATTCTATTTATAAATATTACATTTTTAAATGATACATTCTAGACCATACGGATTAATGTAAATCTTAACGTTACTTCGTCTACCGGTTTTTAAATAGGCTCGGGTTTTTCTTTATATTCAACACTATTAAAATCTATCTCTTTGTTGTAGATAAAGATTTCATAATTATTTTTGTGTTACGACATCATAAGTTACGATCTTCTTCATTGTTGATGTGCTGAAGGAAATTAATCAGCTCCTCCCTGCATAAGAATCCTATTCCTCAATCCAAAAAACGAGGTCGTTTTTATTCTGATCTCGACGCCACTACGCCTATTCCAGAAATCGCCTTCTTTTTTTTTTATTCCATCAACATGATAGAGATAAAATAAGAATCAACTCTTCCATCCTTTGTTCGTGTTCTTACCCCCAGGCTGAGGAAAAACATCTATTCGTCGATGTGATCTTCATAAACGGAAGTCAAACAACAATTTCCGATCTGATAAACTTTCCCTTTCTAGAAAAAAAAGTGTAAAAGGTTGCGCCCTTCTTTTTTTACTTGCGACATATGTCGCAAAAATAAGATCAGGACCCTGAGGGTGGTTGGATGATGGAGGCTTGAGGAAGAGATTTTAACACCAACGTTGTTGTGGTCAGCTTATAAAAGAAGGTGTTATACTTTCTTATATGCCAAATTCGTTCTGGATATCGTATTCGGCTTACATCCAAGATGAAAGGAACGGTAAGACGATACTTAGTTTTGTGTTTAAACCAACTTGTTTGTTAACAGAATGCTTTAAGTTTTGCGTATCAGAAAATGTAATGTGAAACTCGCTTAAAAAGTGCTGACGTTATCATTTAATAACCTTTAGCGGTCAAAACAATTGTGATTGTTCCTTTTAAGAAATAAACAATACAGAAATTTTTAGCTTTACAATGCTATTTTATTTTTAGTTGTCGTTGTTTAATTTTGATAAATCAAAACAGTCCTTTTAAAATTAAAAAAAATGTAGTTATTACATAAGAAAACTATTTTGATTTTCTCATATTATCTATTAATTTCATCTTAACCGTTTTCCATAATTGCCACTTTTTACTCATTCTGGTTAAGATTTTTGGCAGCGGTGGCAACATAGCAAGTTAGGTTAGAGTTACGCGTAAAAATTCTTTGAGCATTCAATATTATTAATGAATAATGTGAGGACTTAACATATTTCTTTGAATTAGTTATACGTAGTGGTGGTCGAAGCCATCATAAATCATTTTAAATAAAAAAAAAGAAATATCCTGGTAAAATCGGAAGGTTCGACAGCCATGCAGTTTGCCCGAAGGACTCAATTTTTTTAAACGGATATATCACTTCTTTAAGCAGTAGTTAATTCATCACCATGAAAACGCGGGGATAACACAGGTAAATAGTGATACAATCTCAATTTTTATTTATTTATTATCTCTATTATTATTCAATTGTAATTACCACTATAACTTATATTTAAAATAATTGATATTTAAACCAAAAACGTAACTTCAATTTCAATATATATTGAAAAAATGTGTTAAAATTAGTTACTAAATTTAATTTCTTCTAAAGAAATTTTGCAGCTAGTGATAATTTTCTAAAATGTTAAGATTAATAAAATTAGCAATTTTTTTAAGTTCATAAAGTGGTTGAGAATAGAAAAAGTTATAAATTTAGGGTAAATTGTGCAAGCACTTTAAACGGCTTATCCCCTTGGGGACGGATGATTCATAAAAGCATTCGTACAAAATCAGGATGTAAATAATTAAAAAACGGTAGCTTAAATGTAAGCATTGCTAATTTGACAGACTTATTTTGCTTTGACTTTAATTATTGTTAGTTTAATCACATATATAATCAATGTTAGTTCAAAGTATAACTAAATTAATTTTATTTTGAACTAAGTAATGATGAATAAAATAAATCAAACAATTATAATCCTGCTCACAAATAAACTGCAAAAGAATTACTTTGATTACCAGTTTTATCTTTTTACCCTGGTTGATACGGTTTTATGCTGGCAAATATTTGTGACAGTCGGCGCGAAAAGGTTAGTAGTACAAAATTTAGGGTTCCTGATGGTCTGTTGAAAATACAGAACTGTAAATTAATCTTTTAATTACGATTTATCCGAACACTTCTGTTTGAATATTTAGAGTGGTAATAAATTTTATGATTTAATATTCTTTACTGATTTAATAAATTTCATTTAGAATGATTTGGTACACCAATACATACAAATAATCTAAATTTATATGTGCTACTGAGTTAAACTAGGAAGATAGGTTCTCATCAATTATGTCTTTCATTTTTCAAAAATCAATTATTGTACTTATCAAATAATGTTTTATCTTTATTTTTAATTTAAGGCTACAATCAATATTTCTAATGTTATGTAAAAATGCCAATTTGTCATATTGAAAATTTCATTGTTTTATTATTTCACAAGCAAACGGCTTGATTTTATTATGGCTACCACAATGTTAGCCAAATCAATGTATTTTACCTTACTGTATGTAATTTAATGATGAATGGGATAGGGGCCGCTTCGCGGCCCAGGTGCCCAGTTTATTTAAATAAAGAAAGAAAAAAAAAGGAAGATAGGTTACTATCACTTTTTATTATTTTTGCAGCTTGAAAGTGGTACCCATTCTATAAATATAGACATTGGTGCTAGCTGCCCCGATTTCTATTAATGACGAGAAGTGGTAAAGAATTAAAAACTATAATTTAAAAAATTTTAGTTAACTATTTTAACACTTCGTACCTGCCAATTTTTTCCCTTTCTAAAAATTTTTTTAAGGTAGTAAAATTGCAAATTGAAAAATCTATTATGGACAATTGTCTTTTATACTTAACTCACGCCAACTTATTCATGCGCATTTACATAAATGTTTGATTTATTCGTTGGTTAAAATCATTCTTTATTAAATTTATCAATGATAGAATGTAATGAGAAGCAAAAGTTACATATAAAAACTTCTGGAAAAATTGGTTGCATTCGCTCACAATGAAACAGGCCTGCAAACCACTACGCTTTTTGTAAAATATTTTATAGAGTGGTAGACGTAGAAAAATCAAAACTTTCAGAATTTTTTGTAATTTTATTAGCATTTTAAAAGTCTCACCACGATAGAGCAGAAACAAAGTGGTGTTGTATATGAACTTTTAAATCATTTATACGTAGTAGTGTGGAAAATAACTTTAAACGAATAAAAAAAGAAAACGTTAAACATAACTACTACTTGAGTGAATTTTTACAAAAGCGTTGAAAGTTAGAAGGCCATACAGGCAGACTTGCCCCTTTGCTTCGTATAAGCGGGAAATTTTTTTTCTAGTGAAAACAAAATTTATGCTATTTGTGTGCAGGGTCCGCGCTACGCATTCGCCACCTCGCCAAATGCGATTATATTATAAATTCGGCGAGAATAAGTGTGTTTTGGCGAATGATTTTTTCTATCGAAAAGAAAAATATATATTCCTCTAATTCCTGAGAGAAAAAATAAATCGAGGAAAAAGGTAAAAAGAAATTTTTTTTGAAGAAATCCTATATTTTCTAATCAATTTAGTAATTTCCGTTAGATACGTTGCATAACCATTTAGAAATATCCAGACAATGTAAGCATGAGACAAATTACCATAAAATACAGATTAACACGTTCGTTACCGGATCGCGTGATATCGCGTGACGAAATTCTCTCCTGTAGTTTATGTCAATAAAACAGATAAAGTGGTAGCAAAATGCATATTATCATCCAACTATTTTTGTAGAAAATATTCTTTTTCGTGACAATCATGTGACAACACCATGATGTTACTTCAGGTTTATCCATATAATGCTGCCCCCCCCCCTAGTCTAAAAAATAATCAAAAATTAACCCCCCCCCCTACTCCTATTTCTTTCCTTTTCATTGCTTAATTACTCCTCGAAAACGATTTTTCACTTACGGTCTCTTTTCTTTATGGTGCTTCTGTGTACGTCACCGCTTCAGGAAAGCATTTCCGACCCCACATTGCTATATGATTTCGAGTCGTCAGGATGCCCCCTACCCCTCTTAGAAGTTCTGAAACGCATAACTGAGACACCCTGTATTTATAAAATGGTAATTTAAGTTACTTTTTAATACCCTCCAACTGCTATTTCCGTAGATTCAGTAAATACTTTTCTTCCGTGAAGCAAAGATTGGAATGCCTGTCACTAAAAATTTAAAAAGTGGTAAAAATTCAATTCATGTTTATTAATTTACCTCTTTAATTATTCAATACTAACTACCACTATGATTTACATTTCGAATTATTCATATTTAATAAAAATAAAAAAATAAGATGCATTATTATTCATTAACTTTCAAACTGAAAAAAAAAAAAATATGCTAAAAGAAGTTGCAAATTTTAATTTCTTATTGGTCACCACTTTTTCATTTTATAGTCGTTTGAGGCAACTCTACAATAGCCCGTATTAATATCTCAATAAATTAAAATTGAACGACATCTGGTTCACTACTTTACATATATTTAAGCAAATATATAAAAAGTTGAAAAAAAATGTGGTCGTTTTCTTAGGCCTGATGACCAGCCCCCAAGCGGGAAGTGGTAACAATCAGAAAATTTTATCATGAAAATTTTAATCTCACTTTAGTTTTAGGAGTTAAGAGATGACAGATTTCCTTTATTTTACAACCATCGTTGAACAGCCGACTCAAATTTGAGTTTATGACCACCAATGTTTAACTCCGTAATTTTGAACCCAAAACAGAAGACAAGGAAACTACTGAATCAGTAACTCCAGAGGTATTAATTTGTGATGATAACTTGGAGACCTTTGTCCCTCGGCAGATTTAACGAGCACCAGTCACCATTTAATGCACGGAGACTATAGTACTTCATTTTATAAAAGTCGTTGAATAGCAGACCAAATTTTGATTTACGGCTACTACTGTTCAACTCCGTAGCCTTGTCCTTTTGAACTTAATCCAGAAGACAAGGGAACTCCTGGATCAAGTATTGAGAGAAATTCGCCTTCGCGGAGGACTTTTTGATGGAACTAACCCGCATTTGCGTAACATGCAGAGGAAAACCCCGAAAACCTCCCACGGTTAACCTGACGGCAAGGGGACTCTAATCCATGATCCGTCTACCACTGAGGATATTTTACTTCAGCGCTGTAGTCAGTGCAAGCTTGATGCGGAATTCGTATCAACCAGATATCGCCGGGATTCGAACCTGCTACACCTCATTGGAAGGCGAACGATCCATCCTCTGAGCCCTCGCGGCTGTTCTTTTACTTTATAAACATATTTTGGTATATTGAAATTTGTAAAAAACATTTGCTTCTTCATTCCTTGTTAGAAAGTTATACAATATTTAACTTCTTCCACTTCTGTTATTTGAAATTTTGTTTTAAAATGCCAAAGCAACATTGGCGTAAGTCAGTGTTTCCCAAAGTGTGGTACGCGTACCCCCAGGGGTACGGGAACAGTTTAGCAGGGGTACGCGTTCTTATGCGAAATATCTTGCAACAAACGAAAATTTCAAAATTTTTATTTGAAAACAAAGCTAGCCTTGAAAATTTACGATTACGTATCTTTCTATTGGCTATTTTTTGCAGTGCTAACAGTTCATAATTAGTGGTGTCAACAACCAGTTGTGATTTTTAACTTTTGTGCAATTTTTTTTTGTAGAAAAAAAATAAATTCATTTTTTTTATTAGTGGTACACAGCGTTATGAAAAATTTGAAAAGGGTACACAAAAGTCATAAGTTTGGGAAACACTGGCGTAAGTTAAGAAATGTGCGCAGCGATAAATATTTGCGATTGGTAGTAGTCTTTTAATGTATGATTCTTAGTTTAGTAAATTTGATTTTTATCAGGTTTATACTAAACACTACTTCTAAATAATTTAAAAGCTAATGTGATACATCACTTCGTTTAAGTGTTGAGCATCTTAAAAAAGTTGGCAAATTTTAGCTTGTTATTCTCAACAATTAGCGTCTATAACATAGTTTACGGACGCTACTTAAGAAATCCTAAGTTACCATCTGATATTTTAAATGGTAAATAATATACTATTAATAAAAGATTTCTTTGGAATTTATTTTAACTGAAGTGATCATGTTAAGAAAATAATAACTACCACTGGAATATGCAATAAATTAAATTGTCTACTATAGTAGACAATTTAATTTATAGGTCTATAACCTATAGATCTCAGCAATACATATACCTCACAGATATCAAACCTAAAATTACTTATGTAACACATCAAACATTATGTAACATATCAAACCTAAAATTCTAGGTACAAACGATACATATACCTCAAACGTATCAAACCTAAAATTACTTATGCATCATCTGCCTGGTACAATTACAGTAACGTAAATGCTAAAAAATATTAATGTCTTCCAAATTAAATTACTAAGAAAAATAAGCGGAGTCCCATATTTTATTCGAAACAAAGATATACATAGATATTTTAAATTAAAGACACTCACTGAAACTTTAATGACACTTCACACAATTTTATATAAAAGCACAAAAATGCTCAGCCGCTAACTACAACAATATTTTTTAAAGTAGAAATGCTAATCGAAGATTCCAAAATCAGACCTCAAACCCACGCAGATTTTTTCGATAAAGCCATAGAATGTAAAACAGCAAATTTTAATGAAGTCTTTAAATTTGAAAATTATATCAAAGATAAAAACTACAGACCAATAGCTGCACATTTCACCTCCGACGCCTCATATCATAACTATCAAAACAAATAATTTCATCCACCTTTCTGAAAATAACTTTTCCTCATGCTGATACAGTTCTGAACAACTCCAAAATCAAACACACACAGTTTAGAGCAAGCTGCTTATTTTATTTTTGATTCCTTTTTAGTTATTCAAGCAAAGTGTTTGAAACATTCATAAAAGCAACTCCACTGCCTGCTTACCTCAATGCTCAACCAAAACTGTGTTAAAATTCCAGATGAATGGGATAAGAGCCGCTTCGCGGCCCAGGTGCCCAATAAAATCAAAACACTAGGACTAGGAGACCTCAAACCCACTTTTACACAAGCGATGCTATTTTATCGGATAAATTCAATTAATTCTTCACTATATTAAATATTTTATTGATACTTTTATACTTATTTTTATTGATATTTTATCGATACTTTGATTTTATTTCCCTTTTTTTTTATAATTTAATTTATAAATTTAAATTACAGCGATTGGCTTACAGTCTTTTATATAACTGATCATAACTCTGGTTTCTTATTGGAGCTGCGATTCAGCCAATGGCGTTCCAATTGCAGCTAATTAGTTCAAAATTATTTTTAGATCATGATTATTATTCCTTTTATTTTTCTTTCTGCTTTTAAAACTCATAATGAAAATTATTTCATTACCTTACAAATCAAGATGAAAAAGTAAAAGATCCCTCTGGGGTCTAAAAGCGTTGAGCAATGATATGACTATGACTCTTTGGAATTGATAAATTGAAGTCCTTGTTATTATAAAAATACCAACACGGAGTTGATACAAGTAAGGTTTGCGGAGATATAAACTTGTTCCGGATAGCGGATAAATATTTTCGAGTGGTAGTCTTTAAATATAGGATTCTTGGTTTAGCAAATTCGATTTATAACGTTTTTACTCAGCACTACTTCTAAATGATTTAAAGGCTTATATGATACGCCACTTAGTTACAGGTCTTTGCAACTTTAAACTTCAATATCATTCTTTCGTTGCCTTTTTGACAATGTTGAAGAGGCAGATTCCTCAAATATTACGCTCGCATCGCAGGTAAGTGTTTTAAGCTTTTAAAAAGTTGGCGTAAAGTTGAGATTTTCGGTTAAGAAAAGCTAAAAATTTTAGTTGGTAGTTGTCTATACCTTCTTTAAAAATATTTTTTACCAAACCGCAGCAGATGGTCTCTCAGGGTTTGTTTAGAATGAGAACAATAAAAATAAAATAAATGAAATATTGAGGGTTGCAGAGATGCCAACTTGCTCAAGACAGCAAATAAATATTTTAAAGTGGTAGTATATCGATTGTGATGCTTGGTTTAATAAATTCAATTTCGTAGATTTTTATCCACCACTATTTCTAAATAATACGTAGGCTTTATATAATTCACCACTTTATTTTAGCTAGTTATGCGCAGACTTTTACGACAAAGCAATCAACTGCAATACAGCTAACTTCAACGAAATATTTAAATTTGAAAACTTTAAAAAAGACAAAAACCTTAGACCAATAGCTGCACACTTCACCTCTGACGCCTCATACCAAAACTACCAACATAAATAAAAATCTCCAACTCTTATGTGAATAGTTCGTAGCAATAGTTCAAAACATCAATAGATTACAACCTCAACAGCCTCAACTACAATACCAGCCTTGAAGTCCGAACCTGATACCTCATGTTGACAATAAATTTACAGCAAGTTGCTTAGATTTAGTTTCACTTTTATTTTCAGTTAAACAAGCAAGGTGCTTGCTCTACAATATCAGTCACCCCAGAGACTCTGTATACAAACTGTTTATATATTTAATTTTCTGTAATTTCATGATGAATAGGATATGGGTCTTCTGCGCGGCCCAGGTGCCCCGCTTTTGTTAAATAAAGTAAAGTAAAGTAGCTAGTTATGCCGTACCTTTTAAAAAACAAGCAAAAATAGTCAAATATTTGCAAAATTTATTACCGTTTTATTAATTATTTTGGCGTGTCCGGAGCAGTTGGTATCTCTGGGGTTATTAGGAATGTTTCATCATAAATTTTTTAAAGACCAAAAAACACATTTCAGAAGAAAAATTTTGGTGCCTCTTCAAATATTTTAGAAGACCACTGGGAGCCGGGAACCTCAAGTTAATGGCATATAATATTTATATTTTGTCTATCATTTTCCGAATATGGTACATTTCATGGTACTGCTTAAGGTATTTGGTTTTAATGTGGAGTACTTTAAGAATATCAAAATGCAAATACTTATAATGCAGCAAAAATTGAATGAGATTTTCTAGATTTATCAGAAATTTAATGACGTATTTCATAACTGCTGTAGTTTGTACGGTTGTTAGAAAACTTAAGAGTTATGCATTAAAACTAGAAATGCCAATTTACTGCACTTTGAGGGAAACTTTCTATGATTTAATGCGTTAATTTCAGTACAGTAACTTTAACTTAAAGTGATTTTACCCACCCCTGCGTAATGAATGTTTGCACTGAAACTTGGAATACGTAATTTTGTCTTTAAGCTCTTAAAATTGAACAATATTCATGCTTCAGTTTTTATTTTTTACCACTCTATAAAATCTTTTCCGGAAAGCTGAGCAATAGGTATCTCGGTAAAATTACAGTTTAGAAAATAGTAAAATAACCTAAAATAACAGTTTCTAATTCTTATTATAATTTTTTCAACGTGTACATCCACCTGAGACCATGTGTACAAGATAGTGGATAAAGTTTGAGGAAAATTTTATGACTTAATTAAAACATTTTAAGATTTTTTTCATTAACTTTTAAAACATGATTGTTTACGTAAAATTATAATTGGGCTTATCCTTGCTTTTAACGTTTATATAAAATATAATTTGACTTTTAATTGTTTTATTTTAACGGAAAAAAATATTAAAAAAGGTAGAAAATTTGATTTAATTATCCTTCTGAACAATTTCATGAATTATATATATCTTATTATTTTAGTTTCGTGGATTTTGATTCGTGTCCAAAACGTAAAGAAATACGTTATAAAAATATTCTACAATTTGCATAAAATGATAAAAACTAAAATTTATCATTTTTTATGTAATAGTTAAAAATAATAATATTTTTTTTAAAAATAAAGTATATATTTAATTGCATTGAAATGCTTACTTCCTTCTAAGCAACATCTTTCCTTTAGCACCAAATGCGTCTTGGTGGCAAGACTGCTGTTATGATTTGAAAGATCATGCGTGAAGCTTTTAGAAATATAGTTCTTTTTAATAAAGCAATGCATCTACCAGAATGAGATAAGGGAGTTAAAAGCTTAAAATTATAATTAAAAAATAAAGCATTCGAATGTAAATCTTGCAGTGCTATAGAGTGTTTTAAACATAGCTGAAATTTAAACTAGAAATCCTCTCTTAATTTTGGTGCATTTGCACTTTGCATAAATAAAAATGACACCATTTCTAAAAGTTTCAAGTATGCCATATAAAATCTTCCAAAACATTTATTGCTGAAAGATAGTTTACATAGAGTTAGCATAGAAATGTTAGTATAAAAATGTTAGTACAGAAATGTTTACATATTTTTGTCCAATTCCTGTACTTATACTTTTATTTTCGTTTTAGTTCCTTACATTGCATGCTCTGTCTGTGCTGATGCTGGTGATAGCCAGTAAGATACCTCGCGAAATTCTTGCTCCCATACTCCTCAAGGAAGGGCTTCTCCATGGTGGATCCCACGGAGGATTAGATGGTCTTTATGGAGGGGGACTCCATTCAGAAGGACTACACGGAGGACTCCATTCAGAAGGACTATACGGGGGACTCCATTCAGAAGGACTACACGGGGGACTCCATTCAGAAGGCCTCTCTCATAGTGAATCTCATTCTGCTGATCTTTATGGGGGACTTCATTCCGAAGGGCTGCATGGTGGACTTCATTCTGAAGGTCTACATGGTGGACTCCTTTCTGCAGGCACACATGGTGCAATCAACGCTGAAGATCTTCATGGTGGACTTTATGGTGGAAAGCTCCTTCATGCTGGACTCGACAAGCCAGGTCATTCTATAGAGAAAGAACCTATCGTTATCAAAGAAGTAAAATATATTCCTCCTCCCCTTCCTGTAGTCAAATTTGTGAAATTCATTAAAAAGTCGGCTGTTGGCAGCCCGCTTGGAGGACACGGTTTTGGAGGTCATCATGGTGGACGCGGTTATGGAGGTCACCATGGGGGACATGGTTATGGAGGTCATCATGGTGGACATGGAAATCCTATTCACATTGAACATCTGACCGCACATGGCCCTGGAGGTTTTGGACACCATCACGGTGGTCACGGTATTCATGGAGGTCATCACATTGGTTTGCATCATGGTGGAGGTCTCGGAATTCCCATCCTTAATCTTGGTCATTTCCACGGTGGCCACCATGGTCATCATTAATTTTTAGTTACTACGAAATAGTTCCCTCATCCAATTTTTGTGTAAACCTTGTTTTGTCTCGTGATATACCCACATTGGAGCTACCTGAATAGCAGATGTAAATATTGTCATTTTGCGAAAATGCAATGTATAGGACTCATCTGTTCATAGTGTGTGTGTCCTTAATACTGTATATTTTAAGTCTATGTTACAAAATGAAATGAGCTTATACTTGTGAATTGAAAAAACTGTTATGTGTGAAGAGACGTGAATAAATACATTCTTTTTTCTCTAAGCTAGGAATCTCTTATTTCCTCATTTTTATTCCGAAAAGACCTAAAATATTTGTAAAGGGAAATTTATTAAAACCAATATGTAGTTAAGAATATAAAAAAAATTGTGATAGTTAGAAAAATGTAATAAATGTTGTTAGAAAGAAAAGTTGTTGAATTGACTTTTCGTACACTATTAGAAATTTTTGGTCATCGTTGAACTATAATATCGTGTGAATTTGTTACTATCTTAATATGATGTTGATTTGAACAATATTGACGTATATTTAAACTTGATTATATGATATGGTTTAACTTCAATGGGGATATGATTCAATATTGAATTCGTTGCTAATTCACTCGCTCTATATTACGTGATTCGATATTATGGCTCATCGTTAAATAGTTTTTTCAGAGGGTAGAATTTCACAGAAAATCAAGTTCGAAAATATCTTGATACAATTTTTTTTGCCATTGCTTCAGATTAATCAGTAACTATGCCCAATGTCTCTTCAAATTAAAATTTATGCTGTGCTTCAGCCACAATTCGAAAGAAAAAAAAATACAAATTTTCCCGAAAACAACAGAAATATATTTGGGATTTTTTTAAACTTTATATCAACATTCACTTTATAAGAAAAAAACAACATTTAACAAACTGTACAGGTAATGCTTTATACAGTTATTGTAATACTTTAAACTATATAGAAGTTCATAATCGAACTTATATGGTTCCTTTTTATAACTCGTAATTTTTGGAGTGCTAACTTTCCCGGGAGATGTTTTTTATAATTAAAGTTCTAGTAGAACAATATTGTTGATTCTTAGTTTAAATTAAATTAATTTAAAGTCTCCAGTTTATATAAATGTTTTATTAGGGTCTTGATAATCATTACTCAAAATATTGAGCGTTAGCGAAAAAATATTTCTGATTATAATAAAGTTCCCATAACAAATCAATTCCTCTGGGGGTACTGGATCGGAGATTGATCGTGCTCTGGTTCAGGTCAAAATTACGATTTGCAGATGTATTAGTGGTGTATGAATGTGTACTTCCTGTAAAACGGGCCGTGACGTATGTGCGTGGTGGGAGTCGAATTCTTAGTCATAGATGGCGCCACTGTAAAATTATAAGAAGCACACTCATCGGCCTTAAAATAGGCCTGTCAGTATTGACAAGTCGTATAAGACTTGTTAATACAATAACTTGTTACTTTAATTAACAGCACAAAGGGTATAAGTTAGTAGTCATGGCAGTATAACAATGTGCTTTCGCGAAAGATTTTGGAAAATTACTTAGTTGCTGCTTTTTACATATTAAAATTCTTAGAAAAATTATTTTTTAATTAGGAATTTATGTATTGGAAGCGATATGAAGATTGAATATACTGTTGCTGTAGCTGAAAGTGAAAATTAATTTAACTGTACTAACACTTAATGTTTTCAAAAGATATATTTAGGATTTTAGTGTATTTTTTAAAAATTATTTATATCTAGTTGTGATCAAAATCATTATATTATAAATTGACTTTGTTACACAGCGATAAAAGGAGGTAATGATTATGTTGCGATGTTGATTTTCAACAAAATAAATTCAAAATGAAAAAATAAATAAATAAAGGAGACGAACGCTAACGCGGCTATGAGTATCAATAAAAAAATATATTCATAAATAAATGACATAAATTTTGTTTTTCAATAAAATTTCTGTTGTAAAACGAAAACGGAAGGGTGGTAACCGCTTGGATTAGCTTGCGCAGGAACCGACTCTCGTTAAAGTATTCAATCCGAAAGTGATCGTCTTATTGGCGATCGCAACACTCGAATACGCTATCTGGGAAGAGACCGGTTTCATGCCTTTAGCCCTTCTCCCTTCCCTCTCCTCCTCTTTTCAGTTGTATAGGAATGTACTACGATATATCCCCTTTTCTTAATATTTTTCCTCTTTATTTAATAAAAATATTTTTTAAAATTTCCGTGATACTTTTCTTTACCATATAGTTTACCAGATACTTTCAGTTCCATATAGTTTTCCAACTTTAAAGATTTTAATCTATATAAAAAATCAAGAGAGAAACTAACGTACTTCCTTCCTCTATGACTTTCCACACGCTAATGGGGAAAGCATGTGAAGTGTTGCCATAGGTAGAGAGTTCTGCTCTACGCCACCTGCAGCCCATTTCGATCGCCAATCGCGCAGATCGTCAGGTTACCAAAGCGGGGGAGCTATCCTTTCTGCAGAATATCGAAAATATGAATTCATGTCTTCGAAACATCCTAAGGTTTTCCTAGACGGCCGCCCATAGCTCTTATAGTGCAAAGCTATTATATTAAAAATTGAAACAGCGATATATGCGAAGCAATCACGAGGGTTGTTTGTTTTGGATTTAACAAAACGATTTTAAAAACATTCGTTGTATATTTTATGGCATATATAGGTATTTTCATAGAATATAACACCCATATACTTTAATATGAAACCAATTTTATTTTAATATTGCAGGGAAAGAAAAATTCTCAACGTTTTAATGTTAATTCTTTATATGCACTGATTTTTTCCTGTTTTTGAATGAAAAAGACTAATTTAAAAATATTCTCTAAATAATTCTAGTCGTATAGGGGTATTTTGAAAGAATGTAAAGCTTATATTTTAATATGAAACCGCTTTTAACGGAATACAATATTAAAGGGAAAAACAATTCATAATGTGTTCGTTCTAATCTACTTTTACACTTAAGTGTTTAGGTCAAAATAAGATTTTTTGTAAATTTTCTCTACTATTATTTCTAGTTTTATATGCCTATTTTCTTAGAATATGACATCCGCATTTAAAGATGAAAGGAATCCCGCTTTTAAGAACAGCTCAAAATGTTCGTTCAAAAGTGTTTCAATAAATGCTCTGGATTTGGCGTGTTTTGGGCTAATTTAAAATAATAAAAATTATTCCTTAAACATTTCCAGTCATAGATATTTTCGGAGAATGTGATGCTCACATTTTAACATAAAAGCAATTTTAAAGAGAACCCCGCCTCCTTTCAAAATATTTAAAAAAATTCTCATATAGTCCATTCTAATGTTATAACGAAATATACACTGGAATTTGCGGTTCCTGAACTAGATAAACTATTTAAAAAATATTCTTTAAATTTTTGTTGTATTTAGGTATTTTCCGAGTATATGACGCTCGTATAAAAATATGAGACAAGTTATATAGGAATCCCGCTATTAAAAATTTATAAAGTTTTCAAAATATTCACAAAAAGCTCATTCTAATATTAGTACTATATATACACTGGATTTTGCGTGTTTTCGTGTAAATAAAACAATTTTAAGACAATCGAGTATTTCCAATCATACTTTGACTTTTTTCAGAAAAGGTTTCATGCTTATTTTAATACGAAACCAGTTTTAAACGAATTTCGGTTATAAAAAAATATCAAAATATTCGTTCGAATGTTTTTGATGTATACAAGCTGGGCTACTTTAGCTGAATGGGAAAACAATGGACTTTTGAACTAAATAAAATTATTTAAAAATTATTCCTTCTATTGTTTCTTGTGATTATTCCTTCTATAATTTTTTTACAGAGAATATGATGCCTATATTTTAGTATGAAATCAGTTTTAAAAAAATAAAGTATTCAAAAAAATAAAAATTATAATAATTATAAATAAATGAAAAATTAAGAAATAAAAAATTTCGCTAATTGCTCATTTTAATGTCATTTGATATTTCATATGCTCAGGAGCATGAGTATTTTGGACTTAACAAAACTTTTTTTTAAAAATATTCTTAAAATATTTCTAATCATATATAGGTAATTTCTAAGAATATGACGTCTATATTTTAGTATGACACACCCTTAAAAGTAATCCCGAATTGCAACAAAATTTAAGAAATTCGCAAAGTGTCAATGTTATTCGAAATATGCACTGGAATTGGCGTGTTTTGGATTGAATAAAGAAATTTTAAAAACATTTTTCAAATATTTCTATTCATATTTTGATATTTTTAGAGAATAAGAAACTAAATTTTTAACATAAATCTTGTTTTAACAGAATTGTACTTTTTAAAAAACTCACCAAATATCCATTTTAATGTTATTTTGTACGTATACTGGAATTCGCATGTTTTAGACTAAATTAAACTATTTTAAAAATATACTTCAAATATTTCTATTCTTATATGTGTATTTTCCGACAATATGACACACATACTTTAGTATGAAACTATTTTCTAAGTCATTGTCTTTTTCAAGCAATTTTAAATAATATTTATATATGCATGGGGAATAGCCTGCTTTGGGTTAAATAGAATTATTCAAAATTATTCATTAAGCATCTTAAGTCATATACAATATTTTCAGAAAATATGATGCCCATATTTTAATGTGAACCCCAGTCTAAAAAATCATTCATTCTAATATAATTCGAAAGGTACTCTAGAATTTGAGCGTTTCAGGCTAAATAAACTTATTTTAAAAGTATTCCTTAAATATTTTTAGTCACCTATGGGTATTTTCAGAGAACACGGAGCTTATATTTTAATATGAAACCAGTTTTAAAAAAAATTTCGCTTTTCAATTTTCTTGAAAATATTCCTCAAAAAATCCTTTTTAACATTACCTCTAATTAGGCCCATTTTTTCACGTGTTTTGACCTAAATAAGATTTTTTTTTAAATGCTCCATAATTATTGCCAGTCATATATGAATATTTTCAAAGTTTAAAATAAAAACATGCAGTCTAAAAGAAAGTCGCTTTTCAAAAAAATTTATAAACTTTCAAAGAGCCCATCATTCTAATGTTTTTTGATAATCTATTGGATTTTGCATGTTTTGCGCTAAATAAAACTTTTAAAAACTATTCCTTAAATTCTTCTTGTCGTTTATGGGAAATTTCAGAGCATGTGGCTTCCATATTTTAATATGAAACTAGTTTAAGGAAATTTCCGTCAATAATAATTAAAAAAAAACATTATTGCATTTTAATAAGTGCCCCTAGTGTCTATTTTAATGTTATTCGATTTATACAATAGAATTCGCGTGTCTTGGACCAAATAAAATTATTTTAAATGTAGTCTTTAAATATTTCTAGTCATATCCGAGTATTTTCAGAGAATATAACCAACCGCTTAGAAGAGAGAAGGTCACAGCAAGGGCTACCATATGTTTTGTATTAACCCCAATGTGCAACTATGCTTAGCACTGTGCTTAATGACCCAAAAGTTAGTGACATCGTTTTTATTTTCCCTCCACTGCGTAGTTTATTTCGTTAAGCCGGACTACTGAATTGATCTGTGCTGAGGTCTTCTCCCTTCTGGGAGGTGTTGATATAACACTCATATTTTAAAAAGGAAATTAGCATTAAAGAATCCAATTTCAAAGAAAGGCAAGTTGAGAAGGAAATTTTTTCTCAACGTGCACGTTCGAATGCTAGTTCTCTACATACACTGGATTTTGCTTGTTTTTGAAACTAATCTAAAAATATTCTCTAAATATTTCTAGCCGTATATAGTTATTTTCAAAGAATGTAACTCTTTGCTCTACTGGGAACCGAGTTCTTACGATACTGCGGGACATCACACCTCAGTAATTCTTAATTCTGTAAAAACATAGAAAAGAAATATTTAAGCATATTAAACAAAATTGAACTAAATACATATGTAGCTGTACACTTAAATTGCAGTGATGAAACGAAATTTGTTGGATTTCTGTCCAAGCATTTTAAATAATTCATGTCTACTTTTCTTTTTAGCTTTTTTTAATTCTGGCAGAAGTTTTGGATAGATCTCCGGCAGCAATTAAGTACTAAAAACATTTGATACTCGTCGGTGTTTCTTAAAAATTCGTTTTAATGAAACAGAGTGATGAGTTTAAAAAATGTAAAAATAGTTTATTTACAAAACAGTAGATGTCGCAGTTCAATGTTAAAATTTTAATAAAGAGTGTTTTTAAATATGCATTGAGTTGGACAAAAATAAGTCAAAGGAAACTCCCTACTGTAGAAAGCCGTTTGTTGTTGCCGGCTCCATTTCAACGTCATAATTTTGTAAACACTTCGTGAATTTAAGGTTGTCATTTAATTAGTTTGAACAAAAACAGGAGAACGTTTTTGTTTTTTAAGCACTGCCTGCTTATTTTATTCTAAAATTTTACAGTTTGAAGATGAGTCGAAGACGGAACTACGATACTGACGACGATGGTTTGTCTTTTAATTAGTTACAATTTTTATTTAAGTTGCTTGTTTTCTTTAATATCTAAATAAGTGTGTATTTTAAATCTATGTTTCTATTATAATATGGTGTTCTTTTGTCTGTTTTATATTTTTTGTTTGCTTTGGAACACTTAAATAATGCATATGTGTGTTAATAAGTGTTGAATTTTAAACGACATTAAGGCTATAAAATCTTATTTTTTTGCTAGTATTAATATTGCTAGCTAATGATAAAACTAGTATTAATATTATTTTCAAGCATTTTAGTTACTTAAGGAGCAAATTTTATGCCTGTTGGCATTTTTTTTCCCTTGTAGATTTACCATCACTTATAACAAATCAGTATCATTTTTGTTACGAAAACTAAGGGCAAGAATGCACCCGTGGTCCAAAGTAGCCCCAAAAGCTTTTTTACTTGGCTCCTGATCTGTTTAAAATATAATTTAAAATATAAAAGAAAAAAAATTATTTTGCAGCTATGCTCTTAAACAGAAGTGTACTGTTCTATTTAGTTTACAGCCTTTCTCAAAATATCAGAATAGAAGTTCTTTTTAAACAATAGATTCAGAGTTTGCTGAGAAAGTAAACTAAAAGAGAAGAAAAAATTTTGCTAGTCTTGCTTTTCTATAAATAAAAAAAATTATTATTCCAAAATTCTAGCAACTGACAGTTATTATAAGTAACTAATGAGACAAAACTGTATCAGCTGTATGAGTAAAAAAATTTTTTTCCTGAATAATAGTGAGAGTTTACATTTCGGATGAATGTAAAATCTGTTTTGTTGTATGTCTATAAATTTATCATAAATTGTTTTGTTATCAGATAAATATACTTCTTTAAATTTATTTATATTATCTAAACATGCCAGCCAGGTGGATGAGTGGTTAGCGTGCTTGATTGTGAAGCCATTGGCTGCAGGTTCGAATCCCGCTCTGGGCATGGATGTTTCTCTCTCTCTTTGTGCTGTCCTCTGTTGTGTGTGTGTGATGTATGAATGTGGCCCACCCTATAAACTGATTTGTGGCAGTGTGGCGTGGGCAATGTTGCTCGCCTCCGTGACTTTGGTTCACAGGTGCCCACTGGGTAATGCGAAATGAGCAAAAATTCTGGCATCTTTATAGGCAAAGATTTTATTAAAAAAAAAAAAAACACTTAAGGAATTTAGGAGAAATAATAATGAAATTTACTTGCTCCAGCAAAATGGAAAAGTACCAAGATTAATTACTTATGCATAATTCAAAAATTTTACTTTTAAACAAAATTCTAAATATTTCCCACATTTTTATTGCAGCATTATGTTACAACAGCATTATATGTAATATATACAATACCCTCATCTCTTTATTTAAATTTAATGTAACTTAATGCATGGAAATAGTTTGTCATCCCCGTTAAAAGAGTCATAAACATGTCATTCTGTAGTATTTTTATGGAATTCGATATTTTTTTTTTGTTATCATATAAAATTTTTTTTTTTTTTGGTATCAAATTTAAACTTATTTAGTTGATCACCTCAAATTGTAGAGAAATTCAGCAGGTTGCTTACGTATTAGCACTTTACATCTGCCACCTGATTTCGTGAATCTGTCTAAAATTGTTTAGTGAATCGATTAAGCAGTATGCAAAAAAGTTTCTCTTTCTAAAGAAGAAAACTTTGTGCTGCAAATCCATTAAAATATATTGAGCTGTAAATGCTGCAATACAAACAGTATGAGGAATTTGTTTTAATCTGTTTTTTTTTTTTTTTTTTTTTCCAATTTGAATTAATATGTTTTGAATATGTTGCAGTTAATATTTAAATGTTATTATCAGTTGTAAAAGGGTTGAAATATTTAGGAATTATGTTCTATATTTTTTTAGAGAGAAATAAAGTTATATTTAACTAAAGATAAATAATTCATTAGAGTAAGCAATAGAGTTGATAATGCCTCTAAATTTTTAAGAAAAGAATATTAAGATATTATGCAATATTAGACAGCTAAATTAACAATACTACTTCTAAATCTACAGTTATAAAAAAAATAAATTACATTTATGATTAAAAGTAATCGGAAAATAGTTATAGATTTGTGACATGTATAGAGCTGTTCACTTTTTCTTATTTGTCTCATTAATTTCAGAGGTAAATCACTTAAAAACTGACATAAACTTGTTCTGTCAATTTTTTTCCCCATCTTTAATTTGGTGTAAAACCTAGCTTATAATATATTTAAATTGCATGAAACATTATTTTTACTCTCAAATTAAGAGCAAATATTTGTGGACACTGGTTTATCTATTTTTGAACAAATAAGTTTGAAATTCTAACTTTTTCTGTATTGATGTTAACAAAAATAACTATCAGGGGTCCACACATTTTGTAAAAGGTCCATTTTTATAAAATTGTAAAAAAATTACTCGTAATTTGTGAATATAAAATAAACGTTAAGTCACATTCTTTCAACCAGGGTCTGCTTTTGTGCAAATAGGGTCCGTTATTGCCAAAAAAGCTTTTTTGAGGAGTTTTTAAATTGTAAAGACATACAAGATAATGCTCAACACTGTGAAATTATAATTAAAAAAATTAACAGCAATTGCAGCTACTAAATTAGTGATGTAACATACAAATATTTGGTATTTAGCCTATGCTGCTGAACGCAGAATGTTCATTTAGGACGAATAAAGGAAGAAGCGTCTGCTGCAGACAAAATTTAGTTCATTTACATCTGTCTTTCTTTTACCCCCCTTTCCTGGGAAGGGTTTATTCGATTAACAAAACAATAATGAAGACAAACAAATTTGTGAAGGGTCCGATTAAAAAATGAATTATTTTGTGAAGGATCCGTTTTTAAGTTAAAATATTTTGTCAAGGGTCCGTTTTTATGAAAAGATATTTTGTGAAGAGTCCGTTAACGGACCCAAATTTCTTCTAAACGGACCCCTGACCATGGACATGTAATCAAACTATTTTTATGAAATCTAATATTCTGTTAGTTGAACTTTAGAATATCAAATCAAATTGAGAACCAAAGAATAAAAAAGCTGATGAAATCTAAGTTTTGGTGATAAGATTTAAATTATCTAAGTGACAACTAGTTTGTTTTAAATTAGGGGAGCACAACACGCGCTCCACAGATTAAGTGTAGCCCACCAGTTCTCAATGTGCAACCCACGAAAGTTCCTGGACATTAAAAAAAAAGTTATACATATTTTTCTGAATATAAAGTAATTTAAAAATTTTGGTTGTATATTTAAGTTTCTGGCAACCCAATCTTAATCGATGTAGTTTTCGGATTGCTTTTTCACTGGTTATTGCTTAGAATTTCTACATAATTTTAAAATTCTCAATATTTTAATTGGACATTACGTTATACAAATGCAGTGCTTAGAACATATATAGGAAAATTACTGTAATTACCATAAACATGTCTGACTAAATTTAGGGCATGCAGCTTTTCATTGGTTAATTTGCTGTGCAAAGTGACCTTTCACTCAATAAGTTTTTACACCCCTATACTTAATATAATTGTTTCTTCTAATAATGTTAAAGATATTTTTTTTTTCAAACATAGTTTTACTTTTTTAAACATGTACTTGAGACAAAAAGTTATAAACTTAAATTGCTTCTATTTTTTAAAACTTATTTTCAGTATTTGATCTCATTTTTTCAACAACATATTGTATAAAACTTGATTGGTTTTTATCTAGATAACCACTCAAGGAAAAGAAGAAGATTCAGTGCTGAGCCTAAAGAAATTGAAGATCGATTAGAGTCACTTATTGTTAGAGTTGGTGATAAGGTGATGAACTATTAATTTCGTTTCATATTTTTCTGAACTTATTATTTCACTTTTTGATTTCTATCAGTAGCAAATTAATACATATTGCATATTAGATGAGACAGTAGTTTTGCCCCCAACCTCAAAATTCAAGGATTGCAAGAAGTATATTACTTATTATTACTATATTTTATATTCTGCACAACTTTCCATCTTAAAATCAAAATTGATTTTATTTTCTATTTTGGGAAATAAGCTTTGCAGAATAATAGAAAAGGATACCATATGAAATTATCTGCTACATCTTTCAACATCATCAATTATTCATTTAATATGACATACCAAACAGGCTGTCTTAGAGGGTTTTACCAGGCTTGAGGCATCTGCTGAAACATTGGATTTTAACTATTAATCAGGATAAGATTACGGTAGTCAGTTGTCAAAACTTTTAGGCTTGACCTCTTGTAACTAGTGATTAAACATTTAATGGTGTTAGTTCAAGTGCCTAAGGACAATTGATACAGTTAATAATGATATCAAAACAAAAAATACAATTATGAATTATACAAGCAACCTAACATAATCTCAGTTATTAAATCCTATAGAAAAATATGACTGAGTCACATCTATAGAAGGGATGATGATGACCCAGTTAAGAAACTGACTATTTTCAAGTTTACAGGCAACTGTAGAAAGGAAAGCACTAAACACAAGATATATTGATTCTGTGAAAAAATATCTCAAAAACATGGGAATCAATAAATAGAGTTGATTGAGCCAGTATGGAGACGACTAGTTGGGACAGCTCTGGCTTGTACTAAGCCGGCATGTTGATGGAAGAAGTTTGGACAGCTTGAGCAGAGTTCAATTGCCATTGCTTCAAATTGAGACAAAACGTTAAATTTGGCGTCGAAACAAGCTATCTTCCCAAAATGCGAGACCCGCAGTATAAATGTTTTTTTAGATAAAATTTTTTACATCTAACATTTATTTCACTAAAATGTTTTTTTTTTCTTTTCATTTGACTAATGTTTTTTTGTGACAGATTTACCAAAATTGTCTTTAATAGTCAATTAAGAAGAAAAAGAATATGGCATGCTTTTAATAGCAATCTAAATTTTTGCAGAGTACATCATCTTTAGAAAGCAATCTTGAGGGTCTTGCTGGAGTGTTAGAAGCTGATCTACCTACTTATAAAGCAAAGATAATGAGAATTCTCGGTGAATGGTA
Source organism: Parasteatoda lunata (assembly GCA_949128135.1). NCBI lineage: Eukaryota > Metazoa > Arthropoda > Arachnida > Araneae > Theridiidae > Parasteatoda > Parasteatoda lunata. The sequence goes on along the minus strand of OX421970.1, from coordinate 95,249,923 downwards.
TTTATTATTTCTATATTTCAGTAGTTCAGTTCATTTTTTATATTTCAGTAACATTGTAATGTTTTCCAGTGAATTTTTGCAAGTCATCATTTAATAGCCATATTTCATATGATAAATTAAGGTTTATTATTCAGTTATTTTTTTAATTGCTAAATTTTGTACAACTTCACAGTTCCATATTGTTTTCTGCCTTCACGATAGATATCACTTTACTGCTCCAAATTGATTCTGTTGTATTCAGTAGCATTGCTCCGATTTTATGGCATTTGTTTTGATTTAGAAACATTAAAATTGTGTACAGACTCGCTGCTTTGCATGTTTTTATTTTCCTACATGAACTCACTGCTTCATGGCTCGGCATTCAGGAGCATTTGCATTTGAGTAAATACATTTATTATATAAAGAAAAAGTAGGACTAGTTTTGCTTTAAATTTTTTTTTATTTTCTGTATAAATGTTCTTTGCTTTAATCTTTACATCAAACAAGCACAGTTTTCAGTGAGGGTATTTAATGCGAGCTGTAGATTGTTGAAATAAAAGCTGAAATATTTACATTGTAATGATAGCCAAGCATGTAATACATAGGTAAAGATGAAAGTTGCACGAAATTATAAACTTTAATTCTTAGAAAAAATACTTGAATCTTGGCTGATGTTGTTATTTTGGTCATTTCGTTATTATTTGTTGTCCTTCCAGGGGGCTTTACGTTATTAGATTAAGCAAAAAAAATGTTTAATTGTTTATTCCATCTAAATAAAGATTAACTGTATTCAGTATTATCTGGTGTAATTCTGTAACTCGAGGCAACTCATAATATTTTTAATTTACCACGATGGATCTTTCTCCTTTACTTTTAATGGAGCCACAAAGTAAACTATTTCCTCCGTATTTATCATAAAAATACACACTATTAGAGCAGCTTTAATAGTTATCAAAAATAACTCAGGAAATTAGTATTTTTATAAAAGTATATTTGGTGTCTAATAAAACTGCATCAATTATGCTAATGCCAGTAGAGTCTAGTCTAAAAATTAAACTTTTTTGATGTCAGTAATAGCATGGCGACTGTTTACGGTTTCCCATAATGAATAAGTACTTTTCCCATAATGAATAAGTACCCCCATTAAAATCACTTTTTAGCACATTTTATTTCATCTAGTACTTATCACCAAAATGAATTAAGAAACATATACTTCAATGCTTGACGTTTGCCAATTTTTTATGCTTTCTTAATCGAATTTGTATAATTTCTTCAATAAATTTGCTTTAAATAAAAATCTTTTTTTTATTCAATTAGTAACTATTACCAAAATCAATTATCATTCGCCTAAATAATAATAGTGGAGTATTTTTTTTTTTTTTTTTTTTTTGCGTCTTCTCATTTAACTAGTACCATTTCACAATTAATTTTTCTTTTCAGTATAAAGCTTTAATAATAGTTTTAATTACCATTGGTTTTAAATTGTTTAGTTTTATAGTTACATATTCTAAAAGCATAACTATAAGCAAAATAAACATGTGGTTTTGTGTAACTTTAGATATAACAGGATCAAGTAGTCTGCCTATGCAATGATCACATTAATTATTTAGATAACCTGACATAACAAATAAAAAATAATTAGGTTTTACACAATGCCATGCCTAATAAACAACTTTTTTGATTTGTGTTATGAGCTAGAAACACTGATGCTATCTTTAAAATATTCGACAAAATTGAATGTTCTATAGTTTAAGACAATAGCTTCCACTAAACCAATGTGTCTGAATTAAAAATAGAAATAAATAATTAAAAATTAGGTTTCATAATTTGTTTGCAACAGTATTAATTTAGCCTCATGATGAGCGAGGTTTTTTTAGTGCATATGGTATGCCTGCAATCCGATATGCAGACACAAACACCCAATTTCTTTATTATATAAAAAAATTATTTTAGGGGGTTGTAAATTTCAATTTTTGAAAGCTAAATATTTTATACTTTCTTTTAATTAGCCTACGAATAATAATGAATTAAAATTAATAAAATGAAGTACTATTGACGGCAATTTAACTCTTACAATAAAATAAGAAATAATTGTGGTTTTAGATTTTTTTTTGCTTAGATTATTTCTGTTATTCAATACAGAGAAACATAAGTCTTGGGTCATATTTCTCTGTATTCTAAGAATTAAGTTTGATGAGTGATAGTATTAATTTACGTTGAACTAAAAATTATCTGGTTAGTTCAAATGTTACTTGTAAAAATAATTTAAGTTTTTAAAAATATTAGAATTATGTTCTACAAGGTTTTATTAATGTTTAGGCTACCTTTCAATCTCTATAAAACAGTCACGCAATCAAAAGCCCAGAAAAGCTATCTTCTTTTTGCTTCATACAATGATTACTAGATGCAGTGAATTAAAAAAAATAAAAATTGTTTTCCATAAAAAGAAAAAAAGAAAAATTTGTTTTCCAAAATAAGAAAAAAAAAAAAATTTTGAGATAAGAATTGAAACACAATTTTTATTTCAGTGTGACAAGACTGCCTGAGAAAACTACCATCTACACTACTTTAGTTGGACTTCTTAATGTCAGAAACTACAATTTTGGAGGAGAGGTATCTTTTACTCATTTAATCTCTCTGAACAAAACTTTTTTTTTTAAATAAATAATTTCTAAAATTTTCATTATTTTTGCTAAGGAACCCATTTCTTTGCTAATATTTTTATAGGGGCGCTAATTTTTCAATTAGAATTAGTATTTTTATAAAATTATCCAATTTTTTTCTACTAGTATTTTTAAATATGACCCTTTTTCTACTAGTATTTTTTTTAACAACATCCATTTTTCTGATAGTATTTTTGTAAAGATGTGAAAAACTTTGGTGCTGGTAATTTTGTGAAGATTCTTATTTTACTGCTAGTGTTTTTGTGTAGGGGTCCATTTTGCTGATAACATTTTTTTTAAATGTACCTAATTTGAAAGTAATATTTTTATAAGTGTTGCCAATAAATTTATTAAAATCCCTTAGTCTACAAGTGAGATCCCTTACTGTACAAATCCTTTAATTCCTTATTGTACAATTTAAAGTGTACTATGAATTTTAAAAATAATGTACATATTTTTTTAAATTTAGTATTTATTTTACAAAAAATGCCACTAAAAATTTCTAAGTACATAAACTGTTTATTCATTTTTTCAAATTTTAGTTCGTTGAGTTGCTAGTCAAAATATTACGAGAATCTCTGAAAGCAAGGCGATTTGAAGAAGCTCGTGTGACGGTAAGACATGTTTCAGTCTCTATCCTTCCTTTAATTTTAGTTTCATTGTTTTTTTTTTATTTATTTATATACATTTTTTCCCTACATAGGTTAGGTTTCTTGCTGATTTGGTTAACTGCCATGTTATATCTGCAGGTTCAATGATTAATTTTCTGCAGACATTAGCTGATGTAAGCGGTGAAACGGGTATTCCTCAAGTAAGTTAAAACTAGTCCGATTCGTAAAAATTGTTCATTAAATAAAATTTCTTTTAATAAAGTTAGTTCTTAAATTAGCTAATATATTTGGATTAAGTTTCTTAAAAAGAAATTGCTCTTATTAAAATTACTTCATAAATTAGCTCATGTAATTGACTAGTTTATGTATACTTTTTAGTTTAAATTTTTATGCGTAAAATTTATTATATTTAAAGTTTTACATTTATTGTTTTGTTTGAATAATTTACTATGCAGAGGAGATTTGATAAGCCAGTAGAAATCGTGTAAAAAAATGTAATAAATGCAGTGTTTTGTAGACAATATCACTTCACAATGTAATAAGTCTATTGAACTGTTTTGTACAGTTTGCTCAACTAACTTATTTAAAAAAAAAAAAAAATATTATATACATTTTTATAATCTTAATTTTCCTAGCTTTTTGATAAACTTGCAAATTTGGGTATATAAATATATAGTAAATTCCTGGTGGTATACTCTGAGTATGCTTGCTTTGTAGATTATTCATAATATTTCTGTTTTTTGTAAGATAATCAATATGACAGTGTTTTCCCTAAGTGTTTCTCGAAGGGCGGGGCACCCTGCCTGCCCTTTGATTCTTCTAAATACACCTTCTTTGCCCTTTTTGTTAAAATAAGCCGCCGTCCCTAAAACACTGACTTTTTTATTTATATTCCATTTTTTAGAAAAAGTAATTAGCTGTTAAAAAAATGTAAGCACAGAGATTGTTTCTTAGCATGCCTTTAATTATTATTTATAAACTACAAATTTTTCTCTTATTTAGATAATGAGTTAAAATTCCTTTTTTGAATATACACTTATATTTTGATTATACATTTTTTGAATATATTTTGAAATATACACATAAAACAGTAAAAGATGATAACTTAATTGTTGAGGATCAAATTCAGTTGCTACATGATATTACACAATTTGATAAATTTTTACAATGTTAATTGGCCCTTTCAAAACTCAAAGTGTCCTTTTCTATCAGGAAGCACCCTGCCCTTTTTTGTTCCTAAGGAGAACTTTGAATCTGATATTAACCATCAGAGTAGTCCCAGTTTTCTCTTGACTTTCATCTCCAGAATTTCGTGCATGAAGAAACCGGTTTTTCCTATGTTGTTCAATGGGAGAAATTAGTTTCTTGCAGATAGAATTCAGTACCATTTTTCAGAAGGATTTAAGAATTGTTAGGCTGAGGGAAGATATGAAAGAAAATTTTCAAAAGACTCAGTTTTTCTATTAAATTTTCATTCAAACATTTGTAGCCAAACATGTAATACATAAGTTGATAAAGGTTGCTGGAAATTATAAATTTTAATTCTTAGAAAGAATGCTTGATTTATGGCTGAAATTGTTGTGAGAAGTGATATTTTTTGTTAGATTGAATCGAAATTAGCTAAATAAATTTTACTCTTTTCAACTCTGTTGCTAGTCTTGCATTATCTTAATATTCAAAGTAATGCGGAACATGGAATGTCACAAATTCATATTTAATTTGTAAGGAAAGAGGTATTTTGTGAAAAGTTGCTGTTAAAAAAGCTTTAATCACAAATTAGTTAAAGGTGCTTTAAAATGAAAAAAAAAAAAAAAATATTTATGACTTAAATTTTTTTTGTTGGTGAAAAAGTAAGAACAATTCACTCCTGAAGAAAAATTGTGAGTAAGTATCCTAATGTAAATAAATTTTAAGCCTTTTTTTGAGTTATGTTCTAATTCTGATCATCTGTGGTATTTAGTTGTTCATAGTTCGAGTGCTGCTTAATTCTATGGATGTTAGGGGTTACTCTGTAATTTGATACTTACATGGCACTTGTTTTTAATAATATAATTTTTTTTTGTTATATTTAATAAAAATAAAATTTTTACTCATTAAACAGGTTCGAGCTGATTTCTATGTATACACAGTATTGTGTGCTCTTCCTTGGGTAATTATAAAATTCTAAATTATTCTAAGAAATATTTTTTTGTTGCTGAACTCTAGCTATCTGTTGAATGTTTGACCATCAGAAATTTAATTAGACCATTAAAGGTCAAGGATCTAATAAATCATTTAAAGGTATATGATTTATTAATCCCTTGACTTCTATGATGTATTGCAGAATAGCATGAGACCATTAGAGATTTAATTAGACCATTAGAGGTTAAAATACTCATACCTAAATCATATGTATTAATTTTTTGACCTCTAATGATTTATTAGTTCCTTGATATTTAAATGATCTATTAGTCCCTTAATATCTGATGGTCTAATTAAATTTTTAATGGTTTAGGGTTCAATAATTGGCTGGAGCTCTACAGTAATAATTTATTAATTGATTATTATATTAGGTAAGTGTATTACTGATTAGTAATATAATATACCTATGCTATGACTGGTAGGTATATGTTTATTATATTATGTATATCATTATTAAATTTATTATCAAGGTTATATGATTTATTTATTCCTTGACCTCTGTGAATAATTTTGGACTAACATGAGACTATTTAAAATTTTACTAAACCATTAGGGTTCAAGAGATTATTAAATAATTTATAAATAAATAATTTATTAATCCTTTGAACTCCATGATAAATTGTTGACTAACACAATGTTTTAGACAAAAATTTTTACAAGATTTTTGTTTTATATTTTGAACTGTTATATTTTATTTTTTGTTTGTAATTTGCTCTATTTTATATTTTTTTCTTGCAGGGTGCGTAGCATTTGAAAAAAGTGCTTTAAGGTGCTTATTTTCGATTTTTGTTTTTTAAAAGCCCTTAAAGGTGCTTTTTTCATTGGTTGTTTTTAAAAAGTGCTTAATTTTCCCTTTTCCAAAATGAGATTTTTCCTTTACCATGTTGATTTTTGCTACGAATTATGCAGAAAGACACTGTTCGCATTGTTCTACTCAACGTTTTCACAATTAATTCAATCCCAATCTATTTTGGCGAATCGTCAGTCCGCAGCATATGAAAACACCATTCGGTTTACATGATTCAAAAAATTTGACAATTGTCAAAAACTATGCCAAATGTTTTTTTTTGACGTGACAGTTAATACCAGATAAAACCGTCATTTGTAAAAAACTTCCCTACCCTGCCTAATTATGATATTTTTTAAAGTGCTTAAAAATATTATTTGAGTGCTTGAAAATGCTTAAAAGGGGCTTATTTTTTCTTGAATAATTTGGCTACGCACCCTGTCTTGCTTTAGTATAAACCAAAGGCAAAAGGGAGTAAAATAAGAAAATACACATAGACTGTAAAAGTTTGTGTGTGTGTATGCTATGTGAATTAAAGTGTCTAAAAGTCGAGGGGTTATCAATAACCTCTGAAACTGAGTTCCATTTCACAATATTCTATTTTTACATCTAAGTATTTAATAAAAAAATATCAAAATTCTTTGTGAATGTCTTATACAATCAGTTTTGGTTTTTCACTATCAGTGTTTAAAGATAAGAAATGGTTTTAAATTCGATTAATTGAATAATTTAGTATTTTAGATTATTTAGTATTAATCAAATAATTTAGTACTTTTGTTTATTTTGCCATTGCATTTTTTTTTCTTTTATCATTTAATATCTTTAATCATAGTTTGTTTTCATTTATTCTTTAGGTGGGTCGAGAACTGTATGAAAAGAAAGATAATGAGTTGGATCATTTATTGAGGATGATTGATGATTATATTAGGTTTGTAAATGTGAACTTTATTATATATTGAGTTTCCTGTTTTATGCTTTTTACATTTTATTAATTTTTAATGTATTTATTAATTTTTTTTAACATATTTTAGCAAACGACACAAAGTTCATTTACCATCATTAAAAGTGTGGCAAAGTAATATACCACAAGTTCAAGAAGAGGTGAGTTTCCTTTAAATAAATAATTTCATAACTTCATCTATTATAATTTCTTATATAATTATCATATTATTACAGTGTATCGTAATGTTCTTGTAAAATGTTGATTTAAAAAAAAAAAAAATGTCTAATCTTTGTGAATTTAATTGTGGTTAAACATGTTCTATTTTTGTGTTGATGCTTAAATCAAAGGAAATTTTGTTTTTGTGTTTCAGAAACTAATATTTTCACTTTATTGTATGATTAATATAATAAATTTGTATGATTTTGTAATTTATAACATCACGGTTTGTTGTTGTCCTAATTTCCTGTTGCAAAACAATCTGTCCTTATTTGCCCTAACATTCGTAATTTTTTTTTGTTCAAAACATACCATTTTGATAAACACACTTTTTTTAAAAGAATCATTTGGATTTTCAAAATGAGAAAAACTCCATATAAATGTCAAAACAAATTAGTAGTATTCAAAACTAGTATTTAAAAAGTACTTTTATTCAAATGAACAGGAGTTAGCATGAAAAATGGAACTTTTTCTTTATCTTACCTTTTTCCTCAGAAGAAGAAATTATTGCTGAATCAGTATTAGAAAAATTTTTTTTTTTTATTGAACTCACCATTCTTATGGAATTATATTTCTTTCATTTTACCCAGCTTTCATCATAAGTCCATAACAGGCATTTGACCCTATGGTCTTTCACAGGTGTCTCACACATGGCAGATTACCAAAGAAGAGCAAATTTTTTGAAAGAAATCAAACCTTTTTGCGTCATATCAGTTCTTTTTTAAAATGTTTTGGAAAGTTTAAAAATTTATTTTTAAATGTGCTGCGTAAAACAAAATTTTCATAACAGTGGATCAGACAAATATTCTCAGCCCTTTATTTGTTTTTCTTAAAAAGTAGTCTAGTATGTGTGTATTACACCAAAAAAGGGTCCTGATTTTTTTGTAAAATGTTGTCCTGATTTTTATTTTGAACCACTACAAAGCCTTAAATCATTAAAAAAATATGCATAGTATTTTATATTAATCATCATCTTTATTAAATATTTTTCGAATCCTTATTAAATATTTTTCGAATCCTATTGAAAATGAGTAAGAAAAAAAAAAAAAAAAAAACTGTTCACCTTAGTCTAGAATAATAATATTTAATTGAGCAAAAGTTGCCTAACTCTGAACAAGCAATATTAAGATCCAAGACATTAAAAGAATTAAATAAGTTGTACTAATATACTAATAAAGACTAATAGAATCGCCATTTGCTGTGAACTGCTTTTAGGTTTCAGTCTGAAATTATTTGGATTTTGGATGATTTTAGTCTCAATAATGATTTGTCAGTTTAAAAGTGTTTTTATTTTAATTGTTTTGTTACATTATATATATATGTATTATATTATCTAAATAATATATTAGAGCAAGCACAAATAAATTGGCAGCACACTTTTATTTTATTGTTTTCATCTGGGATTAAACTGAGATAAAAATAAGTTATAGCATTTATTTATGAAAAATTCAACATTAGCACACTACACATATCCTTTGAGTTTTCAAATGAAATGAGTCATCCTCATACAAATATTAATTAATTTATTTCAAAGTTTTTAAATGAAAATTTAATTAATAATTCTACTTAATAAAAGAGGGGTAAACATGTTTAATTTGACAGTACAGATCATATATAAAAGTGGGGAGGGTGGTATAACATAAACTTCAATAACACTAAAAAGAAATATTGGGACTTATAATAATTTGAACATCTTAGCCATAATTTATGTTTTTTTTAAAATGGAATTCTGTAAAATTCCTAAACAAGGATGTCATGTTCCATTTTTGCATTATGTACAAATGCTAAGCTAGTTGAAATATTGTCTTTTATTGGATATAATTACTATTATTTATAATTATACACAGTTTTAATGAGCCTTTTATTAACTTGTTTGTCTTGGCATTTCAGTACCTAGATTGTTTATGGGCCCAAATCAATAAACTGCGATCAGACAAGTGGGTAGAACATCACATATTACGACCGTATCTTGCATTTGATGGTGTGCTATGTGAAGCTCTTCAGCATAGCATTCCTGCCATGGTTCCTCCTCCACACCAAGATGGCTGCTCCTATCCTTTCCCATCTGTTGTATTTCGACTCTTTGACTATACAGACTGTCCTGAAGTAAGTTTATAAAAAGATTAGATCGAGAGAATTCTGATTAAATTGAAAAGAAAGTTTAAATAGAACAATAGAAACATGAATGCAATACAGGAAGTAATACAGGTCAATCCTGCAAACATCAGTGCAGGGTCCTACAGGATTGCATTTCCTTCTACTTCTGACTAAACTATTGTAACCCTATTTTTCAGGTTGCGGCAATTTGTAGGACAGCTATTGGTTTTCTGATTTTAACTAAAGTTCTTATATTTATCTGTACTCCATAAGTCTTCAGATTTAATACACTACTTTCTATTTTATCTTTATGTTACTAACCTTTCGTTATTTCAGAATATTTTAAATATTTAATAAAATGGTACATTTTTCAATTTAGCTCTTATTAAAAGTTTAAAGAGCTTGCTATAATTTACATTAGTGTTAAATTGTGTTAGCAAAACAAGTTTCTAAGAATAACAAATAAATAAATTATGCAAGTACATTTGTAAAATTTGTAAGGTTATATACTTGAATGTTTGTAGGTTATGTATAAGCTTAATAAAATGAAATCAAAAGCATCTATTTTAAATTGCTTGCATTTCAACTTACAAACTTTTGTTTTAGAATTAGTTATTATATTTACGTACATCATTTAAATTGATATTTCCAAATAAAGCAGCATTTAAAGGACATTATTTACATTACACAAAATTATAATCATAATTTTTTTTATTCACATTTTTCCACTTTTATTATTTTATGCAGATTTTTTTCAGTCTCTTTCCAGTTTTTTACCCTTTAGATTTTCGTTTAAAACTATTATTTTTACTTTTTTTAGCAAGTTTTTAATAAAATTATTGATAAAAAGTTATCAACTAAATATTAATTAAAAATAAGGTTTTTATGTTATTTAAGAAACTTTTTTTTTAAAATCATTTTTTTATAAATGACTTCATGTAGCTAAGTTTTATTAAAAATAATTTATAAATGTTTTCCAAGTTAAAATAGTATTAACTTAAAAGTATTTATATAGTTTAGATATTATTTATAATTTGTTTTGTATATTTAATATATATAATTGTATCACATTTAGGGTCCTGTGTTACCTGGTGCTCATTCAATTGAGAGGTTTTTAATTGAAGAACAAATTCGACGAATCATTGAACAAAATTGCTTGTCTAGAAAAGATTGGTAAGTCTTCTCTTGAAACTAATAAATTCTGCCCAATAAGGATGTATATTGAAATGTGAATATTTTTCAAACTTAAATTTCTGTAACAATTTATAAATACACCTTTTATGATAGATAGTAATAAGCCATTTTTTTTTCCAATGAAAAAGTTTTGTAATTAATTGAGATTAATTAGTTAGTTAAATGTAGTTCATAGTTAAAGTGAAGAAAATGAAATATAAATTAATATTTTGTCTATACATTATGACTATACATATATTATGACTTTTATCTACACTTGAAATTAATATTTTGTACTACTTTCATCATACAGATGACATATTTTATTATTACATTGATTAAGAATAAGTACTTTGTTGAAGCAAATGTGTCGCAGACTCAGAAAATGAGAGGTAGATGAATGATATTTCACTGGACACTGGACTATATTAATAATTCTTTTTAGTCTAACATATTTAAAACTTTGTGTTTAATTTTTCTTATCTTTATTTTTTAGTGCTGCTATTCTCTTAAGCTATCCTGGAAAACACAAAATTCCTCTTGAATATGTCATTGTTGAGGTAAAGTTATTTCATAGATAACTTTAATAATTGCTGTACTTGAAATGAATGATACTAAGAAACTGGAGCAGGGAATATTTATTTGATAATGTGAAAACTGTTTAGTTTTCCTCATTCATTGCCTAGTGAGTCGTGAGAATCTGTGCCTATATTTGAGTGCTTGATGCATGGCGACTTTTTCCTCTTTTATAATTTGGAAAGCAAAATAAAGTTTTTAACATTATCAAGTAATATTGCTGCACTTTAAATGAAAATTGTGCTTTGGTTTATACCTCTCAAATATCATTTAGAACAAAAAATAACTTTTTACTTCAGATTTTCCTCCCTTTAAAATAATTTTATTTATTCTTTTATTTTTTTTCTACTAGGGTAGAAATATTCCTAAAAGTTTTGTAATATAGTTTAAATAAAGTATTTTTTTATGCCACGATGCTAACTGGACATGTTTTAGAGAAAAATTCTCGGAAGGAGAACTTTGGAGAACAATATTCAACTTTATAGGCAACAAGTAACATAAATTATGGTATTACAGTAGGCTCCTGATATCTGACTTCCATACTATCTGATCTAGAAAAAAAAGAGGAATATAGATACTAATTGTTTGTGAAACTCGTTGTGGTTAGTGAAGAAGGAAAAAATTAAGATTGCTAAGGCAGTTGTCCATACACTTTTACTCTTCCTAATCATAAGTTTTCACATTTGGGTTATTTATCCATAAACATTGAATATTATTACACTAATCATTTAACTTAAAATGTGTGATATGTATTATTAACCCACTGACTGTTCTGCACGTAAAAAATCGTATTTTAACCTACAGTCTTCTCTGCATTTTAAAACCGGTTTTTCCGTGTTAGGGGAATTGGGGAGAAACATTCTCTCAATTTTTCCCATTTACTGAACCACCAGTGGGTTAATTAAGTAGGAGGGTGGGATTTTGTTTTATCCTGCCGATATTTCCACCTTAATGGACTGGGTAGTAGGGAACCTACTGTAATTGCTAAGACTTTGTCTTAAAAAGCTTGGATGTTAACCTCACTGAGATCTTGAATTTAGAAATCTTAAGCTGTTTTTAGCTGAAGGATCCTGAGCAAAAGGAAGATCACTGTTTGAAAAGTTAAAATTGGAGTTGTCACTGCAGAGAAAAGATGTTAAAAGAAGTGTGAGGTTGAACAAATGTACTAAATTTTCTATGTGTTTAGAAAAAAATAATTGAATTTTACTTTTTTTAGAAATAAATCTTTGAATTTTACTTTTCGTCGAAGTAAGTCGTTGGATTTTGCTCCAACATTATTAAAATGTGTCAAATGTTTTTTCCCCCTCTAAAATATCCATCAAAGGAGAACAAAATTTCTCTCTGATGTCATTTTAAAGAAAATATACTTTATTTTTTAAATCTCCCTATGTTAATTTAAATCTTGTTTGATAGTTAGTTCTTAATCGCTATGAAAATAATAACTTCTGATGTTTTAGTATTAAATTAATAAAAAATGCCTTTTTATGAAGAGTTTTTCTTTCTTAATGCAAAATTTTATACCATTTCTCTGCATTTTTGATTGTTTTCAAAGCGAAAACGTGAGTTTTTAAAATTGTTTAACATATGATTTAACCAAAAAATTTTGGTAGAATTATGGTATATATTTATTTAATAAGTGTCAATTTGTTATTAAAAATATCCCCAAAATTATGATTTTAGAAATGATGAACTCAAGAAAACTATTTTTAGATATTAGACTCATGTTTTCAATTGCCATTTTAATAGTTTAGGCAACCATTTAATATATATTTAAAATTATTAAGTTTTTTGTAATATAAATTCCTTAAATATTTTAATATTAGAGAATAATAAATCAATTTATTATTTGTTTTCTTTTTTAATCTTTGTTTTAATTTCAGGTTCTATTAGGGGAAATTTTCAAATTACCTGTTTCAAACTATCGGGAGGTCTGCTTAGGTTCACTTTTTCTTGAACTATGTAAATTGCAACCTAGTACAATGCCTCAAGTTGTATCCTTTCAAGTTGCTTTCTTTCCTTTTTTTAGTGTTTTATTTTAATTGGCAAGCATGCAATTATATAGTGTTATTAGCAAAAATAATTAAAACACTGCATCTTATCTCTCTTTTATTCAGTTTATTATGTTTCACATTAACCAAACTTTAAATATTTATTGATAAGAATTTACAAAGCGGGACTGCAATATCAGGTTTATGATTCATAAATGAATTGCAGGAATTATATGTCACTTTTATGTGTTTAAGATTGATATGAGTTAAATGAATTAAAATTAATTTCTGAATGAATGAATTCCAAAATTTCAAATAAATTGAAATAAATTTCTGAATTTATTGAAATTGTTTATGAAAGCACATATCTGACTCCAAATTGTATATATATTCAAAATTAATTTCTGTAATAATAGTAGCAATACCATTAAATTGAATTTTGGCTTTTTATTAATAAATGACTTTTATCAGAAGTATTTATTTATTCAGTTTAAAATTTATATTTTTTTTTATGGAACTGATTATTGTTTTTTTCCCCCTTTTTTAAGCATAACTGTTCCTGGCTTTGTAATAAATTAGACTATTACTTATTAGTATTCTAATAGTGTAGACATTAAAAAGGAAGCAATATTTAATATTTGTTGTTAACTAAAAAAAATTATAGAAGCTTTTTTTTTTCATTATGTCTGTGTATTTTATTATTTTGATTTTGTACAATAGGTCTATTATTTTAAACCCTTGTTTGAATCATAGTTTTTTCTTAACTTTTACATAGCTAGCTCAAGCAGTGGAATTAATTTATGAAAGATTAGATACAATGAATATTGATTGTATAAATAGGTCAGTTTATTATTTTTTAAGAATATTCAGAATGTTTTAAATAATTTTTTGCCAACATTTTTCTATTCAAGTATATTTTAATTAATTAAAGCTAAATTTTTGGCTATGATAGTTTTTTTAGTTTTTTGCTAGATAAATGTAAACACCTAGTCAATAACATTGAACAGTTCTGAGGGCTTTATCTTTTAACAGCTATGGAACGAATGCCCACATAATTTAGTACACAGCTAGATAATGGGAAAATTTAGATTTTGGTTTGCTAAATAATATAATAAGCTTTGTTTGGTTATTATAAATGAATGAATAATAAATATTTATTGTAATTAAATGTCTCTACTCTTTCAGATTTTCAAGTTGGTTTGCTTATCATTTGAGCAATTTTCAGTTTCGTTGGAACTGGGATGACTGGAATGACTGTATTAGTATGGACCCTCTACATCCAAAACCTGTGTTTGTTAGAGAAACTCTTCATAAAGCTTTAAGGTAAATGAATCAACTATTCAATTTAAATACATATTCAAGATAATATTAACTGATTCTATTTGTGTCAAAATCATTCCAGGGAAAAAAATTAAATTAATTACTTTGTTAGCTGTATGGAAACAAGATAATAATCTTTTAAATTAATAAGAAAGTAGCAAAATTCAGAACAAAATGATTCAAAATGCAAAAAATATTTAAAAGTAATTTTTTTTTAAATTCAGTAAATTATTTTCTATTCTATAGAATAAATGCCTGTAACATTTGATGTAATTTTATGTACCCTTTGCAATTAATGGATTAGTTATCAAATCATTAATGAATTACAAATCAAATTCTAACAAATTACACAGATTTTTGTTCTAGATTAATAAAAGAAAAATTTATGGAATTAAGAAAAAAAAATTAAAAATTTAATTTATTCATATCTTATTAAGTAATTCTTGCAATATTGTTCCAAAAATCTGTTATTTTTGTTTAAAAATAATTTGTGCAGTGTTTAAATTGTTTTGAATATGAAGACACCTATTCTTCATGCTTAGCAACATTTTGTAAAATCAAGCAGTTTAAATTACTGTATTCATGTTAATTATAAAGCAGGATGTATGCTTATTTCTTTCTTAATGTATGCTCCTCCCCTAGACTTTCTTACTATCAAAGAGTGGCCGATTTAGTGAAAGAAGGTTTTTCTAATCTTGTTCCTTTGAGACCTGTGACTTCTTTCAAATATGGACAAGAAGGGGCTGGTGAGATTTTTAATTCACTTTTAGATTAGATATTGCATTCAAATTATGGTTTTAAATTTTGATTATTTATTTTATGATGTTTTATGTGTAAAGTTGTTTTTATTGTAAAAAAACAAACAAACTAATATTTATTTGGCATTTTTGTTCAAAATTGTTGTTTAAGTGTTTAAATTATTTTATGATAAGTTGCAAGATATTAACATAAGTGTGACCAGTGAGAATTATAAAGGTTGCTTTGGAAATGCATTCTGTTCCAGTGTACTCCATTGTGTTCACCACTAACAAACTCAATACTTGTGTTTAATGAATCGAGAAAAAATTTTGACCTTTATTATGCTATGAATAGTAATATTTGATTACATACGGCCAAAGATATCAAATTATGAATTTCTATATATGCTACAGAATTTGATAGGACGACTGTAAGTCATTTTTGATAACTTTTTCAGACTTTGTGTAAAATATTATTTTTATATTCAAAGTTGTAACTTAATTTATGCCTTTTTTTATTTAATTTATTAATTTGTTTATGATAAATATTGTTATACATAAGATATAACCAAATAATATAAATAAATTAGACATGTATATAAATGTGTAGTAATCATTAAATAATGTGTTAAACATCAGGTGAAAAAAATATTTTTATCTGAAATTTAAACTCAAATGTTATTTCTTTATCATTTGGCAAAACTCTCAGAAAAAGTGAAAGTTGCCAGGTGTGCCATAAAATGGTCCAGCTTGGGTTGAAAAATAATTAATCTTTGGTGACTCACAATGTTTATTGTCATATAATTTTTAATAATATTTTAATGTGCATGAATAAGGAATAACTAAAATACTCTTTTTGATTTCTGCGACATTTTATTAGGGAAAAACAGTAGGAAAAATTCCTGTGGGCAAAAACAGTTGTCAAGTTTCAACCTATATATTTTTTTGTGTGCATGTGCTATAAAACTAGTGAGTAAGGATCAGCGGGAAAGTTTTATCTTCTGATGGATTTCCATTTTTGTTTATAAAATTTTTTTTAAGGCTGACTGAGATAAAACAAGATAAAAATTAAAATTCATTTTTTATAATGTACATAGTGTTACTATTGGCAGCCATTATATATAAAAAAAGAAAAAACAACAGAATTCTAGGAGGACTTTTTTATATCGAACTGTGTGTACAGCTTAAGAAATTAAGTATTTACTTTAGCAATATTTTTTTTTTGAAAGTACTAAATCCATAATTTTATTTTATAAATTTATAAATAAAATAAATTTTGGATGAAGAAGAAACTCATAATAATTAGGTTTATGTCATTTGCATTACATATATAAAAGAGTAAACTATTCTCTCTAATGGTAAAGATTAAATTTTCAGGTAAACTGAAATGATCTGTTATAATTTTATCTTTTATGAAATCATCCTAAGTTTACATTATATCAGTTAATATTTTCTATTTTTGACTTGTTTTCTTAAAAAATTTCCCATTTTACTTGTTTATTTACTAGAAAACGTAGGGCATGGCTTTTTTTTTTTTTAAAATTTAGTCTTGGTAACTTGCAACTTTCTTCTCTGGTCACAGTACACTGATTGATAAATATTGAGTAAATGCAATGCTGTATCAAAATTAATATTACATTTCAATAAATATTTTTTTTTGTGTAAAATAAGTATTTTCCGAACCAAAAACTATTTTATAATAGAATAATCAAGTCAAAATTGTGTGAGATTTGTAAACATGTTAAATATTTTTAATAAGAAAAAAAAAGAAGTAAGGCACAATTTTGTGAATTTTCAGAAGTGTTGCCAGGCACTGTTGCAGCTCAGCAGTTGACAGGTGCACTGAAGGAGAGGTGCACTGCTGAAGAAGCCTTGTTGCTTATCAAAGACTTGCCCAATCCTCTTCAGGAAGATGATGGTACATTCTTTTTTTCTTGTTGTTATTAATACTCCGATATGATCTTGAATTTCAAATGCAAATTTCAGTTGAATGTTTGTAAAAAAAAAAATCTTAGTTTAATCTTTCTAGATTAAAAAATTAAAATTTATATTAAAATTTATTTCTGTGTTAAAAAAATTGAACAAATGACTTAACTTGAAATTGCTGAGGTGTGAAGAAAAAAAGTATATTAAGTACAATGGGATCTACTGAATATAGTTCTGAAGTATAGAATGGGATAGTTAAAAAATAATCAGCTTTTAAACAAGCAAAAAAAAAAAAAAAAAAAAAATGAACAAATTGAATAACTGAAACAAATACTGAATGAACAAAAACTGAATAACTGAAATGCAATTACAGATTTGAAATTTGATGTGCTAAAAGGCCATTTTCAATTATAAACTTAATTTTAGCTCACTTTGAAAACTCCAATTTGTAAAAAAGTTTCTGCAATTTTATGTGCTTTTCTGTGAATTTTTTTTTCTCCACTTTTTTGTTTTTAAATAGTGATTATTTGGAAATGGTTATAGAAAAATGTATGTCTCTCATGATTTTCATTTTATTAATGTTAGCTTGACTTTATGACAAAATTAGCAAGGGGAAAAATGATTAAGTAAAATGAAAAAAATTAGAGAAATAGATGTTGCCAGCTATAAATGATAAAATTTATATCAAAATTTTTAAAAATTTCTGAACTCAAGAGATAAAAGCTATTTCTAATCGGATACCTGCAAGTGCTGAGTATGGGTGTCTCGACCCTGATTGGTTGTTGAAACGTGGCATTTGTTTACATTAGCAACTGTTCTTACCATTCTATTTTGAGTAAGCCATGTCTGTCAAGTATCAATTCTCTTAAGTGACACATTCTATATTCTTACACAAAGATTTCAATTCTTTCACTATACATTTCTTACTTAGCAGAAAAGACTAGCATCAAGCCCTGTAGAACATAAATGAACTAACTATCAATACATAAACAAATAATAAATCTATGTTAAGTAAAAGACAAAGAAAAGAAAGAATTATATTTCAACGAATTTGATGTGTGATATAGCGTTGTATATAATTTACTTCACATAAACAAACATTCTAAGTTATGTGGAGAAACTTAGTTCAATTTTAACGAGCCATTTTGCTTATGAATGATCAGCTGGTGCTGACGTCAAAGATCACATGTATGTGTATCTGTGATCTTCATCTTGAAGTACAAGTACATAATTGGATTTGGTATACAATATGAGGTTATTGTTATACATTATTAATATTAAAATATCTTTTCATTTATTGTGTTTCATAGTGTCACACATTTTGTTTTAAGATAAAATATATACATTTTTTCGAATATGGTTGATTATTTTTCAAATTATTCAACAATTAAAAAATTAATTATTCATTTTGTTGTGTTTAGCATATTAACAAAATGTTTTTCAATTGAATGACAAAAATAAAATATTTTATAAACAATTTCTTTTTTAAATTTCAAATTGTATGGAAGAAAAGATGTATGAGAGGCCATCATGGAGGTATGGGATGAATATCAAACCTCCTAATAGGATTAAAATTGAAGAAATTTGTTTTGTTAAAAAGGTGTCTTTCATTTCAGTAAAAAACATTAACTTAATATTTTTATTCACATGAAAGTGACATAATCTAAATGCAAATGAAAAATCACTGACAAAAATTTATGAAAACATCCAATTTTAAAATATTCATTACAAAAAGGGCAAAATAAGAAGGAATTCAGACCTATCCACCCTCTCATTCATCCAATGAAACATGGTATTGAGAGTCATTTCTTCTATCTAATTTGAGGTAGGTAGATGTTTCGGTGCATAAAAATCAGACAAGTGTTAACATTCAGAACTGGTGGTTTGGTTTTATATCTTTATTGTGACTAAACCATCTATTAGAGTTTGGTTAGCTTAGATTTTTAAATTTGTTTGATTTTATTACCTGGGGTAGGTTCAGGTGAGGTAAAGGGAGTATATATATAAAATCAGGCTTTTATTTTATTATTATTATAATAATTATAAAAAACTTTAAAACAAAACTGTTAAATTTATTATACTGAAAACTTTGATGCATTTTATATGCATTGGATTTATATAGATTAAATATGAAGCATAACTTATCTATTTTGTTTGATTGTTTTCTTATAGTAATACATTTTAAAGAGTGTTTTGATATTATATCCACTAAGTGTGTTTAGTTATATATATAATTTATTATAAACATATGTAAATATTGTTTTAGAAATAAAAATGCTCTTAAATAAATGTATCTTTATTATAGTTAAAAAAAAATTTAAAAAAATACTTTTTTTAAAATTACTATTAAATTAAAGAGTTCTAAAAATTAAAATGTTCATGGCTATCAAAATTTGGTTTCAGTTCAGATGCAATATATTTTGCTTGAGTCAACACAATTTCATCAAAAAGCAAGAAAAGTGTAATTACTTTTGGTATATTTGAAATATAAATATGAATTTAAAAATTAATATTTATAGTGGTAATCTAAAGTGTTTTCACTATTTATACCAAACATATATTTTTATTCCATTTAATTATTTTATGGAAATTTTTTTGTTTTCCATGAAAAAACTGCCATATGAAGACAGAAACTTGCATGAAAGCTTATCTATATCTTTAAATATGCTTACTAAGTTTATTATTATTCTATTTTGGTAATTTTTTTAATTGTATGACATATCTGTTGTTATTTCACCCTTTGGTCCTTCTCTTTAAAAAAATAAAATATAAAATATTGTTTTTAGCCTTAAAATTATAATGTAGGGCTGTAGTCAAATGAGGGAATTATTTTTTATCTATTTCATTATAAAATTTAGAGCATAAGACACTTATTATAGCTATCACAGAAGTAAAAAAAAAATATTCCTGTCATACAATACTTCACTAAGCCTCACCATGTACCCACTTTATCCCATCTCAGAAAATAGTTAATAATAACTAGAATTTGAAATTTATTCTTAAATATATGTAGATGTTCTTTAGATGTCCCTCTATCAGTTTGAACTAAAATTAATAGTTTTTGCCAGTTTATTTTATGATATTAGAAAAAAAGTTCATCAGCAACTTAAACTAACATACTCTATAGGTTGATCATAAACAAATGATTTGTAAACATTAAACTTTTTATCAGTTTCTAAAACTGAAATAAAAGTGCTTGCCACAATCCCATTAAATGTCTTGAAAAATATTAAATGAATTATCTGAATTTAAAAGAAGAAAATAAGTTTTTAAAAATTTTTTAAAAAAAAACATATCCCTACTTTATACCATGTACCCACTTTGCCCCACCTGACCCTATGTAATACTATTTCACTTTGGCACGATATGGCCTAATACTGCTGAACCATCAAACTCTATACCTTTATCTCAATCTAAATAACTTATTGTTTTTAAAGTCTTCCTGATTTTTGTAATATGTATTGAATGAGTTACATGAATATTTTCTTTTTGCAGTGGAACCTACACATAACCCTTTGAAAATTGATGTGTTTGTGCAGTCACTATTAAACTATGCTGATAAATCATTTTCTCACGCTTTTGCTGCAATAGCAAAGTAAGTTATTTATTTCCTTAAATATTTTATTTCATAACTAATGGAACTTAATAGTTTTTTTTTTTAACCAATAATCTCAATCTATTATTGTTATAAAACAATATGATTTTTAAAAATGTAGATGAATGCTTTAAATATCAGGTTGAAAATAAAATACTGATAATAAATACTTTTTATTTGTCATAAAATTATTGACCTATCATAGGAATTGTCATAAAGTCTATTTTTCTTGTATGAATTGTCAGAAACAAATTGATATTCAAATTGGTTTTTTATATAAGATAATTATTATTATTATTATTTTTTTGCATTTAAGTAAATTTTAATATGTTTTATGTAGATATCATGCCGTTTTTAAAGTCTTATCCACATCAGAAGAAGCCCAAATTTGTATTCTGCGAAGCATGTTTGAACTCTGGCATGCTCATCAACAGGTTTGTTCATTTTATTCTTTATCACAATTTTTTTTTTCCTTTTAAATTTATTTTTGTTGTTGACACCTAAACACTAATTATTGATGATTGATGAGCAGGAATGGAATAAATTAAAGGTAGAAGACTTGTGGTCCATTGTTGATGTGTTTAAGCCTCAGCATCTCTGCAAAAAGCAGTCACTTTGAAACCAATTTAATTTATTTATTAGTAAAAGTCTACTCTTATTATTATTTATTATATTTTGTTAACTTATTTATTTCTAATGAAATTAGTTTAAAAATTGTTTGTCCAGTTTTTTTTTTTTTTTTTCACTACACTGTGTATATAAAAATGTTTCATTACATGGTAAAGATAATTTTTATTATTTTTTTTTGTTTCAGATGATGGTAGGGTTAGTTACACAGTTTTTGAAAGGTAAAATAGTTGAATGTTCTTCTGTAGCTAATTGGCTCTTTTCCAAAGAGATGTCTTCAGAATTTCCCAAGCAAGTATTCTTTATTATTATTACAAGACATTTGACTTATTACTTGTTTATATGAATTTCCAATATATATATATATATATATATATATATATATATATATATATATATATATATATATATATATATATATGTGTGTGTGTGTGTGTGTGTGTGTGTACACACACAAACATACATACACTTGCAGTTTTGCTTTGTTAGTTTTGTTTTTTAGTTGTGTTATTTTATAGTATTTGCCAACTGAATATTTTTTAGGAAAAAATTATGTGTTATTTTTTCTCTAAATTACAGTAGAATTCTGTGATTCTTTTCTACAAATTTTCTAATTAAATTTCTTATTCAGAGTTCGTCTGAGATATTTAGCCTCATAACAAAATAAACTTTGCTGAAATTTATAAAATGTTACATATTCGTAAATATTTGTACAGTTTTGTAAATATTTTTTTGTTATGAGGCTAAATGTCTCAGTTGGACCTAAACGTGCAGTTTAAATTGGAAATTCATAAGAACTTCACGAAATTCTAACGTAATTTAGAGAGACAATAACATTTTCCTATTGTTTTGCTGTACTACGCTGTTATTTGAGCTGTAATTGATCACTATAAATAGCTGTGATTTCTGAAAACTATTAAAATTCTTTTTAATTATTAGTTTTACTAGTCTATTCTTATACTTATCTTTTCCTATTGATAGTTTTTTTATGCATTGCTTAGTATTAGTTTGTAATAAAATTTAAAACAGACTGTAGGAAAATTAGTATCTTAGTAAAACTATTTTTAATAAGCACAAGAGATATTATTTTTACAATTTATGACAGGAAACAAATTTATAATAAAATATTTGTGCTAGTTTAAATTTTTACTCTTAACTTTAGTATTAAGCATATTTTCTATCAAATTGTTTTTTAAATTTTTTTCAAAATAAAAAATTATTTGTTTAGTTTTATTTTGTACCAATACTTTTTTCATTTCTTACTTTTCTTATTCTTAATTTTAAGGGCTCTTTTAACACTAATATCTAAAATATTAGAAGCTATAGTGATGCAAGCTACTCAATTTTCTTTGAAATTAGCCCAAAATTACTGAACAAATTACAGTCATATTATGAAACTTCCCAAATGTGTTTTAAATTGCTACAAAATAAAAATTTTTTAAAAATTGTGCTAAATCATTTTTTTATCAGGTATTTTTTTATAAATTTGTGAGATTTGTTCAAAACAATAATAATAATAAATATTTGGTTGTAAAAGTTTAAAATAAAAGATCACAAAAGTATGGATATAGATTATTCCAAGAAGTTGAAAATCATTGTTTTTCCTACTTCTCAAATTTAAATCTGTTTCTTCAAACAAACAAATTTCGAAAGTGCAAATCTGCTGTTCTATTTTATTCCTAACATCCATTGTAATTAATTAACAACATTATGGTTCTTTTATATTATCTCAAGTTTTGAAAAAATTATTTTATTTTAGCTGGTCTTTTTTTATTGGTGTAAACAGGAAAAAAAAAAAAAAAAAAAACTCAGTGACTTTTTTTTTGGCTTAAATCCATTATCAACCTTTTTCTTCTGTGAAGTTTGATTATAATACATTTTAAATTGTGTTTGTTAGGGTTTATTCATAAAGTATATGAATTTTTAAGTAGATGTACAAAAGTGTTACAAAAAAAGAACAAAAGCTGTGTTCGTTTCAAAGCATGATTGTATCTAGCTGTAAATATTTTAAATGATCAAATTGAAATTTCTATCCTCTACTAGTTGCAAATGTTTTTGTTGAAGTGGTTTTTTTTTCGAGTTGAATATTCTCGACAAGAAGTAAAAAACTAGAATTCTAAAAAAAGTTTTACTATAAGGAAATAGAGGATGAGTTTAAAGCTATTTTCACATTTTATTTTAAAGACAATTCTTTGGAAAATGTGTGATAAAGTTATATATTTAAAAAAATTATTTTTTTTAAACGTTTATCTAGCCATTGTTATAATTTTTTGCTATGAATTGAATTCATGACGAGAATTCATTTTTTCCTTTTTGAATGTTTTGATTGGGGTATCTTAAGCATAAAAAATTGAATAAAAATTCTAATTGCATTAAAAATAATCACATTGAAGTGCATCTTCATTTTAATCACTTTTTTGTATAATCTTAATTAAAAAAGTAGTTTGTATATATGTATATATCTTGTGATGAATTTTTATTTCAACTTAGTCTATGTGTACATTTTATTTTAAGCTCTATTTATTTTTTCATTTTATATATTGCTTATAAATATGGATGTATTTATATTAACTTGTTTTGGAGCTTAACTTACTTTACTTTGGAGCTTAAGTTTATTTTTCTTCTCTGGCATATCATATATTTTTAAGATAAGTTTATTTATTAATTTTATTACGGATGCAATTTTAAGAATTTTTTCATTAGTGTTATTTTTTTTATGGATTTTGTTTTCCCTTTTTTAAAATAAAAAAAAATCAACCATTATTAATGAAATAATACGAAATTTTATATTTATTAATAAAATTATTTACTTACAAAATAATTAATTAAATAATAAGAAATGAGCTAAATATATTAGGTGTTGGATTAAATACCCTGCAAATTGTCTTGTTTAGGTTCAATGACCTCACACTATCCAATTGAATTTTCTGTTTCATTTTTGATTCAATATCTTTTTATAACCCCAATGTAGTTTAGCCTATTTTGGTTCCTCTGCCTTATAATTTCTAGACCATACTTAAATATCCTTATGTCATAAATTAGCTTTTGTTTTGTTTGTTTTGTAACTTCGATATTTCCAATTTTAGTTTAAAAAGGATACTTTGAGAAATTTAAGTAGTAAATTTAAATTATTTTTAAAATTTCTTTTTATTGATTTTTCTTTTTAAAGCTGGTATATTTGTAATTAGACATGATAAATATTGCGTTTAAAAATTACATATTTATTATTTCTTTTCAGCATTTGGTTTTCAAATATTTCCTATGCTGTATTGTATATTTGCGGAAATAAATATGTAAATAAAACTGATTTTTTATATGTAGAGCTTATATTTGGGAGATACTTCATTTAACAATACGTAAAATGATTCGTTATGTGACTAATCAAGAGAAACAAGTAAATGATGCTAAAAAGAAACTGCAAAAGGTAATTAGTCATTTAAAAAATTTGATCCCCATAAATGTTTGCATCTAGGTTGAATCTTTTTTGTATATGTTATTATTTTTTTTATATGTTTTATTATCACCCATCAATGGCAAGTTTTTAATTTTCAATTTATGTGTTTGTTTAGTCAATGATGTGGAATAAGTTGACAATTTCTAAAAAAATTCTGTGTGAAATTTTATTTAATTATATAAAAATCCGAAAAATTCTTTAACTTTAGTGACACTATTCAAAATATCCTTTTATCTCTATAAATAAAAATGTTCTAAATCTAAAGATATATGAGATTAAAAACAAAAAAAGAAGTTTTGTTACAGGTATAGTTGTGTTAAATGTGTTTGTCAATTAAAAATAAATTGTTAAATAAATAGACAATGTAAACCTTTTCTTGACTTCACATGTGATCTATGTTTAAATCTGTCTCTAAAATTGAAAATCAATATATTACCCATTCTTTGATAGCATATCTCAAATCATTAATTAGAATTAAAATTTAAAGTTGGTGATTTTTCTTCCTTCATTTAAAGGGAATTCATGTTCATTGTGTGATAACGACAAAAGAAATAAGGGTTTTAAAAAACATATGCATCTTTTTGCATTAAAACAACTTTTAAGTACAAGTCTTTTTTATTATTATTTTTGAATGTGCAAAAATGATGTGTTACATGTTTTTGAACACATGTTTTTGAAGGGCTTAACGTATGTTTTGACGTTCTAATATTCATTGAATTCTAATGTTTTTTTTGTTGGGATGTTGGTTCTATCCAATGTAACTGATTGTATTGTTTTACTGAACAAGTTAAAAAATTTTTTTTTTTAACTGACTGCTGATATAATGTATTGTTATTTATCTAATCATATTCCTAAAAAAATCTGGTAAAATATCATGTAATATATTATAATTTTTATCTGGTAGCTCCAATTTCTCTATTATTTCTTTCTACTTGCCAAATGTTATTTTGACACATAATTTCAATCTAAAATAGGTTTTGGAATAGTATTTTGTTAGTTTAGATGAGGTAGGTTAGTTTTCGGTGAGTTTTATTGAAATTTTTCCTTGTATATTTTGTTTATTTTTGGTTTAAATTGTATTACTTTTTATGCATTGGTTCTGATTACATATCTTCTATATTTTATCTATTTTTTTCAAATGGATCTTTGAGACACGAGTAACACTTTTATTTGTTTAAACAATTGTTCACTGAAATGCAACCGCATTAAAATGTAAAGGGTATCTTCTGATAAAGTCCTGTATTTTATTTTGCTCTATTTCAACTTTTATTTTTCAATTTGAATATTATTCTCTAATCTTTTTATAAATTTGTTATTTATCTACTCTTTCTGTAAAACGGTTTGTTTGTTCTTTTTTAATTTTGGTTACATATCAAATAGGAAGATGATGCTATGGAAGAAGACGACGAGGAAGATTCCAATCATGTACGACCATCAGAAGAAATGATTGAAGAAATGGAAGAAAAATTAGATGCGGCCCAGAGTGATTTGAAAAATTTATTCTTAATTATTTTCCAGGTAAGGATATATTTTGGTTAGCTCTCCAATTGGCAGTTTTAGATAAATTTTTTTTACTTTTTTAACTCCTTTTTTTTGTTGTTTTTCTTAGTCATCATTAAGGGTGTCATACAGACTCATTCAACATCCTAATTCCCCCATGGTCCTAGGAATTCGGTTTTTATGTCAATTAATAAATTAAGTATTGCAATAAAATCAAAATCAATTTGGCTAAAAAATTAATACATAATACTCTAAAGTCAAATATGTTGAAGATTTCAGAGCTGCCATTGTCAACTAAAAAGGCAACTGAAACGACAATTTTTAAGAATAGGTGACTAATTTGGACTAATTTCTAAAATATATTTATATAAAAAAAAAAACCCTGCTATTTTGCAATCAATTGCAATTTTTTTTAAAAATTCAATTCACCAAAATTATAAATTTGCTAATTTATTTCCCTCACCACAGTAAGGGTAAGGTTTGGTTCTTTTTTGCCATGTCCATTATCCATATTTAATCCTCTTGTACAAGTTTTTTTTCCCACTCTGTTTGACCAGTGCAATTACACCCCGTAATGGGGCATGAAAACATTCCGCTGCCGTGGTCTATTGCAGGAAAAAAACAATCTTCAGACCTGTTGTAATAATAAATTCAGATAATAAATTGCGTATTTAGTAATAAAACTTGTATATATTTTTTTAAAACTAAAAAATATACAAGTATTTAAAACCTGATTATTTTAATGATTGCATGTAAAATTTAGTCATCAATTAAAATATATTAAATACCTTTTACAGTTTTACCGAATTTTTTATTTTTTTCATTTCATTTTTTGTAATTTAGACTACTATTTATTTACATATAATATGTCATATTTTATTTAGGAGACCTGCAAGATCTGATCTATGCTAAATTTGAACCTAAACAAAATTCCTATTTTATTTCTTTTATTAATTCCTAGTTAATATATATATTTTTTGTTTCTTGTAATAAAACCCAGTGCAGTTTATAATTTTTGGTAAAATTCTAATTCAATATTTAATTATTGTTTTTCCACTGGAAAGTTGCATAGAGTTCATTAAATATCAGTATAGTGTATCTGTTTGTTAAAAACATTAAATTTAATATTTTTTTATGTATTTACAGTTAATATGCTCGGAAAAATGTTTATGTAGCACAGTACATATGTCATAAAAATTTTTCTTATGTATTTTCTCTTTATTTAATTATTTTGAGAATTTCTAAAAACATCGGCATAACAGGGTATGCATCTTCAGCAGATTGAATTTAAGGCTTTTGTTTTTTGTGTATTTAAAACTGACCTATTAAATATATTTTATAAAGTGTAAATGTTTTAAAAAATACTCTATTTGGATAATTTTATATCATTAAGGTATAAATATTTTAAGAATTTGTTAGAGAGAAACTATTTCATATCTGAAGCAACTAAAGCCGCTATTTTAATGACAGTCCTGAGTTTTGCACTGTTTATTTTTATTAAAATTAATTGCAACAGATTTTCAATATTCTTGGAAAAATTTAATTAATAATTTTTTTTACTGTATGCATATCAATTATTCATCTTTGTTTAAAAAATATTTGAGCCTTTTGAACATGTTTTGGTTATTGTTTTTTTTATTGGTAAATAAAATGTCTAAAGATTTAACTCTTTAGACACCTTAAATGAGTACTTTTACAGCTCGTTATTTTAATGTTATTATTTAAAATAACAAACTGTAAAAGTACTCGTTTAAGGCGTCTCATTTAGATGTTTTATTAAAGTATTTTGAAATGAGTTGGAAAGATAATTATAGAAATTATTTAGCTAGTTAATTTTTTCCTACGTTCTTATTTTTTATTGGAATGCAGGGTGATATATTGAAAGTAGGGTGTAGGCATTGATGGTTGCATTTGACGGTAGATTGTATGCTCCTAATTTTATCAGATTAATTAATATGTTTCTTAATAACTGCTTATGGTCTCTAAGATATTACCAAAATGTGCTGTCCTAATTTAATAGTTTTTAAATCAGGTTAAAACTATCCCATTTCCTGAAGTGAATATAATAAATTATACAGTTCAACTATGGAAATGTATATTAAAAGTGTAATTTGTCGCATTATTTACTTTTATTAGAGGTTCATCATGCTTTTGACCGAACATATAGCTCGATGTGAAGCAGAAGGTGTGGATTTCAACAATTATTGGTTTAAAGCCATATTAGGTCGACTACAGGAAGTATTTTTTCAGGTAATTTCATTTTATTGTTTTTACACTTCACATATGGATTCAAATTAGACCCTTAACACAATGTATGCTATTTAGAGAGAAGTTTCTGCAATATAAGGATGTAATGCTTCTTGCTACTTTGTCTTTGAATTTGTCTCTGTTAAAAATGAAAAGTGATTGATCTTTAAATCAACTTTTAACGTTAAATGTTGAACTTGTTTTTTGAACTTAAAAAGATAACATTTTTTATCTATGCTGTTTCATTATTACCCCATTCTAAAAGAACATAAAATATACTATTTTAATATTGTTTGCAAACAATTCATTGTACAATACTAAAATACATTGTAGAATAATGATAAAATTATAGTGATTTATAGCGGAGAAAATGCCACCTCAATCATCAAATTCTTTCAAAAGTTAGTGGGGATTTAAGTATTGTCAGCTTTGATTGAAAAATTTCATTGAATTTAATTTTGTATAGAACAAAAATATGTATGGACGGATTGTTCTCGTATTATTTTTATATATTTACCTTAACTAATATTATGATATATATTTCATATACTTGTAGCTTGCAAATTCACTTTTATTAAGCAAAAAAAAAAAAAAAAAAAAAAAAAAAGTAGAAAGTTCAATAAAAAGTTCATAGTTTGAAAAGTAATTAGTGCTAATCAAAATTGTAAAAAGAAATTTTTTTTTTTGGAAATTTAGTTTCTTTTTAAAATTCCTACCTCATTAATGTGCTGTCTCATCAAGCCCTAGAAAATGACATGAATAATAATTTGTTCCTTCAAAATTTGCCGTTTATTATAAATTTTTTTTTAAAATGAGTAATTGTAAATTTTTCTTTAAAAAAAGTTACGTATGTAAGTAAAAGAACAATCTAAAAATCAAAATGTAAATAAATGCAAGATTTTTTTAATCTCTGTTATTTTATTATATTATTTTTAATTATAAATCATGCATTTTTTCACACAGAATTTTGCTTTATTTTTGTAGCATTAACTTTTCATGTACAAAATTTGGTTATAAAATAAAAAACGGTTATAAAATAAAAACAAAATATAATTTATTATAAACTTATATATTGCCTTATCATGCACTGATATACTAAATTTCTGTGGCTTGATAAATTAGAGAAAGTAACTTTTTAAATTTCAATTTATCCTTATTTATCTTTTATGATTCTCTATTTTCTCTTTCAGCATCATGAACAAGTATTCAAGTATGTAGATACCTTAGAGACTCTTCTATTTACGAGTGATATAGACCATCACATTCTGTCCATATTTCAACAATTTTGTGCCCTCAAAGCATAAAAAATACTTTCAACTGCATTTTTTATACACATTATATCATCTCATAAGAAATATATTTTATTGAAAGCGTTATTTCCATTGTCATTTTCTTTTGTTTTACAAACACAATTCACTAGTTAATAAAAATTAGTTCAGAACATTGCTTTGGTGACAAAATGTTACAAGATTTACTTTAAACTTTAAGGAAAAGAAAAATTAGTTTTCCCCTTTAAATTTCAAGGAAATTTCTTCTTGTGACAAAACATAATATCTACTGAATTTTATAATTATTATCCTAATTTTTTTTCTTCAGAATTCTCATTAAAAGTAAAGAAAAAAATTATGTATACACATTGGGAGACACACTATCATATTTAAATAAGAAAAAAAAATTTTTTTCAAAATATTTATGAATCAATATCAAGGACTTTTTGATGAAGGTGAGCTTATAGCTTCAAAATCATGATAATTGTTGGTGAAAATGAGAGGAGTTTCTAATAATCCAATATTCAAACTGGTTTTGACTGGTTAATAATAATAAAAAAAAAAAATAAAAAAAAAAAACAAATTCCGCTTTTTGTAAGAAAATTTTGTTTTTACGCATTTTCTTACCAATATAAACGCGAATCAAAATTTAAAACTACACTTCACGATTCGTATTCACCCGATTTAAAATTTCAAATCTCTAGTCGTTTTCACATGATTAAAAATTTCACATCTCGAGTCGTATTCCTACGATTTATAATTGCGCATCTCGATTCGTATTCCTGCGATTTATAATTTCACATCTCGATTCGTATTCAAGCGATTTAAAAATATATCATCAAGATCAGAATTCATACAAAATTAAAAAAAGAAATCTAAATTTTTATTAAACATTGTTCATATCTTTTCTTTTTCCTTCAGTTAATGCAATTGATTTTCTCATGGTTTTTAAAATTCTTGTATTACGACATGCAAAATTTGAATCACGCATACGAGTAATTTTTGATACGTTCGATTTTCATCGTTACCATAGTAATTCCATGCGGTGTTTCGATCGTTTTATCGGCTGTTATTGCTACGAATTTTCTCAATGTTTTTTTTTTTTTTTTCTCTATATATATAATTTTATATTATTATTACTAGAAGCAAAATTCAATTTGTGCATTTATTAGTCACTTTTTGACGTGACAATTACGACTTTTTTTTTCTTTTTCGATCGACTTTTTCACAGTTATTGCTACTGATTTTCACGTGGTTTCTTAAAATCCCGATAGTATTATAACACGGGAAATTCAAATTGCACACCTGAATATTTACTATTGGACGCGATAATTTTATAGTTTTTCCAATAAATTTTTTAGCAGTTATTACTACTAATTAAATTTTCTCCTATTTTTTAAAATCTTGATATTTTTAATACTAAATATATTACAACATTTGAATCTTGAAAAGTTCTAAACTCTTTTTGGCGTGTCCGATTCGTGAGATTTCGTGGTAATTGCACTTGATTTTATCATAATTTTTTTTTATAGTGATTGCAATGGATTTTAAGGTTTCTTTTAAAAACAAATTTTTTTTACAACTTACAAAGTGCGGAAAATGAAGAATATGTAATTTTTTTCAATATATATATTCTTTTATTTAAAGAAAAAAAAATTTTTTTTGAAATTTTATTATTTTCTCTCTTTAAATTTTATAAATATTACTCTTGTGTATAAAAATGACTGTCTTATATTTATCTTCTGTCTACAAAAAGGAAAAAAAATTAAGTACTTTTATAAAAAGGAAAACTTAAGTTGGAAAAAAAAATCAGATAATTTTTTCTATCTAATAACATTTCTACTATATATTCGCGATCGCAACGAACTATAGGGGGCGTTGTTGTATGTGCCGAATCCCTGCGATTTCCATATGAACAGTCATTCAGTTACACTGGAGACGTCTTTAATGTAGCATGTAGCATTGTAATGTTCCATCTTTATTGTGGCTGATTAAATTTAATAAAGAAAAATGTTTGTTTTCTTTCTTATGCAAACGAAAACAAAATGGTATCTCTACTTTTTTAGAGAAGGAACATTCAGAACACATCGGAAAAATATTTGTAAATAAAGAGAAAAAAATAGGTATATTCTTATAAGAGTTCAAACCTAATGCCTGAGAAATAGTTTTACTAAATTTAATGGTATAACATGAAAGGCCCATTAAAATTTTAACGTAAAATAAAGAATGCTTACGAAACAAAAAAAAGAACCGTTCTTTTTTTGTCGCCATTTTTTAGTGTTACGAAAATGCGTCTTTGGAACTTGCCAAAAACAAAACAAGATGCAATTTTATTTTTTTAGGAGCGAAATATTTTATGGAGTGAAATATAACGAAAATGTACCAATGTCCATAACATGAAACTTTATCTTAGTAAACGTCCGTTTTGGAAATGTTAATTCTTTTTGAATCTTATTTATTAGAGTTCATAATGGCTATAGAATCAGGTGAGAGAAAAGTTTGTTTTGAATCTATGCTAAACTCTATATCGGCCCATTTTCCACCGAAATCCGATTGACTACTTTGATTTTAAACAAAGTGTTTCATTTTAAGATTTTTTCCAAAAATTTTAAGTGTAGATTGGCGGCACTTAAAAATCTGCCAAATCTGTAGCTTTGGTTAATACGTAAGTACCGAATTTTTCTTCCATACTTTTCTGAATCGTATTACTTCAAACATTAGAATATGCAAGAAGTATACATAAACACATAATTTAATACCATTTAATTTTTCAAAAAAAGTATTTTGACAATTTTATCAAAAAATTATAAACTAAAAAACGTAAAATAAAGAATTCTTAGGATTAAAAGCGATTTTAAAAATTCCTCATTTTTCAATAAAAACTTTTGTATTGTTTCTTTTTTTTAATTCTTATAGTATTTAATCAGATGTAAAAAAAAACTATTTTGTAGAGAACGATCATCAAGTAAGAAAAAAATTTTTTTCAAGCAAATTTTTTATTATAAAAATCATAACACTTACCTGATTTATAAGTCCGGAGAATTCCAAAATGATATATTCTTTGTTTGAAAACTTTATTCTCAAATTATATATACATAGTTTATCCCTTCATTACTTTTAGGTAACATACCACACATCAAAATTTTATAATTGTAAGATCTCGATATGAATTTTAATATGTAGCTTAAAAACAGAATAGCTGAATTCTAGTTGAAATTCTTTCAAAACTAAAAAACACTTACCAAGAAAACGATAAAAAATTTATTTATAATCAGCACAAAAGATACTTTTTCAAGTAATTCGGATTAATCTTTATTGTTGTTTTCTGAATTATGTAGATACAGAAATATATACTATTCTATGAAGAAGAATATTCTATAACTATTACAATTCTGTATGGAATTCATTGGAACACATTTATTCATTGGAATGACGAAAGCAATGTTGACTTCATTTTAACTTGTAATGAATTGAAGACAGAAAAATTATTTTACCGCAATACACACATCTGTAACAGCAAGTGATCATGAAATCATGTTATGTTGTTGGTAATAGAAAGGTAAAAATTATTGAGAAGTTGTTCTTCAAATGCTTGGCGTGTTCTGCTTCAATGTTTGGCATGTTCTGATTAGTTTTTTCAAGAAGTTTTACCTTTTCTTTAGGGAAATTTTGGTTCCTTTTTGATGCTAAGAAAATGGCGTCCGTCATTGCCAATGGTTATGTGGGAACTAATGCCCGATATTTACAGTCTCCCGCTAGATGGCGTATCGAGTGTTGCGATCGCGAATACCATCTTACTATGAAGAATTTGGACTTAAAAATTAATAAACTTTCTTAAAAATCGCCAATTTCGCGAAATTTTTCCTCCTCGATGAAAATGATTGAGTTTTGAAAAATTTTATGAACCCAGATAATGCAGCATTGGAGTTTTTTAAAATTTAGATTTCTTTATATATAAAAAGAGAGTTGAATGATAACACATAGCCAATCACAGAAGACTTCTGGTTAGTAATGCACAAAACAGCCAATCAAAATTAAAATCAACAAAACGCATGTGTGTGAAAAGGTAAAGATTTTTAATAATGCTGTCAAAAAATAAAAAATACAAACTGATCTCAAATAAAACTCAGAGGACTTCGAATCAAATAATTAAGAAAACTCTACAATTACGTTTATAAAATGGAAGATTTATTAACTCAACGACAAAATTATAGCATCGCCATTCAAAAAAAGAAAAAAAAAAAAAAAACTCACACTTGTTATGTAATGCTATAAAAAGATCGAACGATTATTATGCAAGCGATTTTATATGATTATTATGAACTAAACTTTATGCAAACGATTGTTTATGACGTCATTAGATAAAAGTGTCATTAACGCAATATTATCCAGTGTTTATTAATAATTTTGAGTGGCAATGTAAAAAGATAGTTGTTCTAAAGTTTTATAATAAAATGTTTGTTTTGATAGAACCAGTTATTTATTTTAGAATTCCAATATATTTTAATAGCTTTGATAAATCGGGTAGAGTTATTGGACTCTCTCACTCTCTAAACAAACTATTTACATTCCAAATTATCAAAATATATTGAACAGAGTTTATTTTTAAAAAAACTTATATCTTTTATAAAAAATAGATCGCCTTGAATATCTTAGGCGATATCAACAGCGACATAGAGCTGAACATAATTTAGCAGAACAAAATTACCTGGAAAATAATCGTAGTGCTATCAATACGCGATGGCGGAATGCGCGGCGAAGAAACGTTGATGAGTCAAGACGTTTAAATGAAAACGAATACCTTGGTGAGTCTTTATCAGATATTATACCTCCTTTTTCTGTTGGAACATTCAGTGATAAATGTGTAAACTGTGGTGCACTTTCGTTTCCAGCAGAGCATGGCAGAACGAAATTTAATTGCTGCCATCATGGCAAAGTTGAGCTTGCCTTTCTGGAATACCCAGAAGTATTAAAAGATCTTTTACTTGGCAGCCATTCTGATGCAATTAACTTTAAACAGAATGTTCGATCTTTCAACTCTGTATTTGCGATGGCAGCTTTTTGCCCATCTCATGAAATTTCTTTTGAAGGGATCAGTTGTCTTACTTCCATAGGTTATGTCAATGTTACTGCGACAACAAACTTGATCCTTCCTAATGATCAAAATCACAAATTTACTCAAATTTATATCCAGGACAGTGATTCAGCATTGTCGAGTAGAATTTCAGATAAATGTCTTAGATCTGTTTTGCTTCTTATTCACAATGTCATGGAAAGAAATTTCTTTAAAGTTAAAGTTCTTTTTTTTCATTAGGTTTTAATTTTTTTCAGTTTAAAATTTAAATTACTGGGAGGGATGAAGCACCATATAGGGAGCTTCCGGCATCCTATAAGATCATCAATGATTTGAGTTAGTCTCTGCCACGCGTGCTTCGGATACGGAGATTAATCTCCGGCTAATGCCCTATAGTAATGTGTTAAATAATATTGCTTCCTCGCTTTATATAAGTTTATAAAATTGTTTGTATTAAAATTGCTTTATATAAGTTTATAATGCTGATAATAAGCACCTCTGACATTTTACAATCCTATCATATTCTCTCTATGTGATGTTAGAAAAGAAAAATTGCCAGCCAATCTCCAGGAAAACTACTTTTAATTTTGTTCGCGAAGCAAACAAAAATGTAATTGCGTAGCAATTATCGGGGATTGGCGAGCGGTAGCGAGCAGGGGGCGGAGCCCTCTAGTAAGATATAAAAAAACTAAACCGCACATTTTTTTTTTTTTTTTTTTTTACAAAGCTGCAACTTTTCTCCATATTGACGTTTTACGCTACTTTCAGAATAAGTATAGAGAGAACTGGCTATAATTAGGCTAAACTTGACCTAAAAGTAATGAGTAACTGTTGCAAACTAACAGCAGTAATGAAAATAGCATATTATTCGCAAAAAAGCATTATTTCATAATAACTTCTATAAACAGCTTTAAGGTACTGAACTGTCATGAAAAACTGGGATTCGATCCCCAGTCATGCCTGCTAGAAGCCCACCTTGTGTCAGATCGGTGGGTACCTGCTCGCCTGAGAAGTGAAGGCAGTACGTGCGCAATATTGACCACATTCATTACCACCATAATGCCATCCCAAGTTAAAATTCTTGATGGTCCCATCCAAAAATTTTGATGGTTTATTTTGGTTTCAGTGCGATATATGATGGTTCAACATTTTCCATTATTCGTTCATGGTTTTTGATATGCCAACAAACTTCCATCATTCCATGATGGAAAATGCTACTTTAATACTATGATGGTTTACCATCAAGAGAAGTTTGATTCTCCTGGACCAACAATTCGTGATGGTTCCAACTATATATTTTCATGCTGATTTAATAAAAATTCTTGTTGGCTCTGTGGAATATTCCATCAAAATAATTTGGTTTTTAATTATGTTAGACCATCGTTAATCAGTCCGAATCCCCTACATTGGGATGATGGTTGTTCATGATCATTCCAACATTTAATTTCTAAGGTACTATGAGGGAAATTCGTGATGGTCTATCATGGTACAACAATGCATTTCCATGATGTTTTAATAACAATTCTTGTAGGTTCAGCAGGAATATACCATGTAAACAATTAAGTTTTTTTAATGTTGGACCATCATAAATCAGTCTGAATTCCTACATTGGGGTGATAGTTACTTATGTTGGTTACCATCAAAAAATATAATGGTTCATGATGGCTACCATAAAAAATATAATGGTTATTGATGGTTTCCATCTAGATTATATTGGTCTATTAATGGAAAACCATCAAAAATTTTGACTTGGGAATGGTCGCTAAATTACTGATCCTTAACCTCAAAGATCAATTGACTCACAATGAACTGCTGCGTAAATGTTTTTTTAATAAACTTTACCAATCATTCATGTTTATACAAGCGCAAATAAATGTGATGTAGAAATTTATGCATACTAAAAAACTCAGTATTAAAAAACAGAAAGTCTTAGAAAAATTCGAATAAAGATAACTGCAAAGGAAAATTGACGAATAAAATGTAAGTAACATTTCGAAATATTAACCGCCACTTTAATATCTTTAGTCATTAATTTGAATACTAAATTACTTAAGGAAATTTAATTTTGGAAGATGGGCAAAATTAATTAAACGTCAACCTAAACTGTTTTCTCATCAAGGTAATGTATCTTTTTTAATTCCCTCTCAGATGCATCAGGCATTTAGGGATTTTTTCCTCTCCACAGTATGACTAATGTAGCTTACAGCGTTTTAGAAATAATAATAAACTTCAAGCGTTGATTTAATTTATTTGTTAAAAATGTGATTAAAAATCTAATAAATATGATTAAATCATAATAAGAAGAAATTTCTATGGTGGAGGGAACAAATGATTAAATTATGAATAATATTCTTTTTGAAATAAACTAGAAACTTATGAATATTTCTATTGACTTTTATAATTAGTGGCCTCAACCCCCTGTTCGCTGATGCTCCCAGGCCGGAAAATTGCTAAGCAATCTTACATGGTTTAGTTTGCTCTGCTCGCACCTAAGTTAAACTTATTTGAAATGTGTTCTAGCGTAGTCTTAATAATTTAAATAAATTATTTAAAATTTTAAAACTTTATAACTTGTTATAGTAAAGTAAGCAACTTGATAACTGTTATATTATTTTTTATTAATTCTAAAAACTGCAAAAATAATCATGCACATAATTTTTTGTCCGTTTTCTAAAATTGTCAAAACTTCATCACTGTTGAAGGAAGCTATTAACAAATGGAAACCCATATTAATAGTGATGAAATAGTTTACCATGGTTTTATAAAATTGATTATAAGTACAGTAACCACGTCCTTGGAAAGGATTAAACCAAGCGTTCATGAAGTTAGTTTTAAACAATGCAGTTCAAAATTCTGTTCAAAAATGGATATTAAGTTATTAAGATCGTATAAGAACACTGTAAGAAATCGATACTTCACTATCACAAAACTTTCTTCGCTTTTGACGAAACCGTTTTCTTGTAATTGCTCAGATCAAAAATTTCGTCGAAGTGATGAAATAGCTGCCGTCATTTCTTAGAGGAAAAGAATTTCGTCAAAATTAATGAAATATTTCGTCATTCTCCTCCCCCCCCCCAGAAAAAGAAACTCGTAATGCTTAATGTATCGAACCTTTTTAATAATCCCTTTTACGTGGGTACTATACAGGAGTTAATGTAAGAGTTAAGTTACACCCATTCCCGAATCCGGGTTCAAAACTCCGATTCTTCCTGGCTTCAGGGCAACTCATTGACCACCATGCAGACCGGTTGGCTTAATTCTCCAGCTTATTTTCGATTGTTTCGTCTTTATTCTAATTTCTTCATTCAAGTTAACATTCTCTAGCTATGCACTACGATTAGGTTTCGTGTTGAGGAACATTTTTCGTAATATATTTGAAAGTTTGCGCCTTGTTACAAATTCGATTTCTTGACGAAATGGTTCTCGTAATACTGCTCAAGGATTGCTGTATCGTCAAAAGTGAGCATTTTATTTCTGAGAAAGAAACAGTGCACATGTGAAGCATTGTGTCGTTGAATTTATTCAGTCCAACAGTTTGAAAGAGGCGTTTAAGAAAATGGACATGGCAAAAAAATTCGTAATTAGAACATTAAACGATAAAGCAGTTTTAAAAAATTTAAATTCGCACAACGACAATTTAATTATAAATTTATAAGATCCATGACAACCTTGTAAAAAGAAATGTCTACTTTTAATATCTTTCTAAAAAAATGTATTGAGTAAAGCGTTTGGGCGAAATCATAATGCGATTTTATTTGGACCAAATTACATTATTCTTTAAAAAAAAGGAATTATTTTCAAAAGAGAAGTTTGAAAAACCAAACCAAATGTTTTGTTGTATTCCTAAAATACCTATATTTATTTTCTTAAACACACATTTTGAGCTGTGTCGATTTTCTTTAACATGCATTTCGGACTGGTTCCATTTTCTGAAACTCGCATTTCGAACTGTGTTCGATTTTCTTAAACGCGCATTTTGGACTGGGTCATTTTCTTAAAGACGCATTTCGAGCTGCGTCCATTTTCTGAAATACGTGTTTCGAACTGTGTCGATTTTCTTAAACAACACGCATTTTGGGCTGGATCTCTTTTCTTAAAGATGCATTCGAGCTGTGTCCATTTTTTGACGTACGCATTTATAGCTGTGTCCATTTTCTTAAACACGTATTTCGAGCTGCGTCGATTTTATTAAACACGCATACCTGCCAACTTATATGCTTTTTAAAACGGTGTTTTCCTAAGGGTAGGTTTAAAGCCAATTAAATTGAGATTGTATGTTGGTGCTTCGTATAAATTTAGCAAACAATTAAAAACAATATCAGAGAGCTAGAAGCCTATCACACATATGTTTAAATTATTCAAATGTAGTGGTAGTCCAAATTATTTCTAACCATATTTATATAATGAAGATTATAATGTGATTCCATAAATTTTGCACCACATTAAGAATAAAATCAACCGGGAAAACCGGAAGAGTTAGTAAGTATAAACAGGCATTCCCTGCTGTGTCCATTTTCTTACACACGCATTTTGAGCTATGTACAGAATAGAAAAAAATTAATTATCGCCATTAATTCATTCACGCAATTTAAAATTCAGTCAATAATAACTAAATATAATAATTTTTCAAAAGTCAGCCGACAGCCATAATTCTCTAATAATTCATTTACAATTGGTTTGGTTCTGTTAAAGGTTGAATGATTTTACACTCCTGCGCTAGAACAGAACGCTGTGGTTTAGTGGAACTATTCCAACGCAGGGAGCAACAGCCGCCAATACACTGATAATGCATTGGATGCTGCGATGTTATTGCCAACATCACTGTCGGTCATTACATCAGGGACAACAGCCGTCGGCCGACCACTATACTAATGCCGCTTTTCATAATATATATTCGCAATTACAATGTTTTTAAAATACTGGTAGTTAAATTTAACTATTTTTCTCCTTTCTTATGCGATAAATTTTCGTAGCGATAAATTTTGAATGGGAGATTTTGTATACCCGCATTAATAAGTTATTTTAACATAGTTTGAAGTGAATAAGTCAATTACGTAGATTTTCGATGATTTCTTTGTTTTTTAAATAAGTGATAGCCAGTTAAAATAGAAAACTATATAATTTCGCCAGTGTTTTGAAGCATATTAAGCTTTGCCTACCTAAATAGAAGTTAAATTTTTTAATACAATAATTATTTCCTAATCTGAGTGTAAAACCTTCTGCAAAAATTGTTTAAGTTGGCATCTCCCTCTTTGAAATGTGCTATTTCTTGTTTCCATTACAGCAGGCAGTCTTAGACTTCGTAGCAAGGGGAGTTTTTTCTATAGACAAACTGTATGTATGTTAACTAATTTCTCGAGAACAGGGGCACGAATTCTGCTTGTTTTTTTCTGAAGTTTGCAAATTTTACATGGGGTGGTTTGTAAGCAATTGTCACTTTCAGGCGAGTTCGGACGCAATATTAAAAATACGAAATTGCATTGTTGAAACCCATTATAACAGATTAAACGTTCCTTAATATTGTACCGAGCGCAGATGTTCGTTTTGATTGGAGATAGATAAAATAGTCCTTAAGATTCAAAAAATTTATTAGCAGAATCTTCCGGAAAATACAACTA
Organism: Parasteatoda lunata; assembly: GCA_949128135.1. Lineage (NCBI taxonomy): Eukaryota > Metazoa > Arthropoda > Arachnida > Araneae > Theridiidae > Parasteatoda > Parasteatoda lunata. The sequence goes on along the minus strand of OX421970.1, from coordinate 95,209,343 downwards.
TTTCTGGCACTCAATTATAGCTCAAATAACACTTTAGTACGCAACAAATCACAGGCTTTGAAACCTCAGACTGTTCAATGAACTCACTAGAGACATTAAAATCGTCTTCAGCTTCATTTATATCAGTGGAGCTTTCTCTAAACCAATGGGAATTTCCATTTTTTAAATGTCTTTACCAAACGATCTGATGGGATACCTGCAAGTGACGTAGTGTGACTATATCGATCCTGATTAGCTGTTGAAAAGTGGCCTTTGTTTACGTTAATAATTATTCTTTCCGTTCTATTTCGAGTAAGCCAAATCTGTCAAGCATCAATTTTCTTATGCATCGAAGTTGCCAGGTACACAAAACAAAAATATATAATGGTTACAAAAAAGTACATAAACAAATAATAAATCTAAGTAAAGTAAAAGACGTGGACGAGAAAGAATTATATTTCCACAAATTCGATGAGCGATACGCATCTGTATTTAATCAACTTCACGTTAATTAAATTTCTGACTTATGTGGGGGAACTTAGCTCAAGTTTAGCGATCGTCTGGAGTCAACGTCATAGGTTACATGTGTGGGTATTGTGATCTTCTTCTTGAAGTGCAAGTACGCAATTCTCAAACATGATGGATTTCACAAGTTTCATTATACGTCTAACTTTGCTTAGAACACTTTCCGTAGAACCATTTGGAACAGTTACTGATGTTAACAGTTGTTAAAATAAAATGGGAAAAAATTTGGAAATAAGGAATTGGTTAATTAATGTGGTCACAGGCATAAAACTTTTCGAAATCCACTGGCCTTTCTGTTTTGCTTCTAAACCTTATTTTTCATTATATTCAGGAAATGTTTTTTCTTCTTCTACTCCTGTTAAGGTCTTTTAAGTCATCAATGTTGCTATAACTTTCGAATTCTTTGTAAATTGGTACCAAAGAATTTATTCTTCTACCAAAATTGAAGAGTTTTACCCTTAATATAACCGTTGAAAGGAGACTTGCATCCAACAGTTACAAAAAATCAGAGATATATAGCGTAAAAACTCTAAAATTATCAAAATAGTAAACCGACCAAAAATAGACTTCGAAAAATTTGCCCCCCTCTCCTCAAAAGATTAAAACTAGTGTTTTAGTGCAACAAATACACTGGTAATAAATTTGCTTCTCCTGTTATGCAAGTTTTGAGTGAAATTTTGAGTCCTGTTACGTAAATTTTGAGTTGATATAAAATGAACACGGCTAGAAAAAATGATTCCCTCTTTAAAAAAAAAAAAAATTGAAAATTATCCTTCTTTACCTAAAAAAAGATTTAGAAATCTAACCCACCACCTGAAAAATTCCCGTTTCCCTCAAACTGAACTACGAGCTCTAAATGTGCTCCTCTTATTTGTTATTTTTTTGTAAATGTGAAGTAGAACATCGACGATATATTTAATTTGGCTGCAAAAATATCCTCCACCCAAACATTAAAAAATGACCCATTATATTATCGAAATATTCCTTAGATATCTAATTGACAGTTTTAAAACTACGAGTAGCGCAAAACATTAAAAAAAAAAAAAAAAAAAAATAATAAAAAAAAAAAAAAAAAAAATCCCCCCAAAATAAAAATGTCTATTGAAACTTGCTTCCCTGTAGACACCTTTGCAAAATCGTGAAATATGATCCCCTAAATTACGCAGTAGGATCCTTCGAAGCAAAATAACTAGGGGCCTAACTGGGTCAATATGAATACATTAATGAACCTTGGCTCAGTAAGAGTTCAAAGGGCCTTTATTTTTCTGATAATGGCCTTATATAGAATTTTCCGATTCACCCGACATTTTACAACCACTTTACAAACAATATCGGTCCTATATAGAATTGTCAGATTTGCCCGATATTTTGTATCTATTATTCAGCCAAGTAAGTTCTATATATTTGCCAATGTAGGCTTTATATAGGCCATTTTAGGACCAATATTAAAAAATCTAGACATCCCAATATTGATCCCTCGGTGCAAGTTCTTATAGGACCCATATCGAACCAATTTTGATCTCAAGTGGGGCCAAGGTAAAATTGTTGCTATTTTGACTTGCGATCAGAGCTGTAGAGTCGGTAAATAATAAGTCTAAGACAACGGAATTTCTCGTGAGTTCGACTACGACTTAATATAAACGACTACTATGACCTGAAATTGTTGAGTAAATATTCATAACTAGGAAACTATTACAATTGATACATTCAATTCATTCGTATATTTTTTTTATTAATTTAGCTAAATAAATTTGGTTATGAAATATTTATAAATTAAAAGATTTTATTATAATATTTTTAATAGTTTCAATGATTTTCTGTGTTCTTTTTCAATAGTTCTGTTAAACATGAGCTCAAAAACTTTAGTTTAAAATAAGTTTACCACAAATTCAAATGTCATAATATACTTTTGAATAATATTTTTGTTTAAATGATTAGAAGTATTTGTCGAAATAATTTTCATATAATCAAATTCTTCTTTTTCCCTTTGTTAATCTGCAATACATTTAACTAAACGGAGTCGGAGTTGAATAAATTATTTTTAACTCCAACTTTGACTCCACAACCCAATTAGTGATTCGTTATAACACCGAGATTATTAACCTTTATTAACATCGAAGATTTTTATGAAAATCTTGAAATGTTTCGAAATAATGTTATGAATTTTCTAAACAACACTCTAATGTTCGATTTTCAATATTTTAATACTCCTGCTTAAGGATTTATTTTAGTTAAATTTAAAAAAATGGAAAATACAACAGTTTTAGACAAAACCTATACCGCCTACCATGACAGCTGTAACGCCCACTAGTGGGCGTTACCATTGATTATAAGAGTAATAGAGGGAAAATATGCAATCGATAATTTTTAGAATTTAAAGGAAAATAGTAAGGAAAACAGAACTCGGAAAACATGCTTAAGGTTTAAAGTATTCTCCTCATGCTTTATTGCATAAATTCAGACATTAAAAATACAAATTTGTTAAAACTTGATTTCATTGTTTGCAGCAAGTTGTTCAGCAAATAGAAAAACAATTCTTACCCTCGCTTAATCTCGTCAAAGATTCAAAAATAAAAATTCCACGAAATTTACAATTTCTTTGCAATTGTTCCAAACGACATTCAAATAGTCTTTTCACCTTTTCATGCGGGATAATTTTTCTGTAGTCGATTTTTTCTCCCTCGAAAATGTTCAAATAACAGTTTTGCTGTTAAGTGTCGAATGCCAAAGAGGAGGGTAAATATTTGAACACCGTTTCGTATTCTTCTAGAAATAAATCCTCGAATTTCGATGTATTTTTAGTAAATAAACTCCTCCATATAAAGACCATTTTTTTAAAAAAAATATATTGTTCGAATTTTAGTTGTTTGTATCTTAACTTACAAAGTTTTATTATGGAAGTATTCAAATAATGTTATCTGATAAATATTTACATTAAAAATATGCTGTTTACTTAAATATCACTTTTTTTTTTATAAATGTAACAAAATATTTTTTTTCCTTCTTTTGTGCATGCATTTTATATATCGAATTGTTAAATTCCTCTAAAAGGAACTATTTATTGATATTTCTGTCTATATTTAAAACGTTGAATTAAAATTGATTTCATGAAATGATAGCAAAATTTATTTATTATTATGATATTTTGTAAAATTTTTTCTGAATATGAGTTTTACAGAAGAAAACAATAGTTGTAAAATGTATAAATACTCATAAAATTGCTTTTTTTTATAACTAACAAATAAAGTTAAAAAAATTTTAATTTAGATATTTTCAAATAATGTGTATGATACATGAATGAACGATATTTTTTATTTGTTTATTTTCATACGTGCATTTATCCGAAGTAAAAATGTCTATAATTTCGAGTTCATACTTCAGGGGTAATTTATGTAAAAATTGAAATTTCCAAACAGAAGTAAACGCGAGAGAGCTACATCGTTTTGAGGTTGCATGCTAAAAGACTTGCACTTGTCGATGATACTTAATAATTCTGATAATACTTCTTTATTGACAGTAATGCTCTGTATTTAATCCGCTGATTTTTATTAGTGCTTAATACGTCCTTGCTAATGCTACCCAGTAAATAATCAGAGGCTGACTAAAAGCCTGTTTAGACGATCCAATTTCTTGGACAGAGATTGATTGATATTGATGGAAACTTGTTTTGCTTTGAACTTTGATCGTGTAAACAAACATCCAAGAACTTGGTCCAACTTCTTGGACGGTAGTAGAGCTTGTTTTTCTTTCAACGAATCAGTGACATTCAAGAACTTGGATAGTGTCAACGAATCATCCAATTTCTTGGACAGAGAAATTGGATGATTCGTTGACACTATCCAAGTTCTTGAATGTCACTGATTCGTTGAAAGAAAAACTCGCGCATGCGCATTGTTCATATTCAACATTATGAAATAATACTTTCATAAGTTTAAAATTACTAAATAAATTTCAAATAAAATATATGAAAACAGACAACAAAATGATATAATTTGCTGCCTGCTTGATGACGTCATAAAGCCTAAGACGCTGATTGGTTAAGGGAGAAAAAACTTGGATGGATAGAACGTGCTCTACTATCGTCCAAGAAGTTGAACCAAGTTCTTGGATGCTTGTTTACACGATCCAAGCTCAAAGCAAAACAAGTTTCCATCAATATCAATCAATCTCTGTCCAAGAAATTGGATCGTCTAAACAGACCTTAAGGCAGGGGCATACGGGGCAGCTGCCCGGGTCCCCACATCAGAGGGGGCCCCTAAATCGATAGAAAGTTTACTATATGTTTCTTTCTTTATTGAACTTTTTTTTAAATAAAATATCAGTACAGAGTAAAATCCGTCAGTTTTATGTTAGCTCCTTGAAGCGAATTGCGTGTTCTTTGTGAATGGACTTCAATGTTGCTGACCGCCGGTTGGGATCGCACCAGGGATCCTTTGGCTCTTGGGAAAGGATGTTCGGCATTGACACATGTTTTCTTATGTTTACTTTATTAAAAAATAAAAATGGTAACCCAATTGTTTCATCTTTTAAATACTATATTTTGGTGAAACAAAGACATTAGTGTTTGTGAAAATATATTATAACATGAGTAGCTATATTTTAATATGAATTTATGCGTTTGCTGTACTTTTTATTAATTAAACTGGTAGTCATAATATCAACCTTTTTTTACAAAAACAAACTTTTTACACGGCTATTAGGGGAGTGTCGGGTATCCCGCCCACTGTAAATTTCATATGTATAGAATATTTTTTCAAGTCAATAGGCCATCGGGCATTAATTATTATATTAGAAAAAGATTATTTTCAAAGTTTCAAGTATTTATGCAGCTGGTAACATGGTAAACAATAGTTTTGAAAATATGTTGAATACAGTAGTCAAATTTTTTAAATTTTTATTTTTTTAAGCTAAACTATTCTTTTTTTGGTTTATTCTTTTTGCATTATTTAATTAGATGATAAAACAATAGAAACATACAAAAATATTGATTATTACTCAATATTATTCACAAATATAAGCAATACTCCTTAAGTGGGCGGGGCTACCCGACTCTCCCCTAAGTATTGTGCAAATAAAACATAACAAAGAATGGATAGAAAATTTGTTAACTATTTCATTTAATATTTCTAGATAGTCCTGTAACATATACTTTTTCTTCGGAGAAAATAATATTAAAGATTTTATTTCATTGAAAGCATTATTATGTTTTTCATTAATGATACCTGGAAATTCCACTTCTCTCTTCTGTACTCTTCTCCCTTTATTTAGGTAAATGGGGGTATTTGGGGCATTAATTTTTACTAAAAAAACTCCTTTTTTCCCCTATAATTGCTGGTCTAATCAAAAGAGAAAAATTATCATCATGGAATATTTGGAAGGGATTTTCTTAAAACTGTTGCCTACGTACGAATGAAATATGAAAAGAAAACACACGTAAGCAAGCATTATCAGAGTTTACTAATACCTTTATGAATATTTTTACAGACAAAAACTTAGTTCTCTGTATTATTTCCTTAACTGGTATTTTTGCGAAAAATAATCTTCTGTGTTTTATTTTCTTGTGTTTGTCGAAGAAAAACTATTCGGTCATGGGAGAAAGCTTTTTCATTTCAAAACATAGTCTGAGAGCTTTTTAAGCAAATGATCTATCCCAGAGAAAAGCATTTTCTATCCTGTTTTCTCCCGCCTTACGAGTGTTTTTTTTTTCATACTTTTGTTGATTCTAGGACTCATATATCTTCTTTTTTTTTGCATCCTTTCCTTCATAAAAATGATATATGAATGTATATTTCATTTTCAATATCTGATATTTTTTCGTTAAATTTTTATATGAAATTGAAAAATATTTATTCCAAGAAGAATTTTTATTTTATATTTAACTAGGTGAAACCTCAACAACTCCTTGAAAGCAATGTGTTTTATCATTTTTTTTTCATTAAAAAAGACTGAATCATTTTCTTTTATTTTATTTCTGTTTTAGATTAACCTATTGTTACTGCGACACATAAAACTGTAGGCTTAAACCAAGTGGATATTTCTTTTCGTGTCCAACCTTTTTAGTTTAAAAAAGAAACAGTGTATCGACTTCAGATTCATACAAAGGGTGTTCCAAAATCCGACCTGCTCTTTCGGAAAGGTGACATGAGAGATGGGGACATAAAAAGGATGAAGACTTACTATAGAATATGAGGTGACTCGAAGATGCCAGGTATGGTTTAGATGTCTGACAAAGTGACGACAATCCATGCTATGAGATCTACCGGTGTGTCCAAAAGCGTAGAATGAAGTAGTGATTTAAGGAAAAAGTCACACGGATTGAGATCTGGGGAATGAGGAGGCCATGCAAAGTGTTCCGCATGTGGTATCTTTCCATCGCGACGTCGAAATATACGTTGGTTTTTCTGATTTTCACCCTCTTATTGAGGTTCACGTCATACTATGCACTTCCACAAAATATTGCGTTTAAACAACATCAAGAGGAATGTATTAAACTTCCAGAGAATTTCCTAAAATAAAAATTGGGTCTGAAATTTAAAACAACAGAAACAATCATTACTTTTGGAAAATTATCTACTGAGGTTCTGTGGTAAGTTTACCTCCGCTTGAAATCTTTTAGCCCTTCTCTGAATTTATCGGTCGAATTTGAGAATAACCTGTGTAAATATTCGTATTATTAATGTTATGTAAATATTACATTATAAATGTTACAACTATCATAACTCTTTTGTTTTTGCAAAATAATTATTAACAAGGAAACTTTTAAGCTGCCTATGTTTCATTTATTTTTGGTGAAAAAAAGTAGAAGGCGAAAATGGCTTAATTTGTTTATATTTAAAAGAATTCAGTACAACCCTTGACTCAAAACCGTATAGCAAAATTAGGTGAAAATTAAAATAAATAAATAAATAAATTAGTTACGAAATTTATAATTAATTTTGAAACTTGAGGCGAATAAATTATAATCGTTTCTTTATCAGAAGGCAGCAAATCATACATTTCTACTTCTTCCCATTTTTCTTTAATTAATATTTCAAATAGTCTGTCATTTTTAAGACTTGCACAACAATAAAATGTTGTGCTTAAACAACGTCAACGAGAAATCAACTAAATTTTTAGAAAAGTTTATAGAATTTAAATTTCATCAAAAATGACAATATATATATATATTCGATTTGCATACCCTCAGTTCAAATTTACTATCGTGTTCAATTTTGTAGATGTTTCTAAGTTTACCCAGAAGTGCGAAAAATGGAACACCCTGAATAATTTTTGATATAATGATTGGGCTTTCTTGTATTAAAATTCAATCTTGCTGATTAGTTATCGCAGACGTTTTTTAAATTACACAAAAAGTATTCTTTCTGAACAAACTGACCCCTTTTTCGTCCGATTTCGAGTTCTGACCCTCAAAAATATTGGGGTGGCCTCAATCTAGGAAATATGATCCTCATAGTTTGGTAAAAAAGTTGTCGTATATTGAACCCCTTAATGTTAATTTTTATTTCTTGCGTATTACTTCATGTGAACAAAATTTTAATGAAATTGGTTGAATAGTTCCTGAGAAATCGAATTTTAAAAAAGTCTTGTACTTAAAATTAAATTTCACTAGAACTATTCGACCGATTTAATTTAAAGTTTGTATTTTGTCTTGTAAAATTTCATTCTCTAAAATGATGTAAAAGTTTTTATATCCTGCAAGTCAAAATTATTTTGACTATCATTAAGTAAAATAGTTCTTAATTATTAACAGTTATTTTTTGCGTGGAATTATTTTTGGATAAATAAACTACATAATAATGGGCAAAAAATTTTCGATTCGTTTTTAAAAGAGTCAAGATATTGCGAAATATACAAAAAGTAATATTTTTCGCATGGTGGTTCAAATTTTGGACCGTTCTTCTGATTAAACTACTTGAGACATTTTTTTTCAGCCTGCGTCTCCCGCCTCCATATTTTGCGGGTAATGAATACTAACCAGTCAGAAAAAAGAATGTTTATTCAGAGAAAGATTGTTTTTATGACTGATTTCGCAACTATCGACCAAAATATCATATTCCAAAATATCGTCTGGATTAATTACCATATTTGATATCACCCTTTTAGACCATTAAAGTTGAGTACTAGTACGCGAAGATCCGATCGCTAGGTCAAGAACTAATCAGGATGTTTTTTTTCTCCGCATTGCGCATTTAGACTAATTGGTAAGTTTACTGTATAGATTCGAATTGATTTGAAAATTTGATTTCGATTTTAAATAAAACTCACTTAATAGCATTTTAATGTAAAAGAATGAACTTTTTAAATACAATTTTCTTTAAATAATACTTTTTTCTCACCTGCCTTTTATATAAATTTCAGAATTAAAAATAAATTCTTAATCGTGTAAATATTTCAATGATTAAAAGTAAATATTTAAACAGTTGTTTAGGAAAATAAAGTTATAATTCTAGTATTTTTTAGAATTAATACTTGACAAAGCTAAATATTTTTTTTTTTGTGAAAATAATTATAAAAAAAAAATTGTTTAAGAGGATTAAGTATTATATCAGTTGATACCAGAGTTAGGAAATATGTATTAATTAAAACATACTAAATTTTTTATGATAAAAAATATACAAAATATTTGCACAATATTTAAATTTATATCAGACTAGAATATTTGTTTTTTTTGGAAAACATGTAAAAAATTTTGACTTTAAAAACAAAACCTGAAAAAATTAAAGTGCACTTGTAAAGAATTTCCACTTTTTTATGCACCCAGCACAAAGTAATAAAAAGAAGTCTTTGCACAACTTTGTTTTATGGACAGACTTTCACGTACTAAAATACAATACCATTGAATCGTTGGGAAGATTAAAATGCTAACTAATTATTTTTACAAATTCAGATATAAAAACGTATTTATTTTGAATTAACCAACCCTTTCTTTTATCAGATTCTGTTGACTTAAACAATACGAGTCCTATATAAAGCAAGGAATCCAACTGCTCAGCTTTCCTGAAAAATGTTAATAAATTGGTTGTGAATTAAATAATAAAATAGTAATAAAGGTAAGAAAAATAATAGTAAAATAATAATAATAATAGACAAATAATTACGCATACTCGTGAAAAGAGTTCCCAGAAGGTAACTAAATATAACCATTATTTCTTATAATACTTTCAATTTTTGATATGTATTGATGAAAAAATATACTTAAGCTGAAAAATACTAAACTAAAAACAACTTTAATTAAGGTACCACTAAAAATATTCAATTTTCAAATATAAATAGAAGGGGTAAAGGGCCGTTCCGGCTTCAGGCACCCCGACCAACCGCATAGACTAGACTAGACTAGAAGTAAGTTGGCAACATCAGACCTGACTGTTATTCACGGCAGCTACCCAGCCACCACACTGATCTTTTTCACTTGCTTATGCCAAAAGTCCCAGCCAACTATATAAATCTCAGATGAAGGAGTGAGATGCCATCAAGTCACGAAGAAAGTTGGCACCACTGTACACAATATAAAATGTCAAAATAAAATGTAAATAAGCCATTATCAAAATAACAATTCATTAAAAGCTAATGTTAAAATAACAATGCCCGATGACTCAGTGGTAAAAATATTCATTTGCTACCACTGTCTAGGTATGGGGTTCGATTCTCAGTGTTGTCTCGAAGTCCATCCAGTTTCAGATCAATGGGTACGATCTTGTCTGGGAGGGAAAGACGGCCTGAACGTAATCGCATTGCCAAAATCATACCTTTAATCACGAAATTGTGTAATCTTCACTTTGTGGCTTGCAGGGGACTGTTGTGGGAATGCTTTACTTTAAAAATGAACTCCTAGATAGCGTACTTCTTATATAAACAAAACTAACCGAAAAAAAATGATAGCTATTGCAGTTCGCAATTTTAATCTTAAACTACGATAAAAGAGAGAGTCTGGAGGTATAAAATAATTGTTTTATCTCTTACAAATGTCAGGTGACAGTTCCAATCGTTATTTTTCTATGACATAAGTTTTGCTTGCGAGAGGATTTATTAAGTTATTCTTACATTCGAATAAAATTTGCGATTTCGATACTATTTTACATGAAGAATATAACGGCAAGGCGAGACAGAAGAACACTCAGAAATTATCATTTTACGTTGATATTTTATGAAAATATGAATAAATTATTTTTATGTATTTACATTTGGTATTGAAATATTTCAGGCATATACATAGAAATAAAAATGAATGTCTGTCTGCTGTTTATAGACTCCAAAACCTTGTAGCAGAAAGAGATGAAATTTGGTTTACTGATAGTTTATATCACGGAGAAGGTCATTTTATAACCGTAGTTGAACAGTCAACCCAATTTCGGGTTTACGACCACTAATGTTCAACTCCGTAACCTTGAACCTAATCCAGAAGACAAGGGAACTTTTGAATCAAGTATTGGGAGAAGTTTGCCTTCGTGGAACTTTTCGGTGGAACTTACCCGAGAGGAAAACCAAAAAAACCTCCCACTGTTAGACTGACGGCAAGGGGACTCCAACCCAGAATCCGTATACCACAGAGGATATTTTACGTCAGCACTGTTTTCGGTGAGAGTCGGGTTCGGAATTAGTATCAGATCAACCATCGTTGGGGTTCAAACCCGTGTCACCTCATTGGAAGACGAACGCTCTATCATCTGAGTTACCACAGATTTAGGGAAGGTAATTGTAGATATTAGAACATTCTACTACGAACCTATCGAGTGGGATGAGCGAAAAACAAACTGAGGTTTTTTGTATCGATTTATCGGAAACCATTGTTTCAAATTAAATTGCTGACGAAACCGTTTTTTTTTAATCGAATACTTTAAAGTTGTTTTCTAGCTCATTGCTTTCATTAAATAGGAGTTTTTCTATATTTTTAGATATTTCATTATTTTTTATCCGGTATGTCAAATAAACTCAATGATCAACGCGAACGTGCTGTAGCATAGACAGAATACGCCAACAAAATTGTATTTCGGAAATTATCTGAAACCATGTACTTATTTTGTTCCTAGTTACACTTTTAAGACGTGCTCTTATGAAACTGAGCAATTTAAAACCAACGGTAATTGGAAAAAAAAAAAGTTATATACTGTTACCAAATTAACGGAGAAATAGTACTGATTAGTTTAGGAGAAACATGAAAACCCATCATTCTATTATTGACGAAAAGTGGCTGTGTGGCGCAGTTGGTTTGTCGTCGGCCTTCTGAGCCCAAGTCTGCGGGTTCGATCCCCGGCCCAGACACCGGATTTTCGGGATGCAGAAAATCCTCAGCGACCATGTCGTATGATTATGCGGCATGTAAAAGATCACTGGAATGCCTGATTGGCTCTTGGCTCCGGCAAAATTAAATTCCTAGTGCACTTTAGCATCCAAATAGAGTCTCGGTGCTGCCATCTAGTGTGGCAGTAACTAGACGTCCAAATTAACATGGCCAACGGTATCTCATCCATTGTGGTGGTCACTGAAAGAGTAGATACCACTTCTTGAGAACACACTAGGTTTACTCATCGGGAACACTTATTGTGTAGCTCATTGGAAATAATAATAAAAAAAAAATTATTGATGAAAATGATGCTTGATTAATTTTGGTAATAGTTACTAATTAAAAAAAACTATGCAACAAAATATAAATTATTGAAGAAATGCAGCTAAATTATTTGGGAGAAGCGTAGAAATTCGCCATACTATTATTGACTTCAATGTAAATTATTTAATTTTAGTAATAGGCTCCAAATGAAAGAAACAAACAATGCACTAAGTAAAATGTATAAATAAAAATGGCGCAAATTTGTTTAGGAGAATCGTAATAAATCACAAGGCTACTATTGACACTAATAATGCTTAATTAATTTTAGTAATAAGTATTTTAATTGAAAAAAAAATACAAGATATGTACTAAAAAGCAAAGTTAATGGAGAAACAGTAGCAATTTATTTGGGAGGAAAGTAAAAATCATTATTCTTTTTGTCGTCAATGGTGCTTAAGTAATTTTAGTAACAAGTAGTAATTAATGTGAAAAAATAAGCTGTACTTAAAGTAAAATTTATAGAGAAATGGTACTAAATCTTTTAAGAGAAGAGAAAAAATTGCCTAACTATTATTAACCTCACTATAACTTTTAAAAGCTAAATACCTTATGTACTTATAAAACAAAATTAATGGAAAAAGGTGATACATCACTTTTGAGATTTGTAAAAGATTGTTATGATATTAGCGACGCCAATGAAGCATAATCAATTTTGGCAATGCCATCACTACTGTATTTATGTAATTGATCTAGTTTTTAAAGGTACTAAATATACTAAAATAAGTACACTGTATTATTTTAGTATATTTGACACCTATTAAAACTGTATAAATATTTGGAAGTTTTAATACAGCTACTCAAAAAAGGAATTTTTATAACCCTTCTAAAGAAATAAGTACCGGAGTTTATGGCTCGATTGTGGTAACTTTTAATTATCATAAATTGGCGTCATGCAACAGCATCATACTAAGTGATATAAATACAGTTAATATTTATTAGGATGGGATGAATTACTAAAAACATGTTTTGATTAATCTAATGTAGTAAAGCTACCAGGAAGGACAAAATATAATAAATATTAAAAAAAAGTAATTATTTCAGCTTGTGTTGGTATGTGGCTTTCAGTTTTGTGCATGATTTCGTAGTGCTGTTCATTAATAAAGAATTGGTTGTTTATTTTTTTCACCTTGTACGAAAAACGGGTATTCATTTGTAAATTTATAATTTTTTTTGTTGATAAATATATTAATTAATTTCTTGTGTCATATCCGGAACCTAACCGAGCAATCACCCAATAGCTTTTTACAACTCTTTCATAAAATTAAGGTTTCCTTTACTGCAATATATCGATATTGATTCATGAGAGGTGTACCAATTGAGCTAGAAGCTCTCATTCCTTCATCGCCCAAAGGGGAAAAAGTGTTTACTGTGACCAAACAAAAACTCATGAAACTCTTCTTTTTTTGTCAACTGTTGTAAGGTCGCACCGGCGTTAATGGAAATGTAACATTTGTTAGTTCTGTATAGATTGCCTGTTGTGTTGTTCTGGGGATTTGTTCGATGTGAAAAAGGGAAACTAATCACGGGGGACGATAAAAGTTAAATTTGAGTGTTGGTTCAGGGGTCAAATAAATAAAAGAGAATTGAATGTCACAAATAGTATTTCCTTTACCTTTATTTTTAAGATAATATCTTTAAGACTTTTTTTCGAAGGTTTTGTCGTTACATGAAACAACGCTATAAAACTAATCTTCTTCTTCTTCATCAGCACTATAGCCTAATGCAGGTCATGGCTTTCTCAATTTGCTTTCTCCAAGCAGAGCGGTTAATAAATTTTATAATAAGAACTGTTAAAAAACTGTAAAAAAATATTTTGAGAGGCAAATTAATTTTTGATGTGTGTATAGGTTCTAATTACTCGTCAAATGCTTTTGATACACTGAAATAGTTACAGAGGTATTGCTGAATTTGCAAAAACTTAAATTATCCATTAAGGGGGCCAAACTTTCGGAACTTTTAACTGTAACTCAAGTATTTAATTTTGTAGTTTTAAATTGTTTTATAAAAATAATTAATTTACTTTTTTTAATCACCAGTTTAGTTTACTAGTTTACCAGTTTAACCAGTTTAGGAGTTAGTTTGGATAACTTTCTAATTAACTATAACTAAATTTCTTTTCTGTATGTTTTAGATAACTCGTTTTGATTGCATTGTAGAGCTCTGAACTTTTTACAAAATACAGAGTGTTTCAAAATTCGACCAACAAAGCTAGAGAAGTGATAAAAATCATCAAAAGGAGGAAAACCTATCACACAATAAGGGTTGGCAAACCATAATGAAGTTTGTCCAACTTAAATTAAGATTGTAAGCGATTAGTTTTTTTTTTCTATTAGAGTCACCTTAAAGCACTCCTTTTTAGTGGATTGTGCGGTTGCTGTTGCTTCGGTAGACATCAAAAGCACACCCGGTATCTTCAAGTACATCAAGGAATCATGTTTATGTTGTTGTTGACTATGCAAAGATATCATTGGGTGTCCTTTTGAACAACTCTTGCAATAATTAATCAAATAAATCTTTTTAAAGCTAACAGTTAGTCTAATATCTTTTGTGATTGTTTTCTAGTATGACGTCGAATGCTGCACGCATTTTTCACGATTCTTACTGTCACAACTTTGTTTCGTCTGCTTGTTTTATGGTAAGTTTATATCCTTTCTATACTTTTTATCCCCTCGGGCCACCCCCCAATACAGTTCAGATCATGCACTAAGTGATGTTCATTTTTTCCGATGTTTCGAACATCATTTTGGTGGCAACCAGTACAACGATGACGTAGACGTAAAACGGTCGTGACTTCTTGGTTATCGGAGCAGACGGCAAGTTACCACGAAGAGAGTTTTCTAAATCTAGTAGAAAGGTATGATAAGTGCTTAAGCAAACGTGGCAACTATTCAGATAAAAATGAGAAACGTATTCAGAATCGAAAAATAAATTTGCTTCATGAAAATTTCCTTTCGTTTAGTTTTTATTTTCAAGCAGCCCTTACTTAAAAAACAGCCCTCGTACTTACATGCACATCATAGAAATGACAGCTGCTGCACAATCTATCTAATACTGCTTCTGGTTTATGTTAATCTTCAGATCTCTATATTTTAACTAAATACGTTTATTATACCATTAATTAAAGTTCATCATCCACAGCAAAAAAATAAAAAATAAAAACATAATCTGATGACAATTTTCATAAAGCAATACGCATTAATTGTCACAGAAATGACTGTTTTTCAATCTAATGCTTTCTCTGGGAGTGAAAAACAATTCGCGAACAACTATATTTATCTTTGCTACCGCTAATTCCAAAAAAATTCCTCAGAACGTGAGCCAATTAGAGGTCTTAAAAGGAGTTGAAGTTAAAGTAATTCAACTCCAGAAAACGTGAGTGTCCAAAAATCACCTCACTTGTCACAAAGTAAAGCCATTTTACAATAACTAAGGCAATATTTTAACATTATACGATCTAAAAACCAAAAAAAAAAAAAACTACTGCTTAAAACTAATTCATATTTTTTAGTATAAGAATATTTAGCGTATGAAAAATGGAAATGGAAATTAATATATAGTTTGTTCCTTCATTCATCAACTCTTATTTTAATTTCCGTGACAGTAATGTTTTTATTTCTTTAAATGTCATAAATTTTTGATATACTAAACTTCGTAAAACCATTTATCCTTCTTTTCAATCCTTTGAATCTTATGTTTTTTTCCTTCTCATTTCAAAAGTTGTCGAAATACATAATCTGCATAACAAAAGAACTCTCGCCTCGTCTATCTCTTGCCCAGATGCGCATATTTCTTCATTCTAAAATACAGGATTATTAAAGACGAAGAACAAGCTCCATCGATTGAGAATAATAGGAAAACAGATAGAAGGGATTTTCTAAAAAAGTATTTGGAATTTCTAAAACTTTCCGATTTTCTTTTCTAAAGCATTTGTTTAGAAAACAATTTACGAATCAAGAGCAGATTATGTCATGTAATTTAGATGAAAATGCTTTCTAGTTATTTACGTATTGAGAGACATTCTTAATAATATAAAAAATTAAATATATTTTGGATTGAAATTTTATGAGCAATTTTCTTTTAAAGTAATCCTTGGTATTGTAATGACCAGACATTGATAATAATTATAATGAATTTTTATTAATTCAATGAAAGTTAAGCTTATGGTCACAAGTGTTGGAGTTGGCTTTTGATTTGCTTATTATGTGGTATTATATACTGAGTCTGACACAAAAATAAAAGGGAAAAGGTTTGACATAGAGAGTAAAACTTGGAAAGCGCTATCGGATCGGGCAATCTGATGCAAACCTGGATTAAATATTTATTTGAAATAAAATCTTAATAAACCTTTAGTTTTACCCTTTATAAAGCCATGGGTAATGTGCTTCCCACCAAATTTATTATTATATGGGTAGCTATTTTCCCACCCTTGATTTGCGTAGCCATCTGTTGATAACTTCTGAAAATAAAAAAAAAAACAACAACCTACGATTCGAGTACAATGTTTTCATAACAGTAAATGCTAACAGTATACTAACAGTAAATGTTTACGCAGGTAAAAGAAGAATGGTTGACCACGGAGTGCTGTTTTCTCTTGTGCTTATGCGTTCTTTGATTTTATCATTTTTCACTGAGTTTATTTTATTTATAAACACAGAATTTATAAATTTAATTATTTATAAGCACAGAAGTTCTCATTAATGGTCAATTCTTTCTAATAAATAAAATTTTGAAAGATCCTCCACCCACTATCCCACGAAAACTATGTTCCTTAATCAAATTAATTTTATGTAAGAATCTAAATTAATTTCTTTTTTTTAAATCACACTCATTCCTAAAAATATTTCAACCTAACATTACTGGAAAAAAGTCTTCCTATAAAGAGTTACATTTAAAATCAAAATTGTGGTAAAGTTAACAGCTAAAATTATAGAAATATTTCATAAATTTACGTTGAGAAATCTACGCTTTTATGATAAAAGGTGTTCTTCTTTTTTAAAAATGACGCCACTCACTTTAAAATGCTAAATTTTCTGAAAACTCAAAATAATAATATTTATTAATGTGGTTTGAGTTTTTAATTTTATATGCTTTTATAATTTAATACAAAAGGCCCAACAATATATATTAGTATTCTAAAAAGTATTCTAAAAAGTGCTATTCTAGTATTCTAAAAAGTGCTAAAAGTGCTATTCGTAGTATTCTAAAAAGTGCTAAAAATATGAAAATCTTTTGCAGCCGATTCGCTCTGCTCCGAAGTTGTTTTTAATTAAATGAAGTGAAAGAAAAAATGAACAGGTAGATCAAGCAACAGAATACTTTATACTCTTTTAAACTAAGAAATGAATTTGAGAGAGATAAAAAGTCAGATAGAGGTTAGTCCAAAAAGGAGAGACCGTTGTGAGAAATATTAAAAATATCTCTATATTAATTTGCTTGCGTAAGGATATCCAGACCTTTTATTAAAATAACTCAAATTTTTTTTTAACAAAGGCAAATTATGGGGCAGTGTTATCTTTCAAAAAAACAAAAATATTAGAAAAATACAAATTTTTTTATTAATTTCTTGGGAGTTCATAAAATATTTTCATGGAAAAAGGCCATGATGAAACTTTCAAGTCTAATAATTGAAGTACTAGTTCAAAGTTTAGAAAAAGAGCAAGGTCCTTTTTTCTTCAGACATATGCAAACAATTTTTTAAAATTCTACTAAGATTAGTGTTTCTTTTACATTAAAAAGTCAAAAAACTGTTAAAAAAAGAAAAAATTTAAAAATTTAAAAATAAAATTAAAAAAACAAACAAACAGACGCGTTGCATTTCTCCAGACACAAGAGTACATTGTAGAAATTTTTTTTTCCATCTGATAGTTTTTGCTGATGTAAATTACGCGGTCAAAAAGAAACAAAAAAGAAAAGAAAAACTTCAGCTTTCACGTAAAATAACTCAAAAATAAATGTTCTCATTCATAAATTTTTCATGTAAAATATATTTCCTGAAAAATTCTTTAGTAATGTAAAAAAAAATTCATTTTTTTTCTTTAATAGTGTTTGCGGCATGAGAGTAAAAATGTAAGTGATGCGAAACTCTTCTAAATTAGTGATGGCAGTGACGACAGCAACTTTTTTAGTATAGAAATTTTTTAAACATAAGTTATTTTTTGGAAAAAAAATCATAAACTTTGTTAATAAAGTTTTTAATTAATTTACTTGCTACAATATAATTAAATTAACTCAATTCTTTTAAAAACGATAGTAAAAAAGCAATTACAATCTGGATTTATTGAAAATAATAATGTATCTAATTAGCATAAGTCAGTGCTAAATAAATAATCTAAAGAAACTGAATTGGTAAGATATTACTTGATTAAAAACTTCATTTGCTACAAAAATATGTATTTAAATTGGAAATAAGAGTCAAACGTATATGTTTCAAGCGTTCAAAAACAAGAGCCCAATTCCAAGACTTGCCAGACGGGAATGAGAAAAAACAAAAGTGATTTGGATTATAAAACGTAAAGTTACCAGCCAAAAATGGAAAAATGAAAGTGAGACACAAAATTAGAAAAACCACAGTAGTCAAGAAGGAAAATAAGACGAAAAATAGAACACGCACACACACACAAAAAAAAAAAAAAAAAAAAAAAAAAAACAGTGGTTGAGAGGGGCAAATCAGGGTGTATATTTTTCAAGCGAGTGAAGTTTTAAATCAAGTAATAAGTCTGTGTAATAAAGGAATAGCTATTTAAATGAATTAATTTTAAACCTTAAAGCGTTTTATTAAGTTTAACAAATAATTTTCTGAAAATTATATTTTAAAGGGTTGAATGAAAATTATAATATATCAGGTCAACATAAATCAGTTTATTAAATGAATAACATTTGTAGTTTAAACTTTAAATTCCGATATAAACGATAAGAATATATTTTTATGAAAAATATATATCAAAATCATTTAAGAATCATTTGTTTGAGAAAGTTAATTTTCAAAAAATTAACTTCAATTTGGTAAAATTATCTCTTTCTTGAATTTGAAGAAAGACAATAAAACGTACTACGTCCATATCACTTACAGGATGATACTGTAAAGAAGACGTTCGCAAAGTCTCAGCTGCAGTTATCTGGAAATGAGTTACACAAACACTTTAACTTCAAGTGAAACCTTGCAGTCGATAATCTTCTTTCCAATTATTGACAAAGATCTTCAATAAGTCATATTGCAAACAATTACCGAAACGATTTTGCAGAGGACTGCTTTCCTCCGTCTTTCCGGTCGGATCGATTCAATGATTCAAGAATTTGGTTTCGATCGCGAATTCCAAGTTTAATATCTTACAAACACAGGATCACACTTAATTGTGGTGCTGTGTTTTAGTAGAGGGCACGGTTGTCATCATTGCGATTCGGATATATCATTGTTATTCATCGATTGCATTGTATTTTGAAACGGGTAGCGGTTTGAATAGCTTTGTGGTGTTTCAGCAAAATATTTTGATTCGTATTGAACAAATTGTTTCGAAATGAGTTATAATTAATTTCCATTATTTGAATAAATACGAATTAATTTATTATGTCTTATTTCCTTTCTTTAAAGTTTGTTAGCGTTTGTTATAATTTATTAATATGCATTAACTGTGGTTGGTTGTGGTCAGTCAGTAACAGTGGTTGAATGGCTAAGAGCTGTGTAAATTAACCGGAAGGGGATCGTAAATTAAAATTAAATTTTTGGGAAATTTATTCGTGAATTTTACATAATATTGACCGAATGATTTTACCATTGAGATATTAGGTAGAAATGCTTTGGTATATTTTATGTAATATTAACTTTCCTTCGGTTAGATTGCTTTTGTATATTTTACGAAAAATTTGCGAAAGAATATCGCAAAAATGATTCTGTGTATTTTACGTATTATTGAAAAAGCAAATTTATCATTCAAACTTCGGCTAAAATTTATTTACGTAAATTTTCTGTTTTTTGGATATCCACTTTTTTTTATAATTTGATGTTTTAATTAAAGTACATTTTGACGTACTGTTGTCGTAAATAATATGTAAAAATAACGTACTCATTCTTACCTAGTGGTAAAAAGTGGTTGGTAAAATATTTTTAAAATAAAAAAATGTGCTTTCTTAAAATTTTACGTAAATTTTCCATTTTTTGGATAACCATTTTTTGCTATCATTCCACGTTTCAACTTACCTAAATTTTGACGTATTGCTGACGTAAATAATATGTAAAAATAACTTACTCATTCTTACATAGTAAAAAGTCTTTGGTAAAATATTTTTAAAATTAAAGAATGTGCTTTCTTAAAATTTTACGTAAATTTTCCTTGTTTTGGATAACCATTTTTTTCTATCATTCCACGTTTCAACGTACCTAAATTTTGACGTATTTCTGACGTAAATAACATGTAAAAATAACTTACTCATTCTTACCTAGTAAAAAGTGGTTGGTGAAATATTTTGGAAATGTGTGGAAATGTTTGGAATGTGCTATCTTAAAATTTTACGTAAATTTTCCCTTTTTTGGCTAACTATTTTTTGCTATAATTCCACGTTTCAACTTACCTAAATTTTGACGTATTCCTGACGTAAATAATATGTAAAAATAACGTACTCATTCTTACCTAGTAAAAAGTGGTTGGAAAAATATTAAAATAAAAAGAAACGAATTTGTTTACGTACCATTTTTTACTTTAATTCAACGTTTTAATTTTACGTAAACTTTAGGAATGCTTAGTAAAGTATGTTTTTAAAATTCAATGATTTTTTTTTAACTCGAAATAACCATTTCATAATCAAAAATTTTAAATATATGGATTAATGCTTGGATTTATATCTAGTTATGGTTTCAAAAATCATTATGGGACAAAAAAAAAATCCAAACACTCTGAACCCTTACACGGAACCCTAAGGTTCAGTGGAAAACCTATTCAGAACAGCTGATCTAGATCAGCGTTTTCAAATTTCTTTCAGCTATAGAACCTTAAACCAGCGTTTCTCAACCTTTCAGTATTCGCGGCCCAGTCTTCAATCCAAATTTTCATCGCGCCCCCCGCTTTCAGTAAAATGTATACAACATTACAACAATAATGTATATGGAGTATGTTGACTTCTGTCTTTGAATTATCTAACTGCCAAAACAAGAGTAAAGTAAAAGCTAGCAGCAATTGAGAGTGTAAAAACTATGTTTGGAGATAATTTTTCAAAACAATTGCAGTCCATACCTCTTTCAAATGATACTGTTGCTAGTGGAATTGGTGATATATCTGAAGATGTATAGTGTCAGCCTTTCTCGAAGTTGCGTGACAAATTGTGAAATTTTTGCAAAGTGTTTATGAATTAAGAGAAGAAATCGTCATTTTCCTATAAGACAACAGACCGGAAGCCGAGAATTTTCGCGATTGTTTATTTGTGATGAAATTGAGCTACTTGGTCGTCATATTCGAGAAATTAACTAACTTAAATCTTCAACTCCAAGGAGCAAATACACATATTTTGGATACGAGTGATAAAGTTAAAGCTTTTTGTAGAAAATTAGAATTATGGGGCAGAAATTTAAAGTAAAAAAAAACCTAACAATGTTTGCAAATGGGGATGATTGTACGAAAACTTATAAGGCTGAAGAAGAACATAAAAAAGCTGCTTTTGTAACCATTCAAAATGATTTAGCCATGCTAGAAGAGAATTTTAAAACCTATTTCTTGCTGACGACAAACTGATAGCAAGTTACGAGTGGGCTAGGGTTTCATTTCATAAGACTCCCGAAGGACTCTCAATTGATGACGAAGAAAAATTCATAGACTTTACGACAAGTGGCGAAACCAAAACACAATTTAGTAATAAATCACTATTTGAATTTTGGGCAGAAGTAAAGGATGATTTTTCTGCACTAAAAACAAGGGCATTTCGTATTCTATTACCATTTTCAACATCCTACTTTTGTAAAACTAGATTTTTTGCTGTGGCTTCTTCAAAGACAAAATATAGATCTCGGCTAAATATAGAAACAGAACTGAGAGTGGCAATTTCTAATATTAAACCTTTCCTCGAAAAACTTTACTCAGCAAGACAGGCCCAAGGAAGTCACTAATAATTATTAAATTTGTTTTTAATTTAGTATATTTTGATTAAGTAAGGTGGGTGAGTCTAAGGTGGCCAGTGCTCCTAACGTGGCCCACCCCCCAAAAGTATGATTTAATTGAATATCAATTGATTTATTTAATTTTAAGCAAATGTGGAACTTAGGTATTTTTTAAATTTTTATAATATTTTGACGTTTTCTGCACTTTAGTAGAGTTTGCGATATTTTGTTTCAAGTTTTTTTACTTTAATTGCATTAAAAGTGATTTTTCAGGTATTTTTTGGTATTTTCATGGTAGTTATGAGTGTTTTTGTGGTAAATTCTGGTATTTTCTGGTAAATTTGGGTATTTTTATACTAGTTATGGGTTAGGTTAGTTAACTCTAGTATGGTTATTTAACTCTTACTTATTGGTTATGGTTAGTTAACCCTTTTGAAAGAACTAACTAGTAATTCTTATTCTAATGAGTTAACTCAAAAGAATCGCTAGTGGTGTCACACAAGAACTATCGATGTGAATATATAAACAAATTATGCACTCTAAAAACAAATACCTTTTTTAAAGTCGGAAAACTTGTCCCTACTAGCAAGACACTTAAAGTGCCTTTTTAAAAGACGTTTGCCAGTCCAAGTGTCTTTTCTATAAACAATTTGAGAACGTGAAAAAGTGGTTTCCATATATATGGCTCACCTTTGCAACCTTAGGAGCAGAAGCTACAATTTTGAAGATATACTGTAAAATAAATGAAATTTTATTTTACAATTAAAAGTATACGTGATATGTGTTAGAGATAGGTGTACGATGTTACAAAAAAAATTTCAGCCACACAGATTTTACCAGAAAATTATGAAAAATCCTCAAAGCAAAGCCACCTTTGGCTCCCCACCTAAGTTTTGATTTAATAAGTTGTTTTACTTTAATAAATGTGTCGAAATGTATTTTGTTTTCTATGAGTAAATGCGCTTTACTTTCATCCAGGTAATAAATTTTTTTAAATACTATTTTCTCTTGGATATTCTCGCGCCCCCCTAGGGGGGCGCGCCCCACAGGTTGAGAATCACTGCCTTAAACGATCGAACTTCTTTCGGCGGAATCCTTACTGTTAAGGAAAGTTAATTAGCAGGTGTGTAAATATGCTACAAAAAAAAAAAAAAAAAAAAATTGAAATTAATTTAGAAACATTTAAATTTTTTTATAGTTTCAACAATAACAGTTTAAAAATTATGTTTTAATAGCTTTTATTCTATTAGTTTTTGGCACATGCATAAATAAAATTTTATAAAATAATCTAAATTCTAGTTTTTTTTTTTTTAAAAAGAAAAGAACTAGTATAAATTGCAAGAATTGTTATCGGAGAAAAATAATTCTTGAATTTGGTTATTTTAGTTTCAATTCTAAAGTGTGACGAGTAACCTACTAATATAATAATTTGTAAATACATATCCTTTTTGTAATTTATTCAAGATATTGTTATTGGGAAAAAATAAAAATATATACTCTAAACTTTGCCATTTATTTTTTTTATTTTAATTTTGCGTAAATAATTTCATAATTATAACGTAATTATTGAATAAATAATTGATTATTGGTTGAATACGAACTGATAACAGGTTTCAAAAATCATTACTGGTTGTTAAAAAGGTTCTCAATTATGGTACCCTAAGGTTCCGTGGAACACTTATAAGGAACAGCTGATATTGACTACTATTGAGAATAATATAGTAAGAAAATTATATAAAAGCACAGGATTTCCATATTAAGGAAATAAATTTTCGGTCTTCTATTTTCAAGGATATTTCTTAGATGAAAGATGTTTAGCATTTAGAAGAACTAATTTAAAACTTGGCTAGATACCCTGAAGCCTATTAAGCAAATTTATTACCATCAATCGATTAACTTATATCTTACGTGCAAATTCTTAAATCTTAATCGATGCACTTTTCTTAAAGAAGCATAAAACAATTTTTCTGAGAAGTAATATTTAGCTTATGTATAAAGATAGAAGAACATAAAGATATTTGGAACTGTCCCAAAGTGGAGGTCTTAACAAATGAGATGGAAAATTTTATTTTCGTTCTACTATAAATTTCTTCTTGAAACCACAACGAGTCACTTCTTTTGTCTCCATTTTAAAAAGTAATTTACGAATGGTTATGTAGGGCATTAATAACGATCGTATGTCTGTAAAAAGTTTTTTTTTAAGGATCGGGAGTTTAACGGGATCGGGAGTTGAAAAAAAAATGCGCTACTTTCTATACATTTGGTTTTATCAGTTGTCAAATTTGAGGGTTTTTAAGTGAATATTTATGACTGTGTTCCAGCACTCAATTAAATCTTATGAATTCTTTTTGACACAATGATGAGATAAATAATAAATACAAAAAATAGTTAATAGAAAAAATAATAAATACAAAAAGCAGTTAATAGAAAAAATAATAAATACAAAAATTAGTTAATGGAAAAAATAATAAATACAAATAAATAAGTACAAAACATAAAAGTTTAGCTGATGTTTTAAAAGAAAACTATATAGGGAACTAGCTGTACCCTGCGTGCGTTGCAACGCTTTCAGTTTGAATTTTAATTTTGTATTTAAGTGTGTAAATGAGATTTGCGATTATGATTTGAAATGAGAATTTTATTTAATGGTGAAAAAAACCAGTGATAGTCTCAACAGTTAATTCTCTAGGATATCGTTAGTGCATTTTCAAACAGACATATGGTGATGCACGCGGACCATGAAACATATTTTGGCTGATGATCTGAAAAAAGTTTGAATCAATGGCGACATCAGGTATTTCTGTTGATATGAGCTGGTTAATTTGTCATGGTGTGATTTTTTCAATAAGCCAAATCATGTGGCAATTCTCTTTCTTTTTTTTTGCCATTACATAAAATACATCAAACACCGTGTCTCTCCAAAAACATGAAGCTTCGCAATAAAACCAAGTATAGAGCTTAATATTTGTTTTAACTTACGTGCGGTAATGCATCATGAAGATCTGATGATGTTTGCCTAGTATACAAAAGATCTTTAATTTTAGCTCAAGCAGGATTGCATGTGAATGTAATAAATAACTCTGGCTGCTCATATGCGCACCGATACTTGTAGCACCGAATGAAGTCATTTGGAAACACGAATATACCGGCATTTTTTCGCCAAGAAAAGTTTCTATTATCTTGCTTGACCAACACCTCCTAGAAAGAGTAGGCCTCAGCACGGGTTACCAAAAATATTCTTTAGTAGTCCAAACGTAATGACATAATTCGTATTTTCAACCACTGCGCAGCTTAGTACCCCGAACGTAGAGACATCTTTCTTATTTTTCAACAACTGCGCAGTTAACTTCGTCATATCGGACTACTAAATTTATCCGTGCTGAGGACTTCCTTCTTCTAGGAGGTGTTGGCTTGACCCGATAACAACGTTGATAATAGATCGGCGGGCGACGTTAAATAGTTTCACTTTGCCTCCAGAAGAGCAAATTCCAGCTGTTTCATTCTTAAATTTTAGAGCACTACAAAACATACATAATTGATCCATTTTTCCGATGATGACGCTTAGGTGAAGACTATAGTTGGTTGTCGGTTCATAGGGAAATGTACTGAGATTCAAATCAGAGTATTGGCAGCGAAGTGCGTTCTTGATTGATTTTCCTTCCTGCATCCCGTTGCTCTGATGTTTCCGACGAACGGGCTTGAGTAGTGCGTTCTCGATCGGATTTCATTCTTGCTTCCCGTTGCTCTGATGTTTCCGACGAACGGGCTTGAGTAGTGCGTTCTCGATCGGATTTCATTCTTTCTTCCCGTTGCTCTGATGTTTCCGACGAACGGGCTTGGGTAGCGCGTAGTTGATTTGTTAACAGTCTTCTTTCCCGTTGCTCTGATGTTTCCAATGAATGGGCTTGAGTAGTGCGTAGTTGATTTGTTAACAGTCTTCTTTCCCGTTGCTCTGATGTTTCCAACGAACGCGCTTAAGTAGCGCGTAGTTGATTCGTTAACAGTCTTCTTTCCCGTTGCTCTGATGTTTCCAACGAACGGGCTTGAGTAGTGCGTAGTTGATTTGTTAACAGTTTTCTTTCCTGTTGCTCAGACGTTTTTAAGGAACGGGCTAAAGCATTGTGTTCTCGATTAGTTTCAAGTCTTTTTTCCCGTTGCTCCAATGTTTCTGAAACATGGGTAGTTCTCTTTTTGCTTGCTTGAGATGCTGATTGACTAAGAGCGATTCGTTTAAGCGGCATATTTTTGCAAATATTCTCTCTCAAACAAAAAGAAATGTAAAAGTTGACAGTGGCCGCAAATTTGTAAAAATCTAAAATTCACATATTTATTTTAAGTAATAAAAAAAGCAATAAAAAGGAAATAATTTAAATAAAAAATATAATAATGATAAAATTTAAAACAAAAATCTATTTTTTAAATGAAAGAAATAAAATGATTGGGAATACGAAAACTTTGTAATAATAAACATTCTAATAGTTTTCAAATGACAACTATCAGCAATGAAACCTTCAAAAACTATATTTAATTGTGCTAACCTAAAATTGCATAATAAATATAAATATAATTATTGAAAACTGGCAATTTGAATAAAAGTTGCTTTCACCTTTATTTTTGTTAAACAGTTTTCACAATACTAAATCCGTGATACGACTAATAATTACGAAATCTATTCCCGTTGATTTTACGTGCTTGTGCTCACCTGACATAAGGAAACTTGCGCGAGTTATAATTAAATATTAAAGAATATGTAATTTACTTTTCTAAAAGAATAGAGCTATAAGATAGAAAATATCACTGTTGTTATCTTCAAGATATTTGAAAACTGAATCGCTTATAGCAAAATTTAAAACAATGGCTAACTTTTAACCAATCAGAAAATTTCATTTCGATTTTCGCTGATATCGCTGGAACGGTTTGTCGCAGAATGTTCTAATGTCCACATAAACCTTCCTCGTGCTTTGAACTATCTGTATGCCAAGTTTCACAGCTTTCTGTCGGATGGTTTAGGAGTCTATAGGTGACAGACAGACACACATTCACTTTTATATATATAGATTTAACTTTCACCGTATATATGACAAAATTATAAGTATGAAGTGTATTAATGTGAACTTTGATAAGTATACAGTGGGGCAAAGTGAACTTTGACAAATACACACGTAAATTTTGATAAATATAATATATAGTGTATCAGAGTGAACTTTAATAGGTATACAGTAGGGCGAAGTGAACTTTGACAAATACACACGTAAATTTTGATCAAAGTACATTTTGATAAATATAATATACAGTGCATCAGAGTGAACTTTGATAAGTATACAGCAGGACAAAGTGAACTTTGTCAAATACACACGTAAATTTTGATAAATATAATATATAGTGAATCAGAGTGAACTTTAATAGGTATACAGTAGGGCGAAGTGAACTTTGACAAATACACACGTAAATTTTGATCAAAGTACATATTGATAAATATAATATACAGTGTATCAGAGTGAACTTTGATAAGTATACAGCAGGACAAAGTGAACTTTGTCAAATACACACGTAAATTTTGATAAATATAATATATAGTGTATCAGAGTGAACTTTAATAGGTATACAGTAAGGCGAAGTGAACTTTGACAAATACACACGTAAATTTTGATCAAAGTACATTTTGATAAATATAATAATATACAGTGTATCAGAGTGAACTTAAATAAGTATACTGTAGGACAAAGTGAACTTTCATAAGTATACATGTATCAAAAGAAAATTTTGATAAATATAATATGCAGTGCATCAGAGTGAGTAAATATGTATCAAAATAAATTTTGATAAATATATTATACGGTGTATCAGAATGAACTTTGATAAGTATACTATGGGACAAAAGGCAATTCTGTTAAATATATAGTATACTATTTTGACGCATTTATTAATTATTTACTCGTATCATACGGTGAAGAGATTTTTGATATAGTTTATTTCTATTTTATGAAATTTTTTTATTTAGACTATCATGTAACTAAAAATATATTTAAAAAAAATTGCAAAAAAAATGTTGTTTTTTGCTTGCCAGATAATAAGTTATAGGTTGATAAAATTTGTGAATTATTCATTTGATTCACTGATTTGGTAGATTCACTGAGTTGTAACAGATTCGTCATCTTACTACTACGATGATATATTAACATATCAATTTAACAGTTACCTGATCTATTGGTTAATTTGCGATTTCACTGATTCACTGTTTCATTGAGTTGCTTTCATTTTTTTCTCGGTTTTTCTTTATATGTTCATTTTCTGCATAAAGAATTGTTTTTTTTCCGTAATAGTTGTGCTACCGACACGAAGTTCGAATATTATGCTTTTAAATAAAAATTAATAATCGCAAAAATTCCCTCTCGAGAATGAAACTAATAAAAAATAACATATATCAGAATAAAAAAAAAGTTAAAATTAGTAATAGAGAAGTAATAACAAACATAATACTATATTAATCAGTAAAAGTATATATATTCACATATTTTAAGTAACTAAAATATTCGAAAGCAATCAGCATATTATTACATGTTACCTGCAAAGTTTTTTCTTGAAAAATAAATTTATTATAAATAAATTAATTATTATTATAAATTTATTTTTTCTTAAAATTTATTATAAAAAAGTAATAATGAATATACCGTGCTTATAGGTAAAAGTATATATTTACATATGTTAATTAATAAATTGATTAATTTTATTAATTAATAAAACAGGTTAATTAATTAATATATTAAAACTATTTAAAAGCAATCAACTATAACATGCTATTTGCAGTTTTTTTTAAAAAATCTATTATGCAGTTTCTCGGTTAAACTTGCAGTATTATTAAAAAAAATTAAAAATTATTATTTAACTACTAACTGCACGCATTCTGTGCTAATGGGGCTTTCTAACGTACTGTACTTAAAGACTTTTGAGTTATTTTTCTTCTTTGTAGTGATATCTTTAAAAAAAAAAATTGGAAAAAGAAACTAATCAATTCTTTCGAATATTCGAAGTCAACTACGTTAAACAAAGTTATTAAAGTCTTCGAAACAATGAGATGTATTTTTCCGCTTAATGTTGGAGTTCTTAAAAGCTTAATTGCATCTGGAAAATTATTTTAACACTCTTAACATTTATAATGAAAGTGAATATTTCGTTAAAATTGAATTTTTAATTAAATATTTCTATTAGTGTAGTTGTTTTTTTTTCTGAAGTCGTACATCAGAGTTTGATTACTTATTTAAAATCAGAAAATTAATTTTCGTATTATCAAAGCAGATTTCGTTCTTTTTCCATTGAAGTTACCAATCTATTTCTTTTTTAAACTCTAAATCAAAATGAGGAATAAAATCTTTTTGATGTGCTTAAGTACAACTTTTTAATTATTTCACTTTAAAATTCGATATTAGTAATTAAAATTTCTACATAAACAGGGAAATTCATGTTATTTACCGATATTTTAAAACTTTCAACATATTTTTGTATCAGCATTAAATCGAAGAAACATTTTTATGAACAATTAATTTTTAATGAAATATTTTTCATAAACTTATTCGTAATACCACCAACATAATGAGAAAGTAAAATAAACATAGGTTGCCAGAGGCATCAAAATGTACGACATCAGCAATTTTATAAAAATAATATCTTGACTTCTTTAATTAAAACTAATCCTATTATAAAGTTTGTTAATTAAAAGATTCCATAAGCGTTTTTGTAGATTATATGTTCCATAATTAAAGCATATGCCTGTTTGAAAAATTTTGAGATGTAATTATTACAAAAAACATTACAAATAAGGTTAAATATGGGAGGCTAAACGTAGTTCAATTATTAAATTAGTGAATCGTAGAAGAATAAAATGATTAAATAAGCTTCTTATCTATAACAGCGGAGTAATTTAAATAAAGTAAGGATCACGTAGAGTTAACGTTATTATCTATTTACTAAAATCTATGTTACAGGGGATTCCGATTTAATAGTTTAGATTGGTTTTGCTAAATTAATTGCAATTTTTTAAAAAAAAATTTCTTGATATTAAAAAGTCGTAACGACATCCCCGCTGATTTGGCTGTTCAACTTTATTTTACATTTTGATTTTCAACGAAAAATTATAAAATTTACTTACTAGAAAATAAGATAGTAGGTAGGCAAGTATTTTATTTATGTCAGACTAGAGCTGCACAGCACAATGGGCTGTCGGCGACGGTCCTGGAAACATCCCTGAGGGTGATCCGAAGATATTCGATTACAATCTTGATCCTCTGCGGAAGGGATGGTTCCTCCGCTTTGGAAGCCTGACGACTTGGACGAAGTCGAGCTCTTTGCGGTTGAATAGTTTTACTAAGATCGATACAGAGCACCCACGGACCCTACCCAGGCTGATCAAAGTGGTCACCTACCCGCTTACTGACTGCGACTGGTGATGCATCACTTCGGTGTTCTACTGCGAACCGTGTCTTTACGATTAGTAAATAAGAAAGTTTTCTGTAAAAAAAAAAAAAAAAAAAAAAAAAAAAAACAGTGTCATTGTCACCCTTTCTGCCTTCACTGTTTTATTCACATTCAAGTCCACCTTATTCACGCATGGAGAAAATGAAACAAAATTAAAAAATTAAAAAAAAAGTTACAAGAAAAAAAGTTAACAGTTTTAAAGAGTGACATTCAAATCTTAAGTTCAAGTCAAACTTTGCGTTGAACTTATTTTTCTGACGCTGTCGGTTCTAGAAAATTAATATTGGATTTTAATTTGAACACGCGTATCATAATTTTTAATCTACATATATTTCTACACTCAAATCATAATTTTTAATCTATGTACAGTCGGCAAAAAAAAAAAAAAAGATATCACCCTGAATAACTTTTGTTCTAATGATCGGATTTTCACGAACTAAGTGTCAATCTTAATGGTTCCTGGGGGTGACCTCAAATATGCTAATTAATTAGTGCTAACTATTAATTAAGTTACGAAATCAGACACAAAAACGTACTTTCTCTGAATAAACATATATTTTTTTTTACATATTTGGATTCCTTATCTTCAAAATAACAAAATAGTATAGGGGGGGTAGACAAAATTTCGAAAAAAATGGGTTGTAAATTGGGTCGCAATAAGGATTTATATATCTGGCGAAGGTTTAAAAATATGCCAAATTACCTCGCCATAGAAGGGGGAATAACTTATAACAACCATAAAGAAACTGAATGAATGACAATACGGAAAAACATAGTGCTTCTCGTTGCTAAGCAACCAAAAGAATTTTACGAGTAGCTTTCTGGGCAACGAAAACAAATTGTTTTTGATTTTTTTTAATCTCCTTTAAAAAAGTAAATTAAAATCAATTAATAAATTATTTTTGCTTCTCCAAGATTTTAGAATCTTGTCGTTGAACTTTTTATCTGACATTATTTATTTTTTTTAAGCTGTTTTAACGTCATTTGTATGACAGTTTTGAATTAAAAATAAATTTTCATAAGTTATTATAAATTTATGAAGATTTGTAGGGTTAATTGCTTTAGCACCTCACTTCGAGTTTCTTAGGTAAGGGAAAGGGAAAAAAATGATTAAGCAAAGGAGGACCTGAAAAAAGATAGCTGTTCTGATGCATAATCGCAAAATTTTATAGAATTCACGGTATTTATTTTCGATAAAATTGTAAAACTTAGTAAATGGTATATGGCATTTTAAAAGCATTTTGATATATATATATATATATATATATATATATATATATATATATATATATATATATATATATACAGCAAAATAAATAAATACAAAAAAAAAACAGAAAAAAATTAAGAAAAACAATAAGTATCATTTATTGCGCATAAGCTGCAAGTAAATATAACTCATAAGATAAGTTCAAAATGAAGATAAAACAAAGGTAAATTACAGACAAATGAAAAAAAAAAGGGGGGGGGGAATAATAATAAAAAAAACAAACAACTTGGGAAAGAAAAAGAATTAATTAAAAAAAAAAGGATAAAGTTTTTTTAAAAAACCGGAAAATAAAAGATATAATCTTTTCATCAGCCCACACGATTATATCCGAAAAAGAGTGCTTTCTAATATTGTATCAATATAGCCAAAGCAAAATATATCAATACAATAGTGTGAGGAGCACTAAAAAATTTTTTTACGAAAATTACGACAAATAAAATTAAACACAATAAGTAAAAATATCACGTAAAAACAGAAAATAAAATATAAAGGAAGAGCAGAATCAAACAATATCTATAAAGCGAATAGTGAAATATAATGAACTTACATGAACGGGAAATTTTTCAAGAATGATTTAAAATGTTTACGTAACAAGATTGCCAGATTGCAAAATATGTAAACTATGAAAACAAAAGCGCAAATTGAGCGTAACTAGAGGAGTTAAAGTGCGTTCTTGCTGCATTACTGAAGCGCGTTTGATTTGTTAGTTACCAAGGATGGGCCAGAAAACGGATGTGCGCGAGGTAATATTATACTGGATAATTTAAAGAAGTTGACTATAAATAATTTTAGAAATTAAATATTTATTTAAGAAAAAAATATAAAATAGAAAAGAGAAAGAAACATGAATTGCCTGTTTTGCACATAATTTTAGCCACGGATTTGTCCGAAATGGATTTGCACATGGAAAAATTATATAAATTGACAAAGAAATTTATTAGTATGTGTAAATCCATTTCGGGCAAATCCGTGGCTAAAATTATTTACTTAAAAAATTCTTTATTAATTTATACAATTTTTCCATGTGCAAATCTGTGGCTAAAATTATTTACTAATAAATTTCTTTGTTAAATTATACAATTATTTATTTATTTATATATATATATATATATATATATATATATATATATATATATATATATATATATATATATATATATATATAAAATATATATGTATATATATATCATAATAAATAAATACAAAAAAAAACATGGGAAAAATTACAGAACAATAAAAAAGGGTGAAAAAAAAAATAATAATAAAAACAAAATAACAAAAAACCGGAGAAAAAAATTCCGAAAAAAGGAAAAAAATTTCTAAAAATATCCGTAAAAAAAAAGATATAATCTTTTCATCAGCTCACACGATTATATCCGCAAAAAAGAGTGCCGTCTAATATTGTATCAATATAGCCAAAACAAAACATATCAATACAATAGTGTGAGGAGCATAATTTTCTTTAAAAAATTCTGCTGCTCTTTCGAAAAATGAAAGAAAAAACATAATTTCTAGAGCGAAGTATCTTTTAAACTTATGTGATTTCAGAATTATTATTATTCATCTTTTTTTTAGTTTATCAATTCAAAATTCAAGCTGAAGAAAGTCAGTCGTTGGCAATTTTTTTTTAATTCCGAAATGAGAACAGAAAAATCAGGAGTATTTTTTTCCTTTCTGATGAACAAGAGAAGTAACTTTAGAATATAATTCTGCAGAAAAAAAGAAAAAAAAATATTTGCTCAGCTACTTTATGGCTTCAACTCTTTCTTTACTCTGTTTTTTAAAATTAAAATCAATAAATATGAAGATGCTGAGTATAACAGTTTTGGTTATACCTATCATTTTAATTAATGTGATTATAATGCTTTTTAAATTTATTATTCTGTTTTTGTCGGAGAAAATAGTAACTTCGTTAAGTCATGAAAAGTTCTTGGAATTAGATATGAAAAGTCATGAATTTGAAAATCTAAAATGTAGCAGATACCCTGTTTTAAGGAAAATAAAATATTTCATTTGAAATCTCTTTTTTTATTCAACATTACTTCATTTTATGCTTTACAGAATATTAAAACGGTGCGGAGATCAAGAAGGCATGTAAATAGGAAAATATATTAAAATCCATATTTTAAGTTCAGAACCTTCTTTCATGGCACTTGTTAACCAAGATGCTGTAATGATATTGTCAGCATTTCAACCAAAAGAACTAATTCGTTCTGTTTAAAACTATCTCTACAATACGACTTTTTTTTCCGAATGTCACACACTTCCTTTAACTACGTATCCGTACTCCTTCAACTACGATTAAAATAAAACTTTATTTTAAGGAGCAGGTCAAGAATTTGCACTTCATAAGATTTGCAAATAATATTAAGTAAACTTAGTTTGCAGTAAAAAGAGTTGATGTTATTTACACACTCCTTTCGTTAGTTCTTTAAAAAATATGATTAAAAGAAAATTAGGTTTATAATACCCTTAATTAAACAAGAATAACAATTGTTACAGTTTTTACAATACTTTTTCAACTCTGACAATCTTTTCATTTGATAATTTCTTTTGCCAACGATTGTGTCCCTTTTTTTTTGTTAGTTGAAACCAGCTTACGCATTCTTGTAATTTTTACATTTTATCTTTGAAATTTCAATCTCGAAAGACATGCATGAAGCGACACCTAGTCTAAAGAATCTAAGTAAAATAGTTGTAAGGCCGATTATTACGAAAAGAATTAACTACTTCGGTGCAATGAAACAATTATAAATGAACCATTAATATTCTTGTTTTTTTATTACGAAATATTAGGAGAAATTTGTATTCATAATTTATTCAAAACGTGTGTTAAAGCTATGATTAAAAGTTATTTAAGTAGAAAAAAGTCAAATGGAGGAAAAGAACAATTTTTGAGATGATGATTCTAAAAATGGCACGTTTTTCGAATCTTTTTACAATTTTTTATTTTAGTAGTTGTTTAACAAAACAAGGCATATCGAACATTTTCCTGATATAGCAATATTTTTTTGAACTGTGCAAAAATTGAAAAATCTTATAAATAACTTTTTAAGCAAATATTTTCAACTTTTTAAAACAAAAGGGTAACAACTTACTTTAAGGTAGCGCAGAAGAATAACTTTCCATGTCGAAATAAAATTGTATGTCCGTAGTTTTTTGTTCATTTAAAAAACTAAACAATCTGTTGTATTTTTTCGCTGTGCACACATACGCATTTACTTTTCATTATCGAATAAATAAGAAACAATAAAAAAAAAGAAAATTAATAATTTATCTTCATTTTTCGTAAACAATAGTATTCTTAGTAAATAGTCAGCTGTTCTGCATCGAATGATATTGTGTGTGATCAGTAGAATATTTTTAATTTCTTAACAAGATTTAATTCTCAGATAGCTGGCAATAATTCTAAGTTTTCTTTCAATAAGAGCTTAGCAATAATTTAAAAAGCAATTTTATTTTTAAGGAAAACATAAATTAAAGTACTAAAACGATTGATTGGTATATTATTGGAAAATAATATATATGGTAGAATAAAAAATAAGATTTTGCATTAAAATTCAATTAAAAAGTTTAGAAAAATAATTCTGAGAAACACGCGCAGACTAATTTACAAATTTATTTTAAGATTAAAGCGATATATAAGATGTAAAGAAGTTTTAAAATCATTAAAAATGCTGACTACGTATTTTTATTAATATTTATATTAATATATATATTTGAAGACTTACTTTTCTTACAATGATATTATATCTTCAGTGGATCCCCTCCCACGTAAACCTTCACCTTAATGATCTGGCCGATGAACTGGCCAAGGAGGGCTCCAATGATCCTATAGATCGTAGTGGCCTTCTAACATACGATGAAATCTATGCAAAAGTAAAGGCCGACAAAAATAGGACTTGGAGGATTCCATCTAGTCTGCCCTGAAGCTAAAGGGTGATAGAAAACTGCAGACAGCTATCACAAGACTAATCAGTGGTCATACCCGCGGACCATATATGGCAGTACTTTTACTTTCGTTACTTGTACCGCCGGTACAAGTAAAAAGTACGTACTTTTACTTGTACTTCGTTACTTTTTAAATTTAGTACTTCTACTTGTACTTTCGTTACTTTTTTAGGGAAAAAGTACTAGTATTTGTAATGGAAATGTCAAATGAAATCGTTACTTTTTTCTAAAACTCGGTAAGCTTTCTTGCATCAAAATTAATTGGTTGGAAGAAAAAGCTAGGGAGGAGGCTACAAAAAAATTGGAAAGAATTGTCCAAGCTGACCACTCTGCTATAACTAATAACGTTACAGAAAAAAACCAGGGATTTTAAATTTTCTAAAGCTGAAAACATCATGCCAATCACCAGCGACCGAAAAATTTATGGCATACATGAGCTCAAATGTTGAAACGGAAAGCATGTCAATTTTGAATCGATATCCAATCGTAAAACAATTATATGTGAAATATAATACTGCAGTCCCTTCTAGTGCTCCCGTGGAGCGCTTATTCAGCGTGGCTAAGCACGTTCTGAGAAATTCTCGCAGCAGACTCAGTGACACCACTTTTGAAATGCAATTATTTTGCAAAATGAATAAAAATATTAATTAGCAAGTTATTTTCATTCATTTTCGAGTTTTATGCATTTATTTAATAAATTTTAAATAAAAAATGTTGGATTTTGTTATTACGTTTTTCAATTTTCTTTTTGAACTCACTAATAAATAATACATTTTGTCTTAATACATTTTTTACTAAATACATTTTTACCTAGTACATTTTTTACTAAAATTATGTTTATGCCCGACCTTGTCAAACAACGCCCAGTCAAATCTCTAAGAACTTCAGAACTATTTGTGCTATTGAAAACTATTATAATTGCTATTTTAACTCTTGAAAACTCGAAAGTATTAATTGAGCCGCTGATACTAAAATTCGTTTACAAATTTTAACTATTCCGTTAGGCAGACATTTCTGCCTAACAAGGAAAATGATAGCCTTCTAGCCTTCGGAAAATGATTTTCTCGTATGACTTCAGCATTAGCCATTGTTACAAATAAAACTGTAGACTGTTCTGTTTCAACTTATACTGCACATTCAATTATTTGTTACTAGCTCAAAGATCACAATGCTATCTGAAACCCCGCGTTTGCTTTGTTTATGTTTGTGCTTTTTAAAACGCGTTTTTCTATAGAGTAAAACAATTTTAAATCAATGGTAATTTAAATAAATAAAAAAAATAAACTAAAAATTAAAATCAATAAATAAAATTTCTTTTTCGTGCAAATCTATAAAAAGTTTGATATTAAAATTATATTTGATTTTAAAATTATATTATACGATTATATTATAAAATTATATTATAATATTCTTCCGAATTTAAAAATAAATTAATGTCCATAACTTTCAAAATTAAAAATTAAATAAATAACAACAATTTTGCAAAAACATTAAAGAACATAAGAATATTATTCAATAAAATTTTTGATTGCTTTGAATTTTCGATTTCCTAGAAATGTACTTTTAAATCGTTACTTTTAAATCGTTACTTAGTACTTGTACTTTTTACTCGTTACTCTTTAAAATAAGAACTTTTTACTCGTTACTTTTCTTAAAAATACTTGTACTTTTACTCGTTACTTTTTAAAAGTAACGTTGCCATATATGCCGCGGACTTACATTTGATCAGGGTCAAAAGACTTTCCCTGTATGCCTAAAATGCAATGCGCACCAGGCTACACCTGATCCTGTATGGGACTGGAGATATTTTATTTTGGAGCATCCGGCGATGGTATTTGATTTTCTGTCGGTGAACGGTCTTCTGGACTTGGTCTAGCCTTGTTCTGGGCCAAATGGAATAAGCAACAACAACTACAACAATTATTATTTATAAAATATATATTCAAGAAATTGATAAATATATTATTCCAAATCTAAGCATACGCAGGTATATTATTGAAATTGTATCAGTTATTGAAAAACAAAATCAAAAAATAAAAAATAATCACATTAAATAAGCATAATCTGGTGTATAACCATATTCTATCAGAAGCACGCTTTTAAAAAACTAGACTTTCGGTGAATAAAATATTTTTTATTCAATAAAATGTTTTATTTAAATTTCTTTACTAAATTGCAAATAAATTATTAAACGACTAAAAAAGAAACATTGTATTTTAATGTTTGAAAGAAATAAAAATAAAAAGATTAGCAAACGATTATTAGCGAAAAAAGTATGAATGAAATTTTACGCAACGCGCGCGCGAAGTCAAGTTCCTCGCAAGTTTATCACATTTTAATATTAATCGCCCCATTTAAATATTTTTTCATTGTCGCCAAATTATTTTTTTTAAAATAATTAATTTTAATTTTTCTCAGCTTCTAATTAATAAAAACAGTTGAAACTTTAGATTTTTGAATTGAAAAATATGTAGATTAATATGGTATAAAAAAATTCATACCTTATAATTAAAAAATTTTTCATCCTCAAATTAATTAAATAATAAAAAATAATAAATAATTATTAAAAATTATTTTTTTCATGAAAATATCTTTGGGTGAATGAGTTTTATGAGTGGGTGCAATTTTTTTTTGAATTGCTTCATTAGTTTTTAAAATATGACTAAACACGCAAAAAGCTAAATTAACATTAAGGGGTCCAAACTTTGAATCGCTCTCCTGACCAAACTATAGGGACCACATTTCCCAGATTGCGGCTACTCCCTATATTTTGAAGATAAGGAATCCAAATATGTAAAAAAAAAAAATATGTTTATTCAGAGAAAGTACGTTTTTGTGTCTGATTTCGTAACTTAATTAATAGTTAGTACTAATTAATTAGCATATTTGAGGTCACCCCCAGGAACCATTAAGATTGACACTTAGTTCGTAAAAATCCGATCATTAGAACGAAAGTTATTCAGGGTGATATCTTTTTTTTTTGCGGACTGTACATATATTTCTACACTCAAATTATAATTTTTAATCTACATATATTTCTACACTCAAATCATAATTTTAAATCAATATTTCTAAATGAGAATTCGCGATCGCAACACTCGATACGCCATCTAGCGGGAGACTGTAACTATCGGGCATTAGTTCCCACATAACCATTGGCAATGACGGACGCCATTTTTTTAGCATAAAAAAAGAAGCAAAATTTCCCTAAAGAAAAGGTAAAACTTCTTGAAAAAACTAATCAGAACATGCCAAACATTGAAGCAGAACACGCCAAGCATTTGAAGAACAACTTCTCAATATTTTTTACCTTTCTATTTCCAACAACATAACATGATTTCATGATCACTTGCTGTTACAGATGTGTGTATTGCGGTAAAATAATTTTTCTGTCTTCAATTCATTACAAGTTAAAATGAAGTCAACATTGCTTTCGTCATTCCAATGAATAAATGTGTTCCAATGAATTCCATACAGAACTGCAATAGTTATAGAATATTCTTCTTCTTCATAGAATAGTATATATTTCTGTATCTACATAATTCAGAAAACAACAATAAAGAATAATCCGAATTACTTGAAAAAGTATCTTTTGTGCTGATTATAAATAAATTTTTTATCGTTTTCTTGGTAAGTGTTTTTTAGTTTTGGAAGAATTTCAACTAGATTTCAGCTATTCTGTTTTTAAGCTACATATTAAAATTCATATCGAGATCTTACAATTATAAAATTTTGATGTGTGGTATGTTACCTAAAAGTAATGAAGGGATAAACTATGTATATATTATTTGAGAATTAAGTTTTCAAACAAAGAACATATCATTTTGGAATTCTCCGGACTTATAAATCAGGTAAGTGTTACGATTTTTAAAATAAAAAATTTGCTTGTAAATAATTGTTTTCTTACTTGATGATCGTTCTCTACAAAATGGCTTTTTTACGTCTGATTAAATACTATGAGAATTAAAAAAAAGAAACAAAACGAAAGTTTTTATTGAAAAATGAGGAATTTTTAAAATCGTTTTTATCCTAAGAATTCTTTATTTTACGTTTTTTAGTTTATCATTTTTTAATAAAATTGTTGTCAAAATACTTTTTTTGAAAAATTAAATGGTATTAAATTATGTGTTTATGTATACTTCTTGTATATTCTAATATTTGAAGTAATATGATTCAGAAAAGTATGGAAGAAAAATTCGGTATTAACCACAGCTACAGATTTGGCAGATTTTTTAGCGCCGCCAATCTACACTTAAACTTTTTGGAAAAAATCTTAAAATGAAACACTTTGTTTAAAATCAAAGTCGTCAATCGGATTTCGGTGGAAAATGGGCCGATATAGAGTTTAGCATCGATTCAAAACAAACTTTTCTCTCACCTGATTCTATAGCCATTATGAACTCTAATAAATAAGATTCAAAATGAAATAACATTTCCAAAACGGACGTTTACTAAGATAAAGTTTCATGTTATGGACATTGGTACATTTTCGTTATATTTCACTCAATAAAATACTTCGCTCCTAAAAAAATAAAATTGCATCTTGTTTTGTTTTTTGCAAGTCCCAAAGACGCATTTTCGTAACACTAAAAAATGGCGACAAAAAAAGAATGGTTCTTTTTTGCTGTTGTTTTTTTTTTTTTTTTTTTTGCTTCGTAAGCATTCTTCATTTTACGTTAAAATTTAAATGGGCCTTTCATGTTATACCATTAAATTTAGTAAAACTATTTCTCTGGCATTAGGTTTGAACTCTTATAAGAATATACCTATTTTTTTCTCTTTATTTACAAATATTTTTCCGATGTGTTCTGAATGTTCCTTCTCTAAAAAAAAAAAAAAGAGATACCATTTTTTTTTCTCGTTTGCATATGAAAGAAAACAAACATTTTTTTTTTCTAAATTTAATCAGCCACAATAAAGAAGGAACGTTACAATGTTACATACTGCATTAAAGACGTCTCCAGTGTAACTGAATGACTGTTCATGTGGAAATCGCAGGGATTCGGCACATACAACAACGCCCCCTATAGTTCGTTGCGATCGCGAATCGTAAGTTTTAACTTATATTTCTACTCGCGAATTATAATTTTTAATCAATATTTCTACACGTGCATCGTAATTTTTAATCTATATTTCTACACGTGAATCATCATTTTAAATTTATAATTCTACACTTGAATCATAAATTTTAATCTATATTTCTACAAGCGAATCATAATTTTTAATCTCTATCTTTAAACAGAATTCTTGAATATTGTAAAATGTATTTAAATCTTTTTTAAGCACTTCTTTTAAAAAAAAATTATAGATTGAGAGTTTTTAAAAACTAGCAAAATATAATTATATTCCTTTTCCTTCTAAAATGATGCGAATGCATGACAACAATAAAGTTGTATTTCTTTAATGTTTTAGCAAGGTGGAAATTATTTCGTGGAAAAAAAATAGCAAGGGAAACAAAGGAGTTAATTAAATTAAAAGCAAGGCCATTTTTTTGGAAAATGTCAAAAGACATAGATAAAAAAAAACAAAAAAACACTTCCATTGTTACAACCCATAATTGTTGTTATCATATACATTTTTTATATTATTAGTTAAGGATTGCATTCGAAAGGGCATAACGGAATCATTTTTATTTCAAATTATAGTGTTTAATGACAAAGTTTCATCTTGTCGTTTTTTTTTCCTCCAACTTAACTAATTATATATTTTCTTCGATTCAAAAATTTTTAAATGTAAAATATTTTTTTCTAAGACTAAAATTTCTTTTCCTGCTTATCATGCCAATTTTTTTTTTCCTAAAATTGATAAGTACTTTACATATTGAATTTAAAACTGAAGAGTCATTTCTTTATTTTTAATTATTATGCTTAGTTTTTTAGTTTTTATATACGGTATATCACTTACAGTTTTTTTTTCTCTTTCGAATCGGGCCATTAATATAAGTCATCTTCTGTAACTGGTTTTTTCTCATTTTATTCAAGTTATTATTATTTCAATTTCCTGACATTTAAAACTATTTCAGACGTTTCTTGGTTTGTATAAATAATTCTCAGCATGAGTTGCGTTGGAAAATAAAACATTTGTATATAGAAAGCTCTGTGAGAAGGAGCTATATATCAATTATATTACTTACTTAAGCTCTACTTTTTAAAATTTTAAAGCTTTCTTTTAATATAATGCCTTTTTGTTAAAAATATAAAGATATATGAATATATGAATGTATGTAATATATGAGTATATGTAATATATGAATTACAATATAAAATTTTTTTAAAAATTGCGAGATTTCTGAGTCTTTCCTTGAAGCACTTCAGTGGAGCAATAGGTTTAAGTATCGCTTAAACCGCTGGTGGAGAGTTTGGTGTTGAGAGTTCGATACTTGCAGCCGACAAATCAACTGACTATATCCAGAGCGTGAAGCATGTTAATTCTGTCGGGGCAGAAAGTTGGTTAAGATCTAGTAGCTCAGGCACTGTTCACGTCGTCTGAGCAGGATGACTTACGTAAGCTCTACTTTTTAAAATTTTAAAGCTTTCTTTTAATATATTGCCTTTTTGTTGAAAATATTAAAAAAAAAAAGAATTACACTATAAAAAAATTGTTAAAAATTGGCGAGATTTTTGAGTCTTTCTTAAAAGCACTCCGGTGGCGCAATTGGTTTAAGTATCGTTTACACTGCTGAAGGAGAGTTTGGTGTTGTGAGTTCGATCCTGGCAGCCCACAAATCAACTGACATATATCCAGAGCATGAAACATTTAATTTTGTCTCGGCAGAGAGTTCTCTCTTTAGTTAAGATCTAGTATCTCAGGCACT
Organism: Parasteatoda lunata; assembly: GCA_949128135.1. Lineage (NCBI taxonomy): Eukaryota > Metazoa > Arthropoda > Arachnida > Araneae > Theridiidae > Parasteatoda > Parasteatoda lunata. The sequence goes on along the minus strand of OX421970.1, from coordinate 95,166,646 downwards.
GTTCACGTTGACAAAAAATTCCTGCAAAAAATGTTCTTTTTTTAAAACTACAGATGTAAACTGTAAAAATTAAAACTTAATTTTTCAAAAGACACATTTTTTCGGTGAACATATAAAACCTTAAACCGTTGATAAAGATTTTATATACTCGGTTACAATTTTTTTTTCAAAATCAAAACAACAACAAACAGGATAGATTTTGAGATTGTTCTCTTCTGACGTCAAAACGAGATGTTCCAGATGTTATGTAAAGAAACATTTCCCATATACAACGAGTTTCTTGTAACCTTATTTTACAGGACCTGCATCATACAAGTGAATGTAGCAATGAGTCTGCGTCTACAACAATATAAATCTTGCTTACTCGTCTTGGTTAAGCCTACTTCTTTTTCTATGGTGGTTGGAGCACCCGGTTATATGCTGCAAGGTCAGTGGTTCTATCTCAGCTCGTGATTAATGAAATTTTTTTTCTAAAATTCCCCACATTGATCAATGATCACATAACTCACTCTCTATTCAACAGATGGCAGCACTACTCTACATGGCTTTATTTTACGATTCCCATTGACACCACAAACACAATCTCCTTGGTACACCATCAATATCAAAGTTTTTGATGTAAACTGTACAGATTTTTAACGCATCCTCCCAACCGAAAAAACCTGTTCGAAGATTTTCTGAATGGTTTTGTAACAGAAATTTCTGACAACGTGAACAATTCTGACATTCCATTAGCTATTTTGACACTGGAGAAGGTTCTTGTTTATCATCATAGTTTGCCCTTTTTTGTGCTTTTTTTTTCACGTATTGTTTAGCTTCATTCTTAAGCGGTGCATACTCTCTGACTTCATTCTGTACAAGAATTTAAATTGTGTGTATTACTACGAGGTTGATTGTGACATATATCTTGGTCAATCATTATCAATCCAACATTGTTTCAGACTTCTTCGTCTGTTAAAATCCACTCTTTGTAAAAATTTCTTTATGCTAATTGTTTCCAATTGCATATTTCCTTGGCTTCTCGTAACCCAGTCAAGGGATCAGTTGACCTTTGACATTTCTAGAAAACCTTATATTGTAATGCAAAATGAAATTAGGATGTAATATAAGAAGACCTAAAAACCACGTTTTTATTCCTCGAATTAATTGGATATATATTCTAAGAAAATAATGCTAGACACGGACAGTCAGAGAGAGAGAGAGGGAGAGAGAGGGAGAGAGAGAGGGAGAGAGAGGGAGATAGAGGGAGATAGAGAGAGAGGGAGATAGAGTGAGGGGAAGAGAGGGAGAGAGAGAGGGAGCCAGATATTCACAGACTACCTAGATTCATAGCGGTTTTCGCACATATAATTTTGATTATAATTTATAATATTGCAAAAATTAATAAGGGCAAATAAAGCTAACTTATTTGTTAAGAATTTTTCTGAGACTCCGTCACAATATTATGAACAGTCATTTTGAAAAACCCTACATGCACTTTCGCAATCTCAGGCACAGTTAATAGGCGTAAGAAATTATTTTTGTTTGATTAAATAAACCTTTCCTTAAAATTAAAATCAAGGAGAAAAAGTAACTTCTTTTATAACAAAATTAAGTAAGTGTGCTTATAGTTATAAGTCCCCGGAGGCTATTCTCTTGAACAAATCTCATTGGTCCAATGAATCAAGAAGAAAAATCAACGATCTGAGAAAGTGTTCTAAGAGGAACGGTTATTGTACAAAAAGAAGAACGATTCTTTTGTATCGGTTAATGGATCTTGAGGGACATTCCAAGCAAGTAAGACATTTGCTAGCACGAATTTTACCAGTGATCGGAACAGGTAATCACATTTACTGGGAACGTCTCAGAAGAGGTATTTGAGATCGGAAGAGCTATCAAAAGTTTTTCTCCACTTAACATCTGCTTGCTTCCAACCTTTATCGTCTTAATAATATTTTGTCATTAGGATACCCTAGAGATTTATTGAATTCTTCATTCCTCTTAATACCATTGGGTTTCACTTACGTATGTTTAACTAAACTTTATAAATTGTTTTTTTTTTTCTTTAAATGTTTTAGTTGAATAAAAAGAAAAATTTAATTCTGGTGTTTAAAGTGGTGCATGCTCATTTTTGTCGAGAGTTTGATGGATACTTTCCAGAGTTTTATAATTTTATGTTACCGTTAATGAAAAATTTTTTTTTTTAATTATGTAGATGTAAAAATGTTAAAAAATTATGTAGAATACTTAAAATCGATCTGCAAATTATAAAATTATCAATATTTCTTTCATTGCCTAAGCATTATATAGAATGATTAATGATTTATCAGCACTGTTTTGAAACGATTAATATTTTACTCATGGGTTTTAAGCATCATATTCAATGACTAGTGATAAATAGTCAAAATATGAAACGATTAATATTTCATTCATTGCTTAAGCATTCTATACAATGACTAATAATAAATAGTCAAAGCGTGAAGCTATTAATATTTCACTCATTGTTTAGGCATTCAATACAATGACTAATGATAAATAATCTAAGTATGAAGCGATTAATATTTCACTCATTGCTTTTCAGCATTTAATTGAATAACTAATGATGAATAGTCAAAGTATGAAGCGATTAATATTTCGTTGATCTCTTAAACATTCTATACAATGACAAATGATGAGTAGTCAAAGTATAAAGCGATTACAATTTCACTCGTTGCTTAGGCATTTTATACAATGAATAATGATAAATAGTCAAAGTATGAATCAATTAATATTTCACTCATTTTTTTAAATTAAAATACTAATGATAAATAGGTGAAGTCGGAAGGAAGTAATTAATATTTCACTCATTGCTGAAGCATTCAATACAACTACTAATGATAAATAGTCAAAGTAAGAAGCGATTAATATTTCGTTGATCTCTTAAACATTCTATACAATGACAAATGATGAGTAGTCAAAGTATAAAGCGATTACAATTTCACTCGTTGCTTAGGCATTTTATACAATGAATAATGATAAATAGTCAAAGTATAAATCAATTAATATTTCACTCATTTTTTTTTAATTAAATTACTAATGATAAATAGGTAAAGTCGGAAGGAAGTAATTAATATTTCACTCATTGCTGAAGCATTCAATACAACTACTAATGATCAATAGTCAAAGTAAGAAGCGATTAATAATTAATATTTCACTCATTGCTGAAGCATTCAATGCAACTACGAATGATAAATAGTCAAAGTAAGAAGCGATTAATATTTCATTCATAGCTTACGCATTCTATACAATGACTAATGATAAATAGTCAAAGTAAGAAGTGATTAATATTTCATTCATAGCTTACGCATTATATACAAAGACTAATGATAAATAGTCAAAGAATTATGCGATTAATATTTCACCCATTGCTTAGGGATTCTACACTATGACTAATGATTAATAGTCGAAGTATGAAACGATTAATATTTCACTCATTGCCAAAGCGTTATATTCTATGAGTAAGCGAAGTATATAATAATTCTGTGTTTCTTAAATTTCATAAAAACAATCGTCTTAATTGCCAACCTAATACAAATATTTTAATTGTTTAGGAATGTGAGCTTCACAAAATTTTTCATTCAGTTGTGTTCATATATTCATTGTATTTGTTTATAACCGTATTCGTTTGATTTTTTGAAACTTATAAAAATATATTTGAGCTCTAGCTCGAATTCTGAAGCAATATTTCAACAATTTAAAGGTTTAAAATATCTACCGTTTTGCTTTTGAATTATTATACTAAAATATATCATGTAACAGATTATTTTAAATTATTGATAGGGACATTTTAAAATTATATTAGTGCATTAGTGCGCTTACTTTTCTTATAAACACTATTTGTTAAATTTTTTAAACTTTGTTTTGCTTTAATTACATTAAAATTAAAAGCATCAAAATAATTTTGTTTAGCTTTTGAAAATTAAAGGTGATTATAATAATCGTTTTAAACTTCTCTTGATTTTCTCCGGTGAACTGGGGTTCGATCCCCAATGACGACTTGAAGCTCATTCAGCTTGAGGCTTCAGATCGATGGGTACCAGCTTGCCAGGGAAACAAAGACGGTCTGTGTGCAATGCCGAGCACATTACCAGAATTGGTCGCGAAATTGTGGAGCCTTAACTTCCATGCCCCCCCAGGCCCACAATGTATGCAATGTTTCAGTGCTATATTTCTTAGTAGTGATTTGATAGTGATCAAATTTTAAAATTTTATTCGCTTAAATATTGATTTGCGACCCTCGAAGTACATAATCATTAGACAAAAATTCCAATAAGATACTTTAAGGACGGTAATTACTTTGCATATTATAAGCTATTGATATACATGTTTATGCCTTTAAATAATCTTCACAGTCCTTTTCTGAAAATAAAAGTGAGAAATTGCTATGTATCGACTTGAGTATTTTTAAGTTATATTTAATCCCTTGGCAGTATAATTAAAAATACATGATGATTTTTTCAAAGGTCTGAAATTAATAACCTGTAGATAAAAAAAAAGAAATTTTAATTGCATGCTTCCAAAGCAATGTGAACGGAATTTTTTTAGACGTTATAAAAAAATACTTAAATTTGCACCGGTAGATGGAGCTTTATGCTAGGAAAAGCATAAAACGAGTTTTCATTTCTTTACAATTGTGCGAAGATGCTCACATTCGCTGTTCATTTTCTGTATGTTTTTGATATGCGTAATAAAATATTTTTGTTCTAAATGCAATGTCCGTTATTGACGATACTCTAAGTTTTTGTTAACTTGCAGCGCCATCTATGAGTGCGATTTTATATATAGTTTTTTATAACCACGCTAAAAAAATTCCTTTTGCTTTGGGAGCTTACTGATGAAATTCATGCACTTTTGAATCGATGGTTCTTTTGTTACAGGGTTTTAATTTCACAACATAAAAAAAAATCCTCCTGTGTAACAACCTCTATTAATTATGTAAAATTTTATAAACACGTGAAATCAAAACCTTAGCACTCCTTTATTACTCGAAATTTAAGTCTAAGTATCAGTTCTCAATTTTCGACATAATTTAAATTTCAGTAACTTAATACCAAATCAATAATATGTTTGACCAGTTAATATATCTCGGAGAATGACTTTTGTTTGTGTTTTAAATAGTTCTCCAGTTGACTCAATGGATTTCCCTATAATATATCTGACAAAATACCTCAAGGATTCTCTTACACGTATTCACCATTCCTTAACTATGAATTACAAATGCTTGACCGTAGATTCTAGTTATTCGACCCATGACCAATTAATCAATTGCAGCGTACTGAGGTAATGGATGACTATTTAACCAAATACCTATAGGTTTTGGGACATGCCTATAGTACTTGAATGACTAAAATATTTAAATATTGTTGTGTTTTTTATGTTATACAATATAGATGCACATAATTAAAATGAAGTTTTTTTTAGCGTATTTGTATAAGTTAAAATCAGTGGTCTACATTACTAAAAAAAGAAACTACATTTTTTTTGTACTTAACTACAACTGCTTTGTTACAAATGTAGTTAGCTACAACTACAGAAACTATTTTTTTAAAAATGTAGTGACTACAAATTACTTTTGGAATTTAGTAACTATTTCATTAAGGAGACGAACTTTGCTGCAGAACTTAATTTATACCTATGCTCAAAATGGTTTTGAGTAAGAAATCGGCTTACGTTAAATATAAAGGAATAATTAAGAAATATTCATTCATGTTTACATGAACCAGTTTGTTATTCCAAAGCATTCTTTTCGAATTTGTTCATTTAATCTTCAACTTTTTATGCTTTTTTTCGGCAGCGAATATTTAATGCAAAATTATCAAATACTCGCAATATTTTAATTGTTTAATATTCCTTCATTTCCTCTAAGAAATTAAGCACATTATACGTTCGTTTACTTTTAAATAACATCAATGTCTCAGGAGTGTGCATTCGCATGTGAAGGTGTGACAAAAGTGATTAAGTATCTACTTTACGTAATGGCAAGTTTAAGTATTAATTATATGTGACTTTAAATAGTAATTTCTGTTAACGTTCAAAAACATGGTCATTTTCATTGCTTCCATTCACGGACCCATGTAGATTTGTACCCTAATCGAATTAAATAACCACAGTACTGACGTAAAATATCCTCAGTGGTAGACGGATCATGGAGTCCCCTTGCCCTCAGGTTAAGCGTGTAAGTTTTTCGTGGTTTTCCTCTGCACGTAACGCAAATGCTGGTTAGTTTCATCGAAAAGTCTTCCACGAAGGCAAATTTCTCCCAATAGTTGATCCAGAAGACCTTTTGCCTTGTGGATAGGGTACAAAATTTCAAGGCTACGGAGTTGAACATTAATAGTCGTAAAGCCAAAATTGGGTCGGCTGTTCAACATCGGTTATAAAATAAAATAAAATCATTTATGCTTAGGGTTAAAGATTTAACAAAATACGTCACCTTTAAAGTAATCATATATTTTATAGCGCAGACATATCACAAGGAGATGTATATTTAATTCGAAAATTTAGTTTCGCTAGAACAGTATTTTTTTCGAAACTAGCATTAAAAGCATTAGTTGTCTGGAATTGCTACAAACTATTCTTTTTTTGTATCGCACTACTCGTTACACTATTTTTTTTTAAAAAAGTAGTTCACTGCACTATAGGTGAAATTTGTCTCCGTGGAAGACTTTTTGATGCAATTAACCCGTATTTGCTTTACATGGAGAGGAAAGCCACGAAAACTCCGCCGGTTGGCCTGACGGCAAGGGGACTCTAATTTATGATTGCTCTATAGTTAGTGCAAGCCGGATGTGGTATTTGAATCGACCAGTCTTCGCTGGGATTCAAACCCGGTTCACCTCATTGGAAAGTAAACGCCCTGCTTCCTGACCCATCACGGCAAGCATATTTTATTGTTCGACTGTTAATTTATCGGGTCGAAACTCACTATTGCGAATTGTCTGCGGATTAAGCAATAATGAGACTAGAAATGGTGGTTCGCTTATATCTAAATTCTTTGAAAAAATATTTTTCAGAATATGAGTACAGTATTGCTAGAAAAAGTGATTACAATAGTACATAAATTATGTGTAAATTATTAATTGATTAAATTAAAATTAATTGATTTCTTAAATGCGATATTGAAGCGAAAAATCATTAGTTAATTTTTACTTTCTAGGAAAAAAAAGTGTGGTTTTCGATAGACTATAATCTGATTTTAAGTAGAGTTCATCCCTTTTCGTATCAACAACTAGTAATAAATCCAGTATTCTTTAATCTTCATGTTCGGCAGAAAAAAAACCCAAGATAGTTAATATCATTTGTCCTTCCAAAATAAAAGTTGAAGAAACTTCTTGTTCTTCTTCATTCAGGGGGTGGGGGGGATGTATTGCTAATTAATAGCTTGTTCATTGTATCCCAGGTTCATTATAACAGGGTTCAATAGTAATATAAAATAATTTTAAAAAGTTTATGACACCGAAAAATATTGATGCGGTCTTAAATCACACTTCTCCATAGGTAATTTTTTACATTAAACTTTTCTTTAACATTGTTTCCAGATAAGTGCTTTCCAAGTTTCTGAACCATCCACTCGATAGCCCCGCAAGAAACAGAAACAACATATTGACTACATGTAAGTTCTGGGCGTTTTTTCGCTAAAAATACTCTAAAAAATTAATCTCCTGAAAAATTTAAAAATGGGGCTTATCATTAAATAATTAAAAAAATAGTTGCTCTTTATTGTACGTAAATTTTATAAACGTACCAAAGTTTCTATATTTGTATATCCGAAAAACTCTTATCGAAAAACATTTATGAGACATCTCCTTAAAAATGTTTTTTGTTGTTGTTATATTTATTTATTTATTTTTTATTAGAAAAAAAGAACATTATTTAAAACTCCAAGAACATTTTCCTTCTTTTTTGGAAAGAGTGATAACTCATACATATGTTCATGTCCAATGAAAACAGAACTTCATTGTATCAAAATCTATAAAAATGCGAATGAAAAAATGCAAATAGTAATGAATTATTTGTATATTTTTATTATAAAATACGTCAAAAAAAGTTTTTAAAAACAATTCAACTTTTTTGAGAAAAAACTCAACTTATCATAACCTCCATTTTTTAAAACTTTACATGTTATTTTAGATTGTGTTTTCAAAAGAATGACAACTATCCGAAAAAATAATGCTACAGAACGAGGTATAAAGATCTAAAGTAAGTAGTCAGTTTTAATTTCCTGTGAAAAAGATGTTATTTCCGTAGATAGAAAGAAAATGATAGTTTTTATATTTGAGTTTCTGAAATAAAAATATGAAAAATAACAATTGTATTCGAAAGAAAAGCAATTATTATTTACAGATGAGTTTTCCACACTATTTTGGACCGCTTCCATAATAATAAGCAGCCTAGGAAAAAAAAAAGGATTAAAATAAAAAATAAAACTGGTCTGAAAGTATGAAATACGTTTTCGTTAAAAGAACTGATGCGCACGAAAAATTGAGACTAAAAATATTGAGTTTAAAGCTCAAATAAACGATTAGGAACATAAGTTTATAAAATCTGTTTTTCTAGCAATTGTTAAAAAAGTTAGACTCAATTAAAATTTTATTTTAGTACAATTTTCTTAAGATATTTTAAAGTAAAACTGAAAGAAACTAATGTATTTCAAAGCAAATATTTCCCTTTATCAATAGTTATTAGAGCAAAAACTGAGGAAAAAATTACTTGGGATTGCATTAGCTTTTGAATAAATTGCAATATCTTAAATAATGAGCGTTATGCTCGCGAATAAAATTGTTTCTTTCAGCAATTTTGTAGTTGCATTTTAGTGAGCAGCAGAGCGGTCAGTATGTAATTTTTTACTACAAGTCTAACTATCAATAACTGTTAATAATTCTACTTATCAAATGTTATTTATTTTACTCTATCGTATTCTTTGTTCCTTTTTGTACTCAGCTTTATAATTTCAAGTTTAAAAGATTTATAGTCTATGCGCAGTAAAACAAATTAACAAAAAGGCATTCGACTGGGTGAAAAATGGCGAATTCGACGAAAATGTCGATCCTTTTAATTAATATCCATATTTTAAAATGAGTTCATTTGCTTTCCAAATTCCTTTAAAATTTTGATCTTCGATTGAAGACACAAAAAAAAAAAAAAAAAAAAAAAATTACGAGATAGCGAGTTTTTGAGATAACAAGTTCAGAATTAAATTTTTTATGAAAAGTCGAAAAATATATTCAAAACTATTGCTCTAAAAAGTAGAACCACGGAACATAAGAATAACTACGAATGAATTTGTGTGTAATGATAGTTGACTATAAGTTTTCGAGATAACAAGTTCAGAATTAAACTTTTTATGAAAAGTCGAAAAATATATTCAAAACTATTGCTCTGAAAAGTAGAACCATGGAACATAAGAATAACTACTAATAAATTTGTGTGTAATGATAGTTGACTATAAGTTTTCGAGATAACAAGTTCAGAATTAAACTTTTTATGAAAAGTCGAAAAATATATTCAAAACTATTGCTCTGAAAAGTAGAACCATAGAACATAAGGATAACTACTAATAAATTTGTGTGTAATGATAGTTGACTATAAGTTTTCGAGATAACAAGTTCAGAATTAAACTTTTTATGAAAAGTCGAAAAATATATTCAAAACTATTGCTCTAAAAAGTAGAACCATGGAACATAAGAATAACTACTAATAAATTTGTGTGTAATGATAGTTGACTATAAGTTTTCGAGATAACAAGTTCAGAATTAAACTTTTTATGAAAAGTCGAAAAATATATTCAAAACTATTGCTCTGAAAAGTAGAACCATGGAACATAAGAATAACTACTAATAAATTTGTGTGTAATGATAGTTGACTATAAGTTTTCGAGATAACAAGTTCAGAATTAAACTTTTTATGAAAAGTCGAAAAATATATTCAAAACTATTGCTCTGAAAAGTAGAACCATAGAACATAAGGATAACTACTAATAAATTTGTGTGTAATGATAGTTGACTATAAGTTTTCGAGATAACAAGTTCAGAATTAAACTTTTTATGAAAAGTCGAAAAATATATTCAAAACTATTGCTCTAAAAAGTAGAACAATGGAACATAAGAATAACTACTAATAAATTTGTGTGTAATGATAGTTGACTATAAGTTTTCGAGATAACAAGTTCAGAATTAAACTTTTTATGAAAAGTCGAAAAATATATTCAAAACTATTGCTCTGAAAAGTAGAACCATAGAACATAAGGATAACTACTAATAAATTTGTGTGTAATGATAGTTGACTATAAGTTTTCGAGATAACAAGTTCAGAATTAAACTTTTTATGAAAAGCCGAAAAATATATTCAAAACTATTGCTCTAAAAAGTAGAACCATGGAACATAAGAATAACTACTAATAAATTTGTGTGTAATGATAGTTGACTATAAGTTTTCGAGATAACAAGTTCAGAATTAAACTTTTTATGAAAAGTCGAAAAATATATTCAAAACTATTGCTCTAAAAAGTAGAACCATGGAACATAAGAATAACTACTAATAAATTTGTGTGTAATGATAGTTGACTATAAGTTTTCGAGATAACAAGTTCAGAATTAAACTTTTTATGAAAAGTCGAAAAATATATTCAAAACTATTGCTCTAAAAAGTAGAACCATGGAACATAAGAATAACTACTAATAAATTTGTGTGTAATGATAGTTGACTATAAGTTTTCGAGATAACAAGTTCAGAATTAAGCTTTTTATGAAAAGTCGAAAAATATATTCAAAACTATTGCTCTAAAAAGTAGAACCATGGAACATAAGAATAATTACTAATAAATTTGTGTGTAATGATAGTTGACTATAAGTATAAATACAACAATGATAATCTTATTTTTAAAAGTACGACTAAAACAATTATGCATTAAATAGAAAATAATTGTTTTACAATAAACTTACATTGTGATTGTTTCGAAAAAATTGCTTTTCTATTTCGAAAAATATTCGACATAACAAGGTTTTGAGAAGAAACTCTTCGACATAAGAATTCAAATTAACATTAGGTGGATATGTCATGCCAAGGGGAAAATAATTTTTTGTCATAAAAGGGTTTCGAGATATAGATGTTCGAGATATCGAGAGTATGCTGTAATTCTCTGCGAAATAACATTTGTTTTTTCGCAAGCTGAAAGTTGAAACCGAAATCGGAAGCAAACCCCGAAAACAAATCTAAAATACTTTTTGTTTTGTTTTGAGCATTTTAAATCTTATTTATTTGATTAAATTATATCTTTAAGACAAATAAAATTCGTTTTTAGGATTAGTAATTTTTTTGTTGTCAAACTTGTTTTACACTTTAGAATTTTCTTTCATTTTAAATACATTTTCTGAAGAACGTTGATTTTGAGAAAATTTTTATACGCTAATACTCATTACAACAATGTTTATCTATAGAATTCTTTGAAATTTTGTATGAAAATTTTTGACAATGTTAGCGATACTTTGAATTAAAAGTGTGTAATGTTGGCGATATATATAATTTTGTATATGTGTATAATGTTTTGTAAAATGCTAGAGATTTTTTGAACTCTTGGTCTAAGTGTAAATTTATTATTCTTATCAAGCTTTAAGTATAACTATTTAGATTTTTTTTTAAAAATGCAATATTAAACTTATTCAGTTTTGCTTAATTGTTATTTTTTAAAGATTTTAGTTTATAACACAGGTGATCACATTATTGATCTAGATAAAAAAATTATTTTGAAATTTATGCATTACACTTTGTTGAAAAGCTGTAAGCGTGACATGAAAATTATTTAGTTTTTGAGCTCAAATTTACCCTTATTTTGAAAAGTATTTTAGAAATTTTTAAACTTTACTTTAATATTCTAATTTTAGGATCCCTTCTTACCTAACGTAAAATTAAAATTTTAATTGTGCTTTTTTTAAAAAAAAATGTATCGAAACCATTTGGATTTGGATAAGTTGAACATCTAAAATAACGGCTCTGATGCTTACCGTGTTGGCTCAGGGCATAGAGCACTCGCCTTCTAATGAGGTAAACCGGGATCGAATCCCTGCGATGGCTGGTTGATTCGAAATCCGCACCCGGCTCGCACTAATCACAGTGATGAGGTAAAATATCTTCAGTGGTTGACGGAGCAGGGAGTTTGAGTCCTCTTGACGTCAAGCTAACAGTGGCAGATTTTTGTGATTTTCCTCTCCATTTAAAGCAAATGCGGATTAGTTCCATCAGAAAGATCGCCACGAAAGCAAATTTCATCCATTATGGATTGGGTTCAAAATTACAATGCTACGGAGTTGAACATTGGTAGTCGTAAACCCAAAATTGGGCCAGCTGTTGAACGTTCAACGACAGTTATAAGAAAATAGAAGAGATATTGGAGGCGTGGGGGCTCAGGGAAAAGGGCGTTTGCCCCTAATGAGATGATCTTGGTTCGAATTCCAAGGGTGGCTGGTCGATACGAATTCTACACCCAGTTCACACCGACCACAGTACTGACGTAAAATATTCCTAGTGTTTGACGGAACATACGGTAGAATCCCCTTGCCATCAAGCTAACCGTGGAAGCATTTCGTGGTTTTCCACTCTATCTATCGTGATTTTCGAGTCCACTTCCAAATGCAAATGTGGGTTGGCTCTATCAAAAAGTCATCAAAACGTCTATTTTGTCCAAATACTTAATCCAGGAGTTCCGTTGTCTACTGGGGTGAGTTTCATATTACAAGATTACGGTGTTGAACATTGATAATAGTAAATTAAGAATTGTTTCTGATGTTCAACGCTGGATGTAATAGATAATTATTTATAGAGAGATTATTCACTTAAAATGCATCAGAATTATATAATTTTCTTGCATCGTAGCAAATTTGGTTGATGTAGGGGAGAGTCGGGTAGCCCCGCCCACTTAAGGACTATTGCTTATATTTCTGTATAATATTGAGTAATAATCAATATTTTTGTATGTTTCTATTGTTTTATCATCTAATTAAATAATGCGAAAAGAATAAACCAAAAAAAAAAAGAATAGTTTAACTTAAAAAAATTGAAATTAAAAAATTTGACTACTGTATTCAACATATTTTCAAAACTATTCTTTACCATGTTACCAGCTGCATAAATACTTGAAACTTTGAAAATAATCTTTTTTTAATATAACAATTAATGTCTGATGCCCAATTGACTTGAAAAAATATTCTATACATATGAAATTGACAGTGGGCGGGGGTACCCGACACTCCCCTATTTAGTTTACTCATGTTTCCAAATTTATAAATTCAAACTGTTAAATGATTTAACGAGCATCAGAATTTCTAACAGCGTAAGGAAAATGGTTAAACATTGAATTTTTCATTTATATTGGGTGAAAGATTTGTGATTAAAAAAATTTGCGGATTAACTATTAGTAGTGCATATATAGTTATACATTTTTCTAATCGTAGCGTTTAAAGGTAAAACGCTTTGATAACAAAAAAAAAAGTGCAAACAAAAGTCGTAGTTTTTATTTAAACTAAAAAAGGATTGCAAAAATAGAAAAGCAAATCGATTTCGAAAAATCTGAAGTATAGTTCACTTTTTTTTTAGCTTATTCACTACAACTTCCCCCTTAGGGCTACCGGGACGAAAATAAAGTATATCTCGCACTATCCAAACAGCTACAGTTCGATTTTTTTAAAAAAATAAATGGACAATGAACTAAAACACGAATTGTTAAAAATAAATTTCATTCTCTATTGCTTAATTTATAATAGAACAAATAGAAAAAAAAAAAAGATTATTCAGCCACAATCTGAATAAGTGGTTTACGATACTTCGTGAAAGAGAACAATTGATTCGAAAACTTTTCTTCGATATAATATTTTTAGAACTGGAACTTCGAACAAAAGCTTTCATTCGATTATTTGAGAAGAATATTTATTAACCAATCCCTATTTTTTTTCTTTTTGAAATAGCCGAAAGAATTTTTATGGATAGATAAAAGAGTTCTCTGCCTTTAACCTTCACTTAACCGGTTTCAATCGAACGTGACCGCCCTACATATCGTGCGCATCTCATAAAACAAGAGCCCATAAACAAAATTTATTTCAAAATATTTCAATAAAATTTTCTCTCCATCGTATGATTTAATGATACGAAAACACTTAGTATAATTGGTTCGAGGAAATTATCGTAAATTCTATTTTCAGCTACCTATTTTATGCATTACAAATATGATCCTATGGGTGAAATTTAGATGCACTAAACTCTGCAGTTATATCATTTCTTTTTTTGTGTCATAAAAATGATTTTTACAGCTCTTTAAATTCGCAAAATATAATTTAATTGAGAATTAAAGTAACGCTCTACACGTCGGCGTCTGAACGTAACTTCAGAATCAGAATCGATGTATATTCTTCATTTTAACATTTTTCAGTTTGTTGCTGCTCGGAAGTCATTAATAAGTATCTTACCGAATTTGTCCATTAACTAAGGTTTTCCCTTAAAGTGCGGAATCAAGAGTTTTCCACAATCTGCTTAGGTAATGTGCGCATTTTCGAATTGTTGAAGTTTCATTTTTGTTAATGTAAGCAAATAATATATATAATGCTATGCTAATAATGTATAATGCAATGCTGATAATAAATAAAGCAATGCTAACAATAAATAATGCAATGCTAATAATAAATAATGCAACACGATATAGATATGATTCTATGGAAAAATTTAGATGACCTTATTCTGCAGTTCGATCATTTTCTTTTTTTGTGATATAAAAACGAGTTTTACAGTTCTTTAAATTCACAAAATAAATATCAATTGAGAATTAAAATAACGTTCTACACGTCGGCCTTTAGGTTCGTTGATGGATGTTCATCATTTAAAATTTTTTCACTGTATTTATATTAGAGTTGGATATGTATCAATGTGTCAGATATTTTGTACTTATTGCCTTAATGCATCAAGTACTTTAAATGAATAAATTGTATATATCAAATAACAGAGCAAAACCCTGTTATTAATATGGGAATAATTATTCCCGATATCAGATGAATAATGAGTCCAGATTCTGCACAAGCTGTTTATTAATTAAGAGATGGCGAAGCAACAGTTTCCTCCCCTCTCCGGCTGGAGGGGGAGAGACACTTTTCTCGTCAGATCTGACGGAGTTTAGCTAGCACAAGTAAAACACAAAAAGCCACGCAAAAATCATCGGTCCTGCGTTTTATATGATACTTAAAAGTGTAAAAAGGCCAGTCATATTGCATTCCTTGTATTCTTACGCCTCATCGCAAATAATTTAATACTCATAGAAAATCTTTTAATCTTTCCTTATATGGAAGTGAAAGATCTTAAAATAACTACTCTTTTGAAACATAAATCCAATTATAATTTATTGGCTTGTTAACAGCCTTGGAGTCCCAAAATAGAATATCTGTACTTTAATTTTTTAACTAAGACATTTTATGAAAATGAATAAGTTTCAATGCTTTTATTAATACAAAAATATTTTTGTATTATATATATATATATATATATATATATATATATATATATATATATATATATATATATATTCTCGAATCTTGCTAAAAAATGCAATGAATGTTTTTTTATCTTATTTATTAACAACTAGATGGCAGTTCAATTTGGAAAATTTTGTTTCTGAATTGATACCATCGAGGTTAATGCGAACCAAGTTCAATATCAACTTGATGTAACAGTATCATTTTACTTTTCATGAAATCATTAAATTGATTCAGGAAAATGAGTTTCATAATTCTTTAAAATCACAAATTAAAATTTAATTGAGAATTAAAGTAGCGTTTTAGTCATACTTGTACCGTTACCGTAGTTATATTCTTGTTAATAGAATAGGAGTCTAAATGTTTCATGATTTTCCCACTCCCTATATTTCCCTCTCTTCGTTACCATGTTTAAAGAAAACTTTGTTCTCTCCCCCCCCCTCCCAATATGTTTCAGTAAGAAGTGGGAATATACTGGTAAGGGAGAAAACCAAGATATGCATTTACCATGATAACGGACATGAAAAATATATTAAAATAATATCTCATACTATAAGGGTATGAATACTCGGCTTTGTGAAAATTGTAGAGAGAGAAAGCAAATTGTGAAAATTGTGGAGAGTGAGCAAATTTATTCTATTTACTAAGGGTATAGCCTACTCATTAGTTAGATAATTTATAGAATAACTGATTTAAAGAACTTTTTATATATTTATACATTAAAAAAAATTTGCATGCACTCCATTAAGACTTATAGAGCTTGGTGAACCATAATATCATAAAAATATGCTGCAACCTTATTATTATATTATATTCGGCCACATTATCGTATTTTTTAAGTTTGATTACACGATTTAATTGGAACGGAAGAATTGTGCAATATATCAAACTACAAATATTGCGACAAATTTGTATTTAATTAAGGTTTAACCGTGAAGAATGAGCAAACCTATGAGAATGAACTAAAATAGAAAAAAAAAATCTTCGAAATAGAATAAATAAATTTTTTACAATCACGGTCAAATAAAGAAAAAAAGTACGATGCATAAAATTGTGCCACCTGTATAATTATGAACGAAACTGGTTAGACACGTTTAATTACTGTTGTTACATATGACAATTGCAATGCCAAACAGCAACAGTGGGTCTCAATCCATTTTACAGAGAGGACTCATTTACACACCTTTCATCCATCAGCAGATCGCAATTTTGACCTGAATCCGAAAACGATCAATCTCTAATTTAGTACCCTCAGGGGTATCGAATTGTTAAGGGAATTTGGAGAAGGGAGTCCTTTACCGGCTGGATTCGAACTCCTATTCCCAGGAAAACGAGTCCAACGTCCAACCAGGCTGCATCGACGCACAAAACTCACTGTCTCCAATCTTCAGTTTGACAACTGAATGCAGTTGTAGCTATATGTTTAAATGGAAATGATAGAATAATTAAATTACTAAATTATTTAAACACAGCAGAAGTGAATAAGCGAAAATACTATCTATTCAAAAATTCTCGACCCGTGAAAACCATCCATTTTCAGAAATTATTTTCTCCGTATTGTAATGAAGTACTTTGTATACTTCTTTTTAGATTATGATGTATTAAGAACTTGGTTTTGTGTAGTAATATAAAAATTATAACTTTAGAAATAAATATTCTTTATTTTTGTCTTCTACGTTTTTTTTTTTTTTTGAAGTAATAAAATTTCATTAATACACTAGTTCAAAGATATAGTAAATATAAAAATCCTTATTTTATTGTGCTTCATATTTTAATTAGACTATCAGTATAAGAGCCATTAAATAAAAAAAAAAATTGTTTTTGCGTGCTTTCTAGTTTTTGAAATAATAAAATTTCACTAACGGAAATAAATTAATAGGAATAAATAAGAAGTACTTTAGTTTCTATTAAGGTTACGTCTTTGCTAAACTAAACTGAATTAAGCATGAAATAAAATGTACAGTAATTATGTAAAATGTTCTTTCTGGAGCTGTTATATGCAGTCTGTTAGAAAAACCTACAGGTATTACATTTACACACCAAGTAAATATTTTAAATATTTCCCGATCTTCCAAATTGATATACTGTCTACCAATCCCAAGATGAGCTCTTAATTTTCAATTAGATCTGGGGCTTATCTCGTTATTGGCAGACAGTACTACTTCCTTCCTTCACGCCGTTACACGTTCACGCCCAGACTGCTTCACCATAACCAAGAGTCTCTAATTTCCTCGAATACGTTAGATCATGTACTTTTGAAACCAACTTGCAATCGACTTAGCTGAGCCTTTTCTGTTCGTCCTCTTGTTCTTTTTCCATCTGGAACCTAGGAGGGAGTAACGTGAGTAAATTTCAGTCTTGGTGTTCTTAACATTACTGTTTTCTGTTAATTTTTTCTTCTAATGCAGTGAGGTTCGTGCTATCCAATATTGTATAATTTCTTGTTTTTTTTAATTTAAGGATTTTCAAGATTTTCCTGGGTCTATTATCCGATAAAACTTCAAGTTTTTGCATAAGATTTTCTAAAGCACCATGTTTTGCGCCCATTTGATAAAATTCCTTTTTCTATCAAGGACTTTCAAGGGCTTTTCATGGCTTCTAAAAGATGTTTTTTCTCTGATGATTCTGTTCTAAATATTTGTCTCTGTCCCTCAAATCTAATTGACATATTCCTGAAGTAATATTAGAAATTGTGATATAAAAATCAGTTATATTTTCAAGATAATATTATAAATTATGTTTTATTATGCACATCACATTTATATTTATACCCTAATAGTAGTGGCTATTATTATGAATGATATATTTCCATGATTACGTCAGAAATTAAAATGGCGTAATTGGCTAGTCTCCAAAATATCGAAATTATGATCCATTTCTGGAAGATAGATAAATGTTTTTAAACTGGCATCTCTGTAATTTTCAAGAGTTTTATTTTAATTTCTGTGTTTAAATTGAAACTAGAGAGGTTTTATTCACAAATTTTGTATGAAATAAATAAACTGATACTTTTATTTTCTCGAAAGATATCATATTTTTGAAATTAATAGCACGGCAAAAATTCAATATACGAAATGAATGCTTAAAAATTTACGTTTTTTTCCCGTTTCTTTTACGAATCCTATGAATATATTTTGTCAAACTGAAGAAATTACTACCTTCACTTGTTTTTTGGATGAAAATTTCGTTAAAAATAAACTAGACGTATTGAGGCACATTGATTAATAATTGATTTATAACACAAAATAAAAGAATATGATTGAACGAGCGCTCGTTAATAGCTAGGAAACAAACTCGAAAAACCTGAATAGGATGTGTTAAAGGATGGTATCTATAGAATGTGTTAAAGGATGGTACAGGATATGGTACAGAATGGTACAGGGAGTAGCATACTTGTTTGATGCTTGCAAACCAGTACGTTAACCCCTGTACCATCCTGTAACACGTTTTTAGATTTTAATACAAATCACTGGAGAACTCATGGAGTGCTCTGAGTTTCACTCGAGTAAAGAAGGGTTTTCGTCTAAAATTTGAAAGTTCGCGTTTTGCCAAAATGTACGTAATTTCGTGACGTCAAAAATTAAAAAAAAAAAGAGCTTTATTTCTGAGAGTGTTTAATTGTCAATGAGAAGATTTTAAACGTCAAAAAAATTAGAGAATTGTGCTTAAATTGAAATAGAACAAAATAGACAAGAATGCAACACAAGATACTTCTTCAGGGGACATCCTGTATGCATTCTCGTTGGATTTTTTTCATGAATAACAGTTTAACAAATCAAAAGGATTATTCACTTCCTGAAGCTCAATTTTTCTTTTGTTATGTTTCAATTTACTTTTCTATTTCAATTTAATTAGAATTCTCTAATTTTTATAAATATATTTGAAAACAAATTTTGGATTGATTGTTCTGCTTCAGCGCTTTTTCAGGTTTGACATTTTTTTTTTTAACGTATGACTTTATTGGAAAATCAATCCATATATTACAGACAAGAGTGAGAATATGAGTTATATGAATGCATGAACAATAAAAATACACAACAATTAAAATACGTGAGCAATAAACGAGAACAGTGAAAGTTAAAGAAAACAAAATTAAAGTAAACTACAGAAAAAGGTGTCAGACAAATGGAGACCTCCAGAGGTCTCTGTAGGTTTGACTTAGATTTTGCTAGTTTGTTTTTATGCTACATCTCAGGGCTCGAAAAAACTCGGAAATTTTAACCGTCCCCGAGGACGGCTTGTACAACAATGTACCCGTCCTCCTTTCAAACTAACCCGTCACTTCTAAATAAATAAAAATATAATTTTCTCTTATTTATTACAAACATTTATCATATAAATTGCACAATGAATTAGTAGTTATTAGGATTACAAATACTAGGATAACATTATACAGTAACAAAAGAAATACTAGGTTACTAATAGTAACCTAGTATTTTTTTATGAAATAATTTAATTCTTATATGAAATAATTTAAATGGCAAAGGTCAAGTTATCTGGAATGTCAATTTATCCGAGGGTAC